>JAZHLO010000009.1:0-535374 GCA_036712075.1 Penicillium sp. DT28
CTAAAACCCTAAACCCTAAGCCCCTAAGCCCCCCTAAGCCCCTAAGCCCCTAAGCCCCTAAACCCTAAAAACCCTAAGCCCTAAGCCCCTAAGCCCCTAAAACCCTAAGCCCCTAAGCCCCTAAGCCCCTAAGCCCCTACGCCCCTAAGGAGAGAGATATAGAAGATATTATAGATATAGTCGTACTAACTAGGGAGAAGAAGGTAATACGCCTATTTTCCGATAGTATTAAGGACTCGGAACGGCCTAATAAATTAGGGACTTAGTTTCTACGTCGTCTTAAGTTTTAGGTTCTTAGTTAATAGTCCGATACGGTCTCTATATTTAAGGGTCTTTAGCCTATACTCGAGGTTATATTCCTTTGCCTAGGACTCGGTAAATAGAGTAAGTAGTTTATACTTAAGGTTATAGTATTTAGCTTAGGCTTTAGTAATATTACGCTAGTAGTTTATAAGTCTTTTATAGATCTCTTAAAGTTTTTTAATTCTTACTATTATAGCTAGGATACTTCTCTCCGAAGGATCGACCTCGATCTTATAGTAAAAGTCTAGTAAATAGCCGAAGAGGGCTTAGAAAGGTAAATAGCCTATTATAGTATTAATAGTATTATTATACGTAAACTCTACTATCCTTAGTAGTTATAGCTAGGTAAGCTACTCTATATTAATAAAATAGCGAAGGTAGTATTCGAGAACCTAGTTTATCTATTCTATTTAACCGTCGGTTTAGGGGTAGAACGCTATCGAAAAGCGTAACTTAACCTTAGAAAGATAATATAATTCTAACTAGAACTTACTAGTAAAGAGCGATCCGCGATTACTAATAATACCTTCTAGCGGGCTATAATAGAGTTTAATATCGTTATAGAATAATTAGGCGAGGTCGATAGCTATTATCGTTATAGATATAGGGAAGAAAAGGGACTATTTCGTAAATCTATCGACGATAATAAGGATTATATTAATAGATTAATCTTAGTAGATCGATAGAGAGAGGCCTATAATAAAATCTATTAATAATTCCGTAAATAGCTTTTTTAGGATAGGAAGTATATCTAGCTTCCCGTAAGGCCTATACCGTAGAGCTATAGTACCTTAATAGATAGCGTATGTCTAGATATATTCGTCGACGTCTCGGTTAATATTTACCTAGTAGTATTTTCTCTTAAGAAGTTTAGCTATACGAGTATGCCTAAAATAGCTAGAAAGAGGGTTATTATAATAGATACTTAATAGCTTTATCCGTAGATTATTTCTAGTTAGGACGTAAAAATAGCGCTTATATCGAATAAGCCCTTTTAAATTAATAAACTAGTCTTTATTCCCTAGTTACTTTTCTATAATAGTATACTTTCGCCGCTAAGTCTCTAGGTCTTCGCTCTAAAGTCGCCTAATTAAGTTCTTTAATTTATCTCTAGGTTCTTCCTAGTAGACGTTTTTAACGATATAGGCGTTATATAATTTTTTAGTAGGGATTAGCTATACCTAGCCTAGCTCCTCTTAGTCGCTTTTAGAAGCTAATTCGGCGGCGAAACTCTCCTATTCCGCGGCCGGGATATCTACGTCTATAGTAGGGGGCTTACTATTAAAGTAGGTCTTAGCCGAGATTAAATCTTTTATATTAAGTACTTCGACTCTTATAAACCGCTAATTAGATAGCTACGTTTTACTTAATATTCGATCCTATAATAGACCGAGTAGCTCGACTCTAGGAGCGTCCTTGTAGTCCGAGCCCTATTACCGAGATAGGCTATCTATAGGGTTTATTTTGCTAGAATAGTACTTTATTTAGAAATTAAACGTAGATAGGAGAAGGTACTATCTAGCCTACCTCCTATTAAGTTTTAGTTGCTTTATAAACGCCTAAAGATTAGAATAGTTAGATAATACTTCGATAGGGGACGTACTACCTTCGAAATAGTATCGCTAGTATTTAAAAGACTAAATAATAGTAAATAGCTCCTAATCTAGTATACTATAGTTAACTTCTACGCTATTAAACTTCTTTAACTAAAAGGCGATAGGGTACTAGACGCCTTCGTCGTTAGGTTAGGAGAGGATTCTAGCTATAGCGTAGTTAGATATATTAGTCTTAAGTCTCTACGGTCTCTCCGGATTAAAGTAATAGAGGAGGGGCGCTATCTTAAATATATCGAGGATACGGTAAAATACCGCTATTTCTATTAGTATAAGCTCTAGGGAACCTAGCTTCTTACTATTTATACTTCCTTTTATTAAGGATATTAATAGGAGTATAATCTTAGAATAGTTTCGGATAAAATATCGATAGAAGTTATAGAATCCTAAGAATACCTAAATATTATAGAAAATATAAGGAATCGGCTACGAAAGTATATCGGCTATACGCTATAGATCTATAGAAACGCTTTTAGAGGAGATAATAAAGCCTAAGAATTCGACTTTATCCTCGTAGAAGACGTATTTACTCGGTTTAGCGTATAAACCTACGGATCTTATATATTTAAGGATTTAGCGGATATAGTCGGTATACGAGTCGCGATCTAACGAGAAGATAAGAATATCGTCTAGATACGCTACTATAAAGACGTCGAGAAGGCCGTAAAGTACTATATAGATATAGGATTAGAATATCGCTAGGGCGTTAGTAAGACTAAAGGGTATAATAGTATATTCGAAATAACCGTAGTAGGTACGAAAGGCCGTTTTCTATTTATTACCCTCTTAGATATAGATCCGGTAGTATATATCCTTAATATCGATCTTGCTAAACTACTTCGTACTAGAGAGGCGGTTAAGAATCTCCGAAATAAGAGGGAGAGGGTAGCAATTCTTAACTAAAATACGATTAAGTCTATAGTAGTCGACGTATAACTAGAGTCTACTATCCTTCTTAGGGGCGAATAGAATTAGGGTATCTATAGGGCTCTTAGATAGATAGATACGTCTATTCTCGAGGTTCTCGTCGATATATCGGCGGAGTTCTAAGAGTTCTTTCTCTAAGAGGGGGTAGATCGGTCCGAAAGAAGGTAATTAATTAGCGATAAGTTCGATAGCGTAATCGGTATCTTTAAATAGAGGAAGAGTCGTAGCCTTTTTATAGGAGAAGACATCCCGATACGCCTATAGTTTAGTAGGGATCTTAGATAGATCTTAAGAGGGTTATTTATCGTCGTCGTCTCTAGGAATCTAGATTTCTTTAGGTATCTAGACAACTATAAAGACGTATACTAGTTTATAGGAGTATTTAGCGAAGGCGTAGGGTTTTTTAATTATAATAGAGGGCGTCTTAAACTACTAGAGGCGAGACGTAGGTATAAGGTAGATATTAAGATCTCGTAACGTTATAATCGAGAGTAGGATAGGGCTACCCTATAGGTCTAGGTTGCGGTCGATAGCGATATATAGACGCTTAAAGGTTCTAACTAACCTACGGGAGTTAGTAGCGGTAATTAGGACCTTCTAGACTCTATATATAGGCGTAGCGAATTAGTTAATAGCCTTAATAATAGGCTTAGTTGTTTTGCTTATTAGAGTTTATAGGTTTTAATAAATTAATAGCTAATAATATTAACTTCGGCGTAGCTATCGAGATCTACGTATATTTCGATAGTATCTCGTACGTAGATCGGTATATAGAAATAGGAAGCTATCTCTACTTAAGGGTAAGGAGTTAAAAGCGTAGAGTCTACTCCGACTTATTAGCGTTTTCCTAGAGAATCTTACCTATATTAGTATAGCCTTAGTCGTAGGTAGGTTATAGGTAACTATTACTACTATAGTTAAAGTACTTAAGGGGTCGTCTATCCCGTCCGATTAGGTTCTTATTACGAGGGCGAGATAGATCGTTATAGTTTCGTACTAGTTCCTTATTAGGGTTATTAGCGTTACGGTTATATAGGCGTTAACCTTAGTTTAATCTACGTAGGTAATTAGGATTAGCGTTATACCTAGAGTTTAAGTTAGAGTAAGGCTTAGAGTTATAAGGAGATCCTTAGAAATAGCGCTTAGAGGGTCCTTAGTTTAGTTCCCTATCGTCGGCTTTACGCTTACGTCTCTCCTATAATTAGAGGATTTCCTAGTAGTAGTATATAATATTAATTATTTCGTCCTAAGTCTATAGGAGGCTAAGGATATAGAGGTTAATTAAGTTTTGTAGTAAGTACTAGAGTTTCGCGAAGAAGGAGAGGCTTCGTTCGGTCTCCGAGAGACGAGGAAAATATTATTCGAGGGTATCGAGATAGGCGTAGAACTCTCTCGGATCTTCGTCGGAATATTAGAAGGTCTTTTCGAGCTAGACCTAAACTTCGGCCTAGAGATTAGTAGTATTCCGGATAAAGGAGAAGATAAATTCTTTAAAGTAGGTCTATAATCCTTCGGCGTAGCGCTAGTCTTCTAGTATTAATTTACTAATATATCGGTACTATCTTATATAGTAGGTTTTATCTATAAAAGAGATACCGAGGAGGATCTTCCTACTATCGTAGTAGTACTTACGAGGTACGCCTTAGAAGGTAGTTTTAAGGTCTAATAGCTAATTTTACTACTACTAAAGGTTAAATATAACCTTAAATCGAGAGATATCTTTAAACTTAATCTTAAATCGATCTTTATAGTCGGGATCTAAATCGCGATAGTTTCGGGGGCGATTCGCTTAGCTATTAAGTATAGCTTCCTTAGTATAGAGTTTAACGATACGTTGCTTTAGGGTAACTTATTACTTAAGTCTTTTAATAGTTTGCTAAGTAAGTCGATAGTTTTTAGCAATTTACTCGGTATTAGGGAGTCCTTCGTCGATAGGAGTTATACTATAAGGAGTTTTAATAATTAGCTATAGTTCGGTAGTATTTTAGCTTTAAGATAAAGCCCTTTACGTAGAGGATCGGGTATTTAGAGACATCGTAACCTTAGGTAATCGAAGTCGAAGAATTAGAATTGTTAAGGATACTAGTTAGTAGGGTAGTAAGTCTATCGATTAGGTAAGGTAACGACTATCTAAAGGTCTAAGGTAACTTATATAAAGAGGTAGGAATAATATATTATAATAAGAATAGAGACTAATTCTTAAAGGAATTAGGAACTATAAAATAGGAGACCTCCTTTTATATAAGGTAGGCTAACAAATAAATATGCGGTAGAGAAAAGGAAACGTAAGCGAAAGGAGGGCGCGTCGGCAGCGAACCGCCGCCGATCGACAAAGGCAAGAGACAAAGAGATTTAGGAATAGCTTCAAAAGAGACTCATTCCGTAATAGTATTCTTAAAGGCCGAGATCTATGACTCGAGGTTCGTTGTATAATAAGGAGTTCTAGTAGCTATACGCTACTTATTAAGTTGTATATTCTTCTATTTAGCCTTAGTCGGTACGTATAGCTCTTATAGGGTATATATTATCTCCTAGGCTAACTTTTTGTATTAGAGCTTAATACGATTAGTATAGGAGATAGTCTTTATAATAAGATTCTCGATAAGAATTAGGGCGTCGCTTTGCTCCTTCTATTCCTTATAATCCTACTCCTAGTCGCGTATTAATAGTTTATAACGTTCCTAGTTCTTATCGTCGAGATCGAGCTAGGTTCTAGCAGATTTATTAAGGACTTTTGCCTATAGCCTTTCCGGCTTTAGGGGAAAGGTTAGATAATCTAGGATATTAGGATTAACGTAGGAATCCTAGACCTAACGGGCTCTAGCCTCGCGTCGAATATAGGACGACTAGAGGGCCTAATCGGTAGAAGTTGCAAAAGTAATCTCTTTATCCGATATTCTAATTTAGAGGATATAATTAGTCGAAATAGATACCGCAGAAAGTATATCGTTGTAGGGGAAAATAGCCGTATAAATCAATAAATCCCGACGTTATATATCGATAGCCGGGCTTATAACTTTTAAGACTTAGGATAAAAGCTATGTTAGGTAATCTAGAGAAAAGATAATCCCAAGCCTAGTATTAGGGATAATTCGGATGAAAATCAGATGATATTGAGAAGTATAATCTATAGTCTAGAGAGAGAGAAATCGATGTATTTCCTACATGATTTTATAAGGGTTTTTATACTAGTAATAATAGCAATACAGAAATACGGAGAATCAGAAGGAATGACTAGAAATGATTACAAATCAAGGGTAAAGATCGTCGCATCTATGTGGATGATGGAAGGCAATAGAAAAGTACATCAAAATGGGTAGGATCAGCAATGATCAGTCATCAATGTGCCTAAGGTTCTGACAAGAAAGGAAACGAATCTTGCAGGAAGAAGAAACGTAACCAACACGTGATATCTCACAACAGATACTGATGTAAAAAGGCGCGTAAAACATTGAACGCTGTGTTATGTACTCTATCTACATGCCGAAAAAAACAAGCGTCGCAACCGCCTTAGAGGGTACGCCGCCCGACTCAAACCATCATGCGGAACTTGAACAAGTTTCTTTGGAGAACGTCCTGCTTCTTCTGCTCCAGCTCCTCCATGTCCCATTGCGCCGAGAGGAATCGGCCGGCGAGCCAGTCGCGTTGCTCACGGGCGAGCCAGACCAGCGTGTCGGCAGCCAGCTCCGGCGTATCAGTCAGGACGGCATGCACCTGTGGCGGCATGTTCAAGGCTAGCTCGGTCTTGACGGCGCCCGGGTGGAGCGAGATGGCGATCAAACCCTGCTGGTAGTATTCCTTGTCCATGAATTCGGTGAGGCGGCAGACGGCGAACTTGGTCGTCTGGTAGGCAGATGCACCAGGAAACAGGCCGTGGGCACCACTGCTGCTGATGTTGACGATCGTCCTGGTCTGGGACTTGAGTAGCAGTGGCACGAAGAAGTGAGCGGCGAGATAAGTGCCCTTTATGTTAACTTCCCAAGTCCGCCACCACTCGCTCGGTTCGGACTCGGCGATGGGCTTCCACTCCTCTAGGTAGCCCGCGTTGTTTATCAGGACGTCGAGGCTGCCACCGAGCAGGGCTGCCGCGGTCTCGGCGGCCGCTCGCATTGAGTCCTCCGAGGTCACGTCTACCTTCATGGAATGCACGAATGGCTGGGGTCGATTTGCCTTGATGGCGGCGTCGTGGACGGCGGTCTCGACGTCAGCCAGGTCCGAACGAGCGGCCAGCAGTATCTTTGAGCAGCCCGCGGTGGCGAAGCTGATCGCGGTCGCCTTGCCAATGCCCTTGGAGGCGCCCGTGATCAAGACTGACTTGCCCGTTAGGTCGGCTTTGGCGGGATCGATGAACGGGTAAGTATCCTTGCGCGCCGAGACATAGCCAGCCATAGCAGGCCAATTCGACTCGCGTAGCGAAGGATCTTGGGCCGACATGGTCATTCTCAAAAGGAACCTGGAGATGTAGAGCCGGGTAAGAGGATGAGGTGAGAGCGTTGATGTGGTTGGGAGTTGCGCTTGGGAGCTGCGTTTGCCGTGTACTTATCACCTCATAGATCCTCAAGACGAAGAAGCCGAGCAATCGGTACCCGTGGACTCATGATCTCATTCCTCGGCGGAGATTGCGTTTTTAACTCCGTCGTGTATTACTATATATCCGTTCCGACCCACCTACTATTTCATTCCAACCACGGAGATAGGGATTGATACTATTATTGCCGACCCCTGACTATGCCTGGGCAATGATACACCCACAAGGTATTTTTTGCTTCATGTAATCATTTGAACTTTGAGCATACCGGCCAGAACTGCGAGGTGAAAGGCTGCACAAATAAAGGGAGTATGTGTTAGGTTGGTGAAAAGTGGGTGCTCTGCCAGGCCTGATCAGCCAGGAAGTGGCCTGGCGGAACTGAACAAGGAGGTTGGATAAGAGAGAACAAGGACCATTGAGTGGGAATCCAGTGATAATTGAAGTGGGAGACCCAGTGTCGCTCTGAAACTTATCTCATTGGTTGGATTGACCCTCCCAGTCCGATGCCGCCTCTACAACATCCTCCTGCCATCTTCTAATGTACTCGAAATTTGAATGATTTGCTTCGCCTTCGATTCCAGATGAGCTAGACTCACTAGAATTGGCACAAAGCTCTCTGTTGACCAACGTTTCCAGCCACTCGTGTTTCCAGAGTGATTTTTCTTCCGCCCGTATGCCTTCGGTGAAAAATGTCCATGAGAACAAATTCCGTGTAGCAAGCCCAGAAAGCCGATCATTGAAAGCTTCTCCCTTTACCTGTCGAGATATTGGCCATATCATTGAAGCGGCAATTGAAAGGGCTTTTTGCACCCAGGCGCGAGCAGTCAATATTTTCTTGGTTGCGGCGAGTCCAAGAGACCTCCGGAAAAGGCATATAATGACAAGACTACATGGAAAAAGAATACCAGTGTAGTGCTGTCTCTCTATTAGCCTCAGGTGGTACGCCTTCAAGGCAAGCGACATAAGTATTAGGTCCCACTTACCTGTTGCATTAAGCTGACCATCCAAGAATTATGCAAAGTAGTCGAGTAAGCGACTCCGATGAACATCCAGATCTTTGGGAGTGAGCTGGACTTGAACCTTGTGGTAGAAGGCCGTGGTTCGTTCCGAGTTCCGAAATCGCTTAGTGATTGTCCATTTTTGCAGTGCCATTCCCAGGAGCAATATACCAGTCTGTGGTTGCAAGAGAAATGTAGTCTAGCTGGAAGCGAAGTGTGCTGGATATCTACCTCGCCGAATGGAGGATAAGGGCAAAGCGGTGGATTTCCATAAACATCCGATAGAGTATCCGTGAGGTATAAGAGTCGAAATTCGTCCTCTCGGGGTATCATAACCCTGTCGCCCGTTCTTCGGGGTTTGATATGGCGATGGTTAGGAGGGTCCATGAAGGATTGAGGGGAGTCTGTCCATGCTACCGCTTCTAGGTAGATTGTTGGTAGGAAAGTCTGAGCCACTTGCAGTATTCGAGGGAGAAGACCTGTGATTGCGGCGCCCAGCCATAGAGAGGCGACTTTCGGTCGTCGTTCCGACATGGCCCAGATGATGGGAAGGTACTGTTTCGATTTAAAAATGATCGAAGTGAGCTCTTTCATCGCAGGGTTGAGCCATGCGCTTGTTAAGTTGCAAGATATACCAGGCTCCCAAAATCCCCCAAACAAGCAGGAGGCAAGTAGGCCTGACGTACCCGAGAAGGCCATATAGTGAGGAATCTCCGTGAACGTGGGTATCTGATCGGAATATATCACTTCTGTGTCTTCGCGCGAGCCATATCCGCGGATAGGCTTCGGCAAAGTAACAGGAGCACCGAATCGATTGTGCGTTGGCAAAGTCATAGTGGCAGCAAGTGCACAAATCAATTGATCAAAAGCATTATGCCGTCGGGCCATTTTGTAAAGATACTCTTGTGCTTCTGTTGACGACGGAGCCTCGAGGTTGGGAAAGGAGGATGGCAAGTCCGTGTGATGACAGATTCTGAAATGATTGTCGCTCAGGTGGAACTCTCAAGGTGAGAAGTAAGTTCCATCTTCTCGGGAAAGAGTAGCCTGCCAGCCACGTCCACCTGCGAGAATTGCAGCCCACCATCTCACTGCAGATACGCTATCACATCCTATATCCAAATCGAAATATTCGCCAGTATTAATGTAGTGACTCGACTGCGCTACATTATCGGTATAAACAATTTGGTCTTCTGCTGTTCTCCGGCGAGTTTCTATCAACCGTGCAGAAAATATGTATGACCAGCCAAGCACGAATACAGCCAGATAGTTACCAGCCGAGCTTGGTAGAGGTTGAAAACCAGGCCAATCAGAAAAGTACTCGTTGGATAGACTGCAAGCACCCGAGTAAGATTCCCCAATGTAAAGCTTCCGTGGCAACGTCTTCTTGGTAGGAGGTAATTCGCAATCGGGATTCGATGTTGTGTTGGTCGCCGAGACTGCCCACGTTGAATAACCCTCGAGAAACACTGAACTATGCCCAATGGATTCGGTGACTTGAGCGGATTCTGGGATAGACGGTGTTCGGTTAAGAAGCGATTTGATGTTGCTGCAGCAGTACGGTAAGTGGGTCAAAGATTGAGCAGAAGAAAGCAGGGCGCGCCATGTGGACAGAGAGGATATCGACACTGGATGAAGAGCATTCACGGGGGCGTAGTGGATCATCGTCACTATGGCTCATGGTAGCGGAGTTAGAAGCATAGCCGTTCAAAAAAGTAGAAGTCTTTGTTTAAGGGATGTTGGATCCCCTGGCAGAAACGAGCGCGTCTCGGTGAGATTGATCTTCTGTCTACCACACACCGACACCGCCTTTCAAAACTGCACAGCACTCTTACACCGGCAGCGGCGGGTAGGGCTCCTCCCCATGGGTCTTCCTTGTCGAAGCCTAGTATTTTCTTCTAGAGTTCAATCAACTCCATAGCCTATCGGATAGGCTTCTCTACTTGATAACTACGATGCGATTGTGGCACTGTCATGTTACCATCACATCAGCAATGCCAAGAAAGTTGTCGGACCATCTTCGGTGTGATTTTCCAATTCTGCGACCCCGCAATTTGTGTCATACCCCATGGGGCTGCGGGGTTAGTCTCGTCTCGCATTTTCAACCGCGCCTATGAAGTTGTGGCCTGGAAAGTGGACCGGCGCCGGACGTTGCTAACCCAAACATCTTCAGAATGCACCTTCCTCACTCCCTGCCCCGGTCGACCTGACTTGATGACATATGTGAATAGGGGCACAGCCTGGAAAACCACTCGCAAGAATGCCGAGATCCGACTTAGCCTGCTACGCGTGTCGCAAGTAAGTTTTATAGCATGTTCTCCAGACGACAAAAGAGCAGGGCTCACTGAGTTTTTGGTGACTAGGCGGAAGGTCAAGTGGTGTGTGACAGCTTAACCTCGGTCGTGCCTTGGTGCTTGTGAAGTAACACCTATTCAGTGACCGGGAATTTCCGCAGTGCTTGGTCTGTGATCAGACGGGTCAGACGTGCAATTACCCTCTTCGGTCGATGAAACCAGGGCCTAAGATCGGTAAGACATACCCGTATCTTGGGATAAACATAGACAGGTCGGAGCTATATTAACGAGATTTAGGGACTTCGCAAAAGCAGAGAAAATGTCGTCGGCTCAAGAATACGGCTTCGAGCCGATTGGCTAGCTCTTATCTTAGCCGACCAAGTGATCCTGGCATCAACCCACAGGACAGTGACCTAGATATTTTGAACACTGGATTGGAGAAAGGCGACATGGTCTTAGCTGTCCCCAACAATCTTACGGAGACAACGGCTAGAGTTGAAACTCGTAAAGGCGAGCAACAACGAGCTTCACAGCTGAATACACTCGATCTCGCTTTTATCTTACATCCATCACACGAGGCCACAACCCCTGGTCATGGTCTCAAGCAAAATCTGAGCTCTCAAGGCGGTGGACATGAAGGTCTTTGCCGTCAAGCTTGCAAAGAGCTACGTGTCTCACAAGCTGCGATGAATAAAATGTAAGGACCTCGGCTACCTCTACCTGTTGCCTAGTCAAAGTACACAAACTAATCGCACCGACAGTATCCGAGTCTTCTTTGATAACATGGTTGCCGTCAATATCTTTCATGAGCCTTCATTCGCAACAAAGCTTTCGAACATTTCTTCGCTTGCTCAGTTAACTGCCCTTCTGGCGGCTATAGCGGCTTATGCCTCACGATTTGAGGCTTTGGGAACCGATGACCTGGCTAGCAACACGGTCCAGCTGGCGGCAATGCACCACCAACAACCTGCATATTTTATTGAACTTGCCTTCAAGTACATAAACGAGGCGCTCATGGAGTATGACGATGGGACGCCGCCCCTTTGCGTTATACAGGCTCTCATCATTGCAACACACTGTAGGCTGACCCAGGGGGCGCGTGGAAAGGCGTGGAGATCATTGGGGCTCTGTGTCAGTCTGGTATATGAAAGCGACCTACATCTTCTTGATTCCAAGAAACTAGGAAAATCGGAGGATCCCAACCGGTGGCAAGAAGATGAAGAAAAGCGTCGTGCCTTCTGGGCCATCTGGGAAATGGATGTTTTTGCCAGTACTATCAGGCGGACGCCAACTGGCATTGACTGGAATCAAATGGAAGTATTGCTTCCAGTTGACAACGTCCATTGGTTCTCAGGCCAACCTGTCTCAAGCTGCTTTATGGAAATCGAACCCAACCAACGCTGGAGGCCGTTGCAGGACTGTGGCAGCCAGTCACCAAAGGCGTGGTTCCTCATAATCAATTCTCTCATGAAAGATGCTCAAATAGTCTGTGACCCGCAAGCGGTGTCTACCAACCATCGGGGGTATCATCAGCCAAAGCCAAATTACCGGAATGCAACATCCCAGTCGGCCGTGGAGACCCGTCAAAGATTGGAGACGTTGGCAAATGCTGTACGATGCTTTAGCCTCGCCTTACCCAGCCATCTCCGTTATCGAGAGCAGTACTTAGCTTTTAGGGCGCCGGTGGAGCGACAGCAACATTGCTCCATCTACAACATATTCGTCATGACCCAGCTGTCTCGTTTGATGATCTACCGCTATGACGCGTTCAGGTCTCAAAACCGACGATTTGAAATCGAAGGCCGTAGTTTTTCCGAAAGTTCGGCTAGTCGAAGTACTTTCAACCCAGTTGATACGGAAAATGGAGCGCTTGGGCAATACTACCATGCAGCTGATTGCATCCTAGGGATAGTGAATCGGTCCTGTGAAGAGCATATCCGCCATATCAACCCATTTCTGTCAAGCACCATATGGCTTGCCTCGGCGGTGCAACTGGTACGCAAGCATTTTGTACGCGCACGTTCTGACCGAAACCTTATAAAGTCACGCTTCGATGTTCTTTACTTGACCTACAAACGGTGCGTTCAGTTTTGGGATGTCCAAACTGCGCTCCAGCGGAATTTGGAGATAATCGAAGAGCAACTGGAAGCTAGGCACAAGAGACCGGAAACTCGAGCTCCGTCCTCGCAAGAAGCCCCAAAACGACGATCAGAAGACACCAGAACAACACACCGGTCCTTATCAGACCGAGAAGGTCATGGAATGGAGCGCAACGCGAAAAAGGCGGAGACACTCCGACAAGTCGCTCAATACCTACCCAAAACACTCGGTCTCCCGCCCACCGGTTCATTGCTCATTGATGATGAGCTAGAGATAAACACCCAGTACTCTGTACAGCAACACCCAGACTCAGCAGATAGCGTCGCAATGCTCGACTTGATGACTCTGCCGCAACCCAATAGGAATCAGGTTTCCGAGGACCACATGGTGCCCACAAGCTCCGATTTTCTCGATTCGATGTACCTGGGCGATTTTGAGCTCGATCAAGCCTTTTATTGGTCCACCTTTGACTTTCCTGGTGAGATACATGATTTGTCCGCTGGGTGGCCTACCGGCTAAACCCAACCCGGGGTTCGCTGGGTTGCCTTTCACACCGAGACTGGCGATTAGGATGTGGGGAGGAAATATTCTCTTGCTCACCCAACATACTCACAGTGAAGTGCTGTTGCTGAAAATAGGGATCGCATAGCACCAATATATTCTCTATGAATTATTGATACTACGCTGCCCTTTGACCCTACATAGTCTTTGGAATACACTCTAGGCGAAATTGAACTAGGCAGGACCAGGGTGTGCCAGTCATGGACCAAGTGAGCAGAAACAAACATAATACATAGTCTCATATCTCGCGTATGTGGATCAGGCTTGCGAAAATATGGTTTACTCTTTCAGACGCGGCTATTCCCTGAACTATAGCTACAGGTTAGATTCTTTATCTACGAAGCAATATTGCCCTGTTACCGAATGAAACTATTAGCTTGTTGCTTAAGGTACATTATTCCGGTATTAAACACGGTCCCAAAGGCAGAGCCACAGGCCATAACCAGAAGTTGCAAAATAGACGACATTCCCGTCGAGCAGGATGTGAAGCCGCATACCGAAAGCATCCTCCTCCAGATGGTGCCTCAACAGAACAACACAGGCAGACCCATCGATTGTCACTGTAAGAAGGTTGGAGGAAGGTCCGGGCCTAGTCATAGATTAGCATAGGGCTATACCGCATCATGTTTAAAAATCTACCCCAAACATGCAAATTATTCGGTGCGGCAAGTGATCGATTTGGCGGCAGTTGATCGTTTACCAGATCACCATCCACGTAATGCTCGATGATGAAACGTGAGGGGTCAAACCTTCGATAAAATCCGCGTTAGGAGTTCCTGGAAAAATTACGGAATAAGGCATACCAATAATCAAAAATCTGGCTGCCCATGATATGACGCCCGACACCCCAGCAGTTCTCGTAGCCCTTACTGCGGAGCCAATCGTGACCCAGCACTTGAGTGTCGAAGTCATGCGTCTCAAATGACGAATGGTGAACGTGCGACCTGGGGCCTTCAAAGAAGAAGAAGCAATGGTGATCCACTATCTCAGACCCGCGGTCCAAATGGAGAAAGGTGGTTATATCTCTCCCTGTAGAATCATAAACCAACTATATCATATCACAAAAAACCATTGGTGAGTATTCGTCGAGCCTTATAATGATCCAATCATGGGAGAAACTAACATCGCTGGGCTTGAAGTTGAAGCGCGTAGTATAAAACTGAAACGCCTTCGAAAAGTCGGTGACACACATCCCGAAATGACCTAGCTTGTGGACTGGGGCAGGTCCTTTTGGTTTCCTTAGATCTAGTCACGGTCCTTATAGAAAACTTGATTTGATAGCTTACCCTTCTTAAATCGCTGGAATTTGTTACCTTGCCGGTGTTTGTCCGTTGGCTTAGCGAGGGTTAGAGGATTTTCGAAATGCCAAATTGCACATCAAGGATAACTCACGAAATTAAAATCGAGCTGTGAAAATGCCTTCTCATCTGCGTGGGGCTTTTGTCCATAAACAAGATGAAATGGGAATTTGTCGACGGGGTCGTAAAAAGTGACACAGCGACCACCGCCTGGCGCATTACTTAATTCGTAGATGCCAGTCGCCCCAGGTAGCTCTTTTGCAGCAATGAGATCATGTTCGGACTCTACCACAAAGGCCGCGCCTCCAAATGCATCTTCGTTGCCTTCTCGGGCACAATACACAAACGGCTCGCAACTTGTGCCGCGGTAATAGATTTCCTTATCCACGCGTTTGACTTCTTCGAATCCGAAGTCGAGGAAGAATTGGTGGGCTTTGTTGATATCTTTATGGGTGTAGAAGACATGCGCAATGCGGACTAGCGTAATCCGAGGTTCATTGGTTGAGCCTGCCATTCTCGCGACTTTGAATATTCTTGAGCAAACGCAAGAATCGAACTGTCACGTAGAAAGATTTCAAGTAATATCTTTCCCTTTTTCTGGTCACCCGTGAAACATAGTCTAGCGGGCCTTCCCTAAGCCTCTTAACATTCCATGGGCTGGTGCCATTCGTATATCGACCCCCGCCTTTGTCAGTCCAAGCCTGCTCTTATTTGACCGGGAATTTGCCCGAAGATAGTCCATCCGAAAAGAAATTATCAACTTGTTCCGATAACCCCGCCTGCCTATCCCCCGCCTCTGCTATCCCCCGCCTCTGCTTAAGCTCCATTATTTTGACTTCGGCTTAATTCGAAATAGATCTACAGTACTACATACATGGTATTCACCGCGGTACACGGGATCTAAGTATATCTGCGAGCAGACAATGAAGAAAGAGCTCTAGTCTAGGTAGTAGGAGAGGTTGCTTGCGCAGTAGGCACTGAGGTCACTGTAACAATAAACTGGTCGTTGGGAATATCCTCGGCTGGGCAAAAGTGAAGTGTTCTTGTAACACGGACCTTAGTACTTGCCTGTATATATAGAAAGCCTCGTGGTCGTAAATCGACCGAAATTACCCGGCAGTCTTCCCAGAAACACTTACAATACGGGTGTTGGCATCGATTTGCCCCGTTTATGGTGCGGCCTGGGAAATTCAAAAAGCCACCATGGCTCGCGGCCAAGGTCACAGTCTGTTGATGTCAAGCTCTCCGGAAATTTCACGATTGCGAAATGGCTCCCAATTGGACAAACCTCGTCAGATTCATCAGCGAAGAAGATGGTCAAACCCACCTTGGTGAAGTTGACTCCAGCAAGTATCCGGATATTGGTATCGCAATCCTCAATGGCGAAAGGGTGGAGGCCAGGTTGGTCAAAGGGTCCATCTTTGATGGTGTGGTAACAGACTCCACTATGCATATTGCCAGAGTACGCACTCGGATTCGTCAATGACACACAAAGCCCAGTATTCGAGCTAACTGCATCATCTGGAACAGCTCCTGGCTCCCGTCGGAATCGAAGACGTACCCATTATTCGGTGCATGGGACTCAACTACCGCGACCATGCCAAAGAGGCGAACATGCCTATTCCAGACGTACCGGTCCTCTTTATCAAACCGCGCACCGCAGTTAATGGCCCCTATCCGGCGAAGATAAACGTGCCAAAGATTGCACAGGATGGCTCCAGTGACTACGAAGCAGAGCTATCGATCATTCTGTCAAAAACTGGGCGGGACATTCCCAAGCCAGAGGCGATGGAGTATGTTTTGGGATACACCTGTAGCAATGATGTTAGTGCTCGAACGCAGCAGTTCAAGAACAGCCAGTGGTCCTTCTCGAAAGGTGAGGCTAGCATGATCCTCGTTGTCGTGAACCTATAGCTCACTTTTGAGTCGATCGAAAGGCCTTGACGGATCTTGCCCCTTGGGACCCGTGCTCGTGTCCGCATCCGCCATTGCCGATCCCCACAATCTACACATTAAAGCAATCCATAATGGCAATGTAGTGCAAGCCTCAAACACCAGGTGAGCCTGCCCTAATAACCCATTGTTGTCACAGTATCGGTTTTTCAGGTACCCATCCTCGCTTAAAGGGAAATGATCTTTGATATCCCGGAGACCATTGCATTCCTCTCACAAGGGACCACCCTCGAAAAAGGCACCATTATCATGACTGGCACGGGTCCTGGCATTGGCGCAATGCGTAGCCCCAGGATCGTTTTGAATGACGGTGACGATATACGAGTGGAAATTGAAAAGATCGGAACTTTGATAAACAAAGTCTACTATGAGTAAGACCAACCTTGGCAATCTACGGTGTACTCGTCGCACGTGAAGGGGTGGGTCGACGTGCGACGAGTATCTAGAATATTTCGATCGGACATAAGCAGTTTTATTTGTATGGTCCGTTTGTCTGAACATACAAAATGGATAGGCAAGGCAGCTTTTATAAATGCTCAAATCCAATTCACTGTCTATTATAAAGCTGCTCTTGGATAATTCCACGGTGAGTTGATAAGCTCGAGCAACCCCCAGAGGAATAGCCTCAGGCAAACTTAGTTGACAAGGACGGGAAAAATTACGGATCCGGACTTAGTGCGACGGTGGAGCATGAAATATTTGGTGGCATAGGATTCAATCATGAGAGTTGGTGTAGCGACCCCTCTCTACCTTGGAAACCTTGGAATCACGCATCAACATTTTCTTCCGATCATCCAGCAACATTGTCGTCAGTATATTCCTAGAGGACCGAGAAGAGCCAGCCAATACAACTTCGCTGCGGCTTCGCCATTAGTTGGTAGCCACTGCTTACGGCCAAAGTGGGCTACGAGTAGATATACAGGCATAGACAAAAGTCTTCTGATCGCTACACATCAGGGTACCCTAGAATAGTCCTCATTACAGTAAGGAGCTTTGCTTCGCATGCCCCAGGACCCCGAAGGACCTCTCGTGCTCGCCATACGACGAATCGATCGGGCCGTACCAACACGGCCCCTGATTCCTCCACGCCTCGCAAGCTTTCCCACTCTAAGTAAACGTCTTCCCAGTCCTGCCTAAACCCAATCAAGTGCACTTTTATCGGGACCTTCAGCCTTCCGGAAATGGTCTCGGCTGCGCTCTTCCATGGCCCGCCTCCGATTCCACTCAAGAGAGTGAAGGAGCCATGACCAGCAATATCGATTGTCGAAATAGGCGTTCCTGGAGTTGCCTTGTTGAGCCAAGCATGAGGTAATCGACATCCAGGATATGTGCTTGGTTCATGATACAAGACCCTATCTTCGGCCGCCCGCCCGGGTGGCACATATGGATCCGCCTCATCCGCTGTATAAATCCCCTGGCTGATATAAAGTTGGTTCATTTCAACCCCCAGTCCATGAAATTCATGAGAGGTATGTTTGATTGCGGCATGTAAGGCACGGCGGCGGTTTGTCCCTTCTGGTGTTGCGCTCTTTAACTCTCCCAGAATCTGTTTCCGTACAGACAAATCTGTGGGAAGCATTCCTAGAGCCTCCCACACGAGAAAGTGGTCACGGTAAGCCTGGTTTGCTCTGGTGGTAATCGAATGGCCCACTGGCTGTCTCTCAATAGTATACGTGGATAGAAGTGACGGTGACGCAAGCCCTTTGTGAACATATGCAATCTTCCAGGCGAGGTTGAAGGCGTCCTGGATACAGGTGTTTGAGCCAAGACCATTTAATGGAGGATGGCGGTGCACAGCATCACCTAGGCAGAAGCTAAAAATGCAAAGACGTTGTCAGAAACTATATACTCATCAGGCTGACCGAGACAGATCTCACATGTTACCCTCTGAATATATCTCTGCCACGATGTCATTGATATACCACGTGGATATGTCCAGGATTTCGGCGTGTGTATCATCGCCAATAAACTCCTGGACTCTCCTCTGATATTCCTCCATAGACGGCTTGTCTGAAGAGCGGTCATAGCATCGATCTGGGAACAGAATAAACATCCACTCGTTCCACGGCTTCACCATGCGAACGATTCCCATCCAGCCAAAGGCAGGATGCTCCCGATCTGGTTGCATCACCCAATGAAGGTTACCGGTCCGGCTCTGAACCAAGTGGGAGAGGTCGGCCTTGACCAGCACGTTGATCGCAATACCCTGGCCAGGCTGAACCGCCAGAGGCAAGTTAAGCTGCTTCACCACCTCGCTTCTCGCACCGTCAGCTCCAAAAAGATATCGTGTACGGATCTCGTATCTCTGGTTCGATATCTGATCACGAATATCCGCCGTGATCAGGCCTGTCTTTGGATTCTTCTTGAAGGAAACAAGGGTGGTATCAAATCGACACTTGAAGCCCTTCAAAGCCGCATGGCGAACTAGAATCGGTTCCAAGACCGTCTGGGGCAGATCAAATGGCTCGCACGGACTGGCAAGTTCATAATCTCCCTATGTCCTGCGTCAATCATTCCCCGGGACGAAATAGGAAAGGACCAACTAATCCCACCTTTCTTCTAGGATCGTTTCCCCAAGAATAGATTCGTGCGTATTCCTCGCCTGCCATACTGTGGCACCATCGAGTGTGTTGCATATGTCCTGAACCCGTGGAGCCCAATTTCTTCACTTCGTCATATAAATCAATATCCCGTAGACATTCTACATAGACAAGTCAATCCATCAATAGCCAGTCAGAATTTATGCACAGGTAGGTGACTGACCTAACGCCGCCATATTGGTAATATGTGCGCGAGGGGTGTTCGCGGTTCCCGGGGCGCTGCTGATCATGATGCCCTTCAAACCTTCATAGCTTTAGTACACAGGAGAGACAGCCGGACTAATGCCAATACATACCATGAGAGCCTAGGAAGCAAGCCAAGGCAGCCCCAGCAGGTCCTGCCCCGACAATGAGGAATTCTGTATCAACTGCATCTTCTTGGCCTTGATTGGGTTGGCTGCACTGGGCGGTTGTCCCGGTTTTATCTAGTGCTTCTTCAGACTGGCTCTTGCCGATCGCGTTGTTACCGTTTTCAAGGAAAGGCGCCATTGCCTCCAAGATGTCTATGTTAATAGGAGACGTGTTGTCAAATGGGGGCCGTATGTGGAGAGCGAAGCTGCGCAACTTTCTTTGTAAAGAAGAAGTGAAAATAGATCAATCTTCGTTATAAGTGCAGGGCTTCTAGTGGAGCTGACTGACTGACATTTTCTGGGGAGTCTAAGGCCCAGACACCGTCCTGTACAGGAGATTAGGCCGAAGATAGCCCGACTCACCCGACATGCAGTATTGTTATGTTCTCGGGGAAACCTCGTGCATTGTTGCGCCGCCCCCGCTCTCGCTGATGTGACTCCGCGCTGCCTCAGAAACCAGGTTTACATATTTAGGATTGGTGTAAGAATTTGTCTCATAAATTCTATACCGCTTGTAACTCAACTTCCGCAACAATTTCACATGATTCTTGTGGATCTGGTCTAGGCGGCCACTTAGGTACGGTCACAGTCGCGGCCGCAGTCACAGGCCAAGAGAACAGACAAGAGTAGAGAGGAGGATGGCGCCCAGGGTTGTGAAGGGCGTAGAAGGGGAGTTGTTTTATTCCGTAGTGTTGTGACACATGGCAGACACTGTGAAGCATGTGACTGGAAGATTGGAATAGGCTAACCGGATTAGGACTAGTGCCCTATCACGCGACGTGGATACAACATGCGCTAAACCAAATGCAGACATTATTAGGTATGTATACAACTCCGACTCGCTTCTTCTCTTCTCCAGTTGAGTTATTTCTATCAATGTGTGACACTTTGTCGAACAGCGCAAACTTTCCAAATCTAATGCTGATTGAATATCCATGTACTTGTGTTGGCCGCGAAGTCGACCGTTAGGCTCAAAGCAACTTCATTACCCTAACAATAATAAACTGCAGAAATGATGGCCCATTCATCTCAAAACTTGCTAGCTCATGTCGGCATCATGTACCCCGCACATTGGCCTCGAGCTTAACTCACTAAAGCCCCGCACCCCGCATATGTATTCACCCCAGAGTCCTCCAAGCCGGGTCCGGGGTTCATGCATGGGGCCAATCAAGACTCTACTTACCCCAGAGGCGAACGCCTGCCCGTAGGCGAACCTATGGCTTGATCTAGTACCCTGTACTCCTTCCTATTGAAAGGGAGTCGGGCTATTTTCGGCAAGTTCTCATCTCTACCGATTATCTTCCCAGGTCACGTCTACCGCGGTTTGACCTCAATATGCTACCGGGGAGTCGCCGACTCCAGGGCTCTTTTACCCCGAGCTTTTTAGACCTGCCCGTACGTGCTCAAAGAAGTCTGTACATTTCTGTCTCTTTCTTTCGCAGGATCCATGTTCCTCTATGACCGGCGTATTATCCAGGAATTACATTTACATGTCAACAAAGCAACAGGAATATGTCTTTCAGGCTCTATACAACGGTTGCATGCCTTTGCTTCGCTCTCTACCGGCTTTTCAAGCTGGGCCGCCGACCTCCTAATTACCCCCCGGGTCCGCCAACATTGCCATTAATTGGGAATCTTCACCAGATGCCCAGCAAGAACGGTCATCTTCAATTCCAAAAATGGGCTCAAGAATACGGGTAAGTAGAATGCACCAAGGAAGGGGTAGGGAGGCCCATTGATTAATCGACGCGAAACAGGCCAGTATATTCCCTGATACTGGGCACAAAGGTTATGATTGTGCTCAATACAGATCAGGCAGTGAAGGATCTTTTAGATAAAAAGAGTAGCGTCTACTCTTCTCGACCAGATATGTACCTTGGGCAGATTGTCAGTGGAGGCCTCCGGGTGCTGCTCATGGTAAGCAAAACCGTTTTTATTACAAACCATACCGTCGCTGTGGTTATGCTGGTTACTGTTCAAATGCATATATGACTGACTTGGATCCCATCGCAGCAATACGGAGACACATGGCGTATGATTCGCAAAATGGTACACAATATCCTCAACATCAAAGCCGCACGGTCCTACGTGCCCTACCAGGACCTTGAAAATAAACAAATGCTCCATGGTTTGATGAGTGAGCCTGATCTTTTCATTGATCACATTCGGCGGTATACCAATTCATTGACTACCCAAATGGTATTCGGTTTCCGAACCACCGGTATTGACGATCCGAAATTGAAGCGCCTGTTTGAGGTATATCACTTAGCTCGACAGCCCATACCTTACAAAATGCTAATTTTGACTTTGATAGGGGTTCGAAAAGTTCTGTGAGGTTACGGGAACATCAACTGCTGTCTTAATTGACTTGTTCCCAGTTTTGAAGAGTCTACCAGACTTTATGTTGCCACTGCGGAAATACTCCAAGCGGCTGCATGAGCAGGAGAGAGACCTCTACGTAGGTCACTGGATGGATATCAAGCGCTCTATCAAAGCGGGCACGGCGAAGGTGTGATCTCAATCCAAGTCAGTCGTTTCATCGCTCAAGGGTCCTTACTGATGCGGCCTGCATAATCCAGCCATGCTTCTGCGTTGACCTACTCAAGGCTCAAGATGCTCACGGCTTCTCAGATGATCTCGCTGGCTATATCAGCGGTTCCCTGCTAGAAGCCGGATCTGACACAACCGCTGCGACCTTGGTCGGATTCGTCCAGGCCATGGTAGTCTTCCCCGAGGTGCAGAGAAAAGCACAAGAAGAGATAGATCGAGTATGTGGGGATCGGCTACCTACCATGGAAGATGAGCCAAACCTCCAGTACATTCGTGGATGTGTCAAAGAAAGCATGAGGTGGATGCCTACCGATATTCTTGGCGTACCACATGCGGTGATCAAAGATGATGAGTACATGGGCTACCTCATCCCCAAAGGTGCCAGTGTTATCTACAATGTTTGGTACGGATCCCCCTAATCCAGAAGCGACCTTTTCAGAACTTCTCTAATGTTTCGATAACATAACTAGGTCGATACACATGGATCCAAACCGCCACCCAAACCCTCGAAGCTTCGACCCATCTCGCTATGCAAGTGACTACCAGACCGCAGGCGAGGCGGCATCGAACCCCGATGCCTCCAAGCGTGATCAATTCGTCTTTGGTGCAGGCCGTCGTATCTGCCAGGGAATGCATATTTCAGAGCGGTCCCTCTTTCTAGGTATCTCACGAATGCTGTGGGGGTTCAAATTCGAAAAAGCCCGTGACGAGAATGGAAATGAGATAACACCCGACATAGGGAAGCTGACAGAGGGTCTTTTTGTGTTGCCGCAGCCATTTCCCGCGAAAATTACGCCGAGGAGCCAAAAACACGGCGAAAAGATGCGAGCCGAGTGGGCTGAGTGCCAGCCGCTGCTCGATTCAAAGATGCAGTGGAAGGAGGTCCCCGAAGGAATGGTATTTAGCACTTACACCCCTGAACTGATGAACGAGGAAGTCTCTGGTACCTGAAAATGGTGTAGACAAAGTGAGCATGCTGTCATTTGTTTGTACTTCAATTGAGTGGCAGGACAGACACCGTATAGCCCTGCCTTTTTTTATTTCCCTAGGGCTCTACTGCGATTTCTTGTAGTACAAGCATTTCGCACTTTTATCTACTCTTGTCTTTTATGAAGTAATGAAATGAAATGAAGCTTGAACGTAGCCTAGCCATGCTTCCAACTGGGGTTATCTCCTAAGCAACCCGCGGAAGATGCCGCCAGCATGAGATTTCTAGATTTTATATGGAATTCGCCCTTTCAAGTGGCCTATCTCAGCATCCTAAATTTTGGTCGAGTCTTTAATGATATCCTTTTATCACCCCGGATGTTTCAACGAGCGGGTGAGCAAAAACATGTGGGTTGCTGGATGTTGGTCCGTTGGAAGATCGCAGAAGCTGTTGCTTGGGCTTCTCCAGCTCTATAGGTCGGTCGGGCCAATGTCACCGCATATCTTCGACGTGATTGTGCAGCCGAAAAGTTAATAAAAACAAAACATACAACAGCAGGGATTCGCTGGTGGTCACCCACCCAACTACTAACCTGCCGGCGTGTGGCTTAAGTACGGCTGAGCGGACGGGAAGCCCTGTTCTCCACACCCTATGGTCGTATGTACTGTTTCTGTATCTTCTCGGGTATATATGGTCCACTCCGGGTGCGTCATGAGGAGGGACGACTAGGTCAACAAGCAAGAATCAAGAAGGAGAGAAAGTCATGTAGAAGGAAGAAACTATCTTGGTCCTCAGCATCTATAGCTGCTCACACGAACGGGAGGGGTCATGTAATCCCTCACAACACACCAGCTATGAGAGCTAAGGCCCGAAAAACAGCAAAAACCATTCTGCTTTACACACAAAAACCTAAGGAAAAACTTATCGTCATGCTTCATGCAAAAACGACGTAAAAACAGTAAAAAGCATTGGCCTCGAATCAAATTGTAGAACGTGGATGATGCAATGCGCCCTCGGAGATCATCAGGCACAGAATGAGCCCGTGTAAGCTGGCTACCCAAACACATCTTCTGGATATTGTTCTTGATCTTGCGTCACAAATACAGAGGTTGGATGGGTCCTGGCTATGGGTTGTGGGGTCTCCTAGGTAAATTTGGTAGAATAATTTGAAGGAAGACGTACTTACTCCGCCGCCGAGGACTGAGCTATGCGTAGGATGAACAGCAGCCAGCCGTCCAGGTTGAAGAGAAACGACCAGACCTAGTTGACGTCTTCCGAGCGCGATCGAATTAAAAGCTGAATATCCTATTTCAATTTTAGCATACAGCATACAGCGAGTTCACTTATCAAGAATCCGATTTCTGAACTCAGTCCAGAATCGATCGGTATCAGATTCCTTAAGATTCCTTATTTTAGTGAATTTCATGGACTCGATTTCAAGACAGGCGTTGTTCGTTATGGTACGCGACGAAGTAAACGGAGGCATCAGAAGTGGGCCACGACCATCTTCACCGCCCCCCACATCTCATTCCTCTTCCTCACTACCCGACGTATCTGCTACGACGAACGATGCACAAGGAGGACTAAGAATGGAATCACTTTTATCCTCTTCAGCCTCAACTACACCATCGCCCGTTCTAGCGGCAACTACAACCTCCCCGGCTCAACCCACCATAAGCCCGAGTGCCTCACTTGCAACTCAACCTGCAGCTTAGTCCTTACCGCCTGCTACAACCCAGAACCCCTATATTGATTGGACAGATTAAATACCACTGAGGACGGCGCTAGTCAAAGCAACAGCAAGCTGTGCGAAGAAGCTCAGCACTACGAGCATCGAAATTATACCAACCTAAGCGAATGTCAATACTATGGCGAAGCTGAAAAGGAGGTACAAGAATATGAACTAGACGAAAGATAGCAGCAGGAATCCTGACGATACGATCGTTCTAGCTTTGCGGAAATTCAAGGCTCGGTCTTATCCACGCGACGTATTCTCCAAGGCTTTCGACGTAGGTGGGTATCTCCGCGTCAACCGGCCACCAGCCGGAAAGCCTCCAGTTGCGAAGTGGCATGGGATAAACTGGCTCTACCTAGTAGACGGCCGATATATCCTCACGGGCGAAACCCTGGCAATGGAATTTCCCTGGTTCATAACGAACCAATGCCCGAACACAAGTACGGCCGAACACTCGCTTGCAATCGGGTACGTTACAGCGCCCACACACTAGACCGAGCAGGATTATCAGCTCGTCGGAGACCTCGACACAGAGAAACATATAACAACTTACATCCGTCCGGAAAGTGAGGGATTTGTGATTGTGCCACTATCCAACGGAAGCCAGGCCCAGGTGGTAAGCATGAGGAATCTGCTGCTTTCTCATCCTATGGCCATTCCGAACCCTGAAACGCAGCACATTCGCACACCAACACCAACTCAACCCGTCGGTCAGTCAACTCCCATTCCGAACCCGGCTACGAAGGCCGTTACGTCCACACCAAGTTCTGACCTACGACTCGCCTTTACACTGTCTCCAGCAGAGGAGAGCCAAGTTATTATGCGAGAGCTCGTACGTATCGCCGTCGATTGCCCCGTACTGGCCCAGGAACTTGGGATATTTGTCAAGGCTCGGAATAGGCTGGCAAGGGCAGCGTACGACAATGTCAATAATTATGTCCCGACCCTAGTTGAGGAGTTTAAACAAGCCACAACTAAAGCTCACCAGATAATCCTCGCAAAGGCCGGAACACGCTATCGCGCAGCAAGGTTTGCAATGGATTTCCGGCGCACCCAGCAAATCGACGGTATCAACTCCGGCCTGCCAGAAGATGACTCGATTAGGGACAAGGATGACTTACATCGCGACGCCGCGAACAGACCATCCCAAGAACTGGCGGACAAGATTGCCTCGCTGCGCAATCCCGAACGGAGACGATACGAGTCGCAGACCCCGTCAGACGAGGAAGGATGAGATGAGGAAGAACGGGATAAGGAGAGCTACACGTTTGAGTCTTTCTAGTTTACTTGTTTTCGTTTTATTTCAATCTGTGCTTCGCCTTTGATGTGATGGCGAGGAAGCCATCTTCTTTTGAACAGGGTTGATGTTACACATGTTATGTGACTAGCCTAGTCTGGTTAATAGTCGTGCCGATGACCCAGAAATCGTCCAAATAACCAGGTCGTTTCCAAAGGAGGCCTGTCACCTTCGTGCATTTGAGTAAACCACAGACGATCCACAAAAAATGATATTGAAATATATCGTTAATATGCATCTGAAGTCGGGCTTATAGGTAAGCGAAGATGTATAACTAACTACATAGGCATTTGATAACATTCTACCAAAAACACGTAAAGCAATCCTTGACACCAACATCCATGTTCAATGATTTAATACAACCAGGGTCCTAGTAGCGGTCAGTAGAGACAGGGAGGTAATTATATGGAAACAACCTCACCTTTGATAAAGTTATTTTCCTGTTCCAGATGAGTCGGGATCTGGAGCGCCCGCGCATGAACAACATTGATTGCCTGCATGGAGTCTTCGGCTCTGACAACAAATCTGTAAAAGCAGAGAAAGTTTAACTGGGGCTATCATGATAAATGGATGGAGGAGAAAGCACATACGAAATGTTTATCTCGCTTGCCCCCTGGCTAATCAGGTAAATATTGATTTTTGCGGATGCCAGTGCCGAAAATATCTCATCTTGAATTTGACCTGTGTGAGTTGACTGCTTTCCTTTGAATCTTTCGACATTCCCAGGCGAGACTTACTTGCAGTGCCCACCATATTGCGCATCCTCTGGCCAATAACAGACACAATATTCATGTTTTCCAATATCGTAACCTGTTTCCGACGATGAGCTATAATGGATCTACTGTAGAGAGTAGAAAAAGGATGATTACTCACAGATCCAAGTTTCTGCAAATCCCGGACAATTCTATTGCCGGCGACGAAGTCGTTTGATGCCTGGATTGCAAGACTGACGTGTCGCTCACTCGTGGTGACCAGATCAGGCACTATGGCATTTCGCTCAAGCTGCGAAAAGACAGAAGCCAAAAAACTTTGCGACTTGGTTATCGAGTTACATGCGACATTGATCAGAGTCAGGCCTTCTTTGCTCGTAATAGCGGTCGGGCGTCGTCTGCTCTGGGGCTTTCCGTGGTATCCATTGGAAAGCATAAAGCTGACGCCTGTCGGGTGCTGTTGCACGGTTTCCTTCACCTGATGGTCTGTCTCCGGGTAGATCACGGTCCCAGACCCGCTCGGACTGAGTACATTTTTAAGTCGCAAGACAATCCCCGACTTGCATAGTTGCTCCATGGTAAGGGGGTGAATAACCTGCGTAGATGGACGGTGTAATGTTAGAACCCATTTCAGATGTTGGGATATACTGCTTTCCGGGCCTTACCTCGCTGCCAAAAAATGTTAGTTCTGCAGCCTCCTCTGCGGTAACTGTAGCCAGCACTCGCGCCGACGGCACCTTCCTGGGATCCGCGGTAAAGATCCCATCAACCTCTTTCCAAATCTGGTATTCAATCGCTGTCAGGCCCGCCGCACACATTGCCCCGCAAAGGTCGGAATACCCTCGGCCGACACACCGGAGGAGCGAGCTAGGCATGAGACCGAAAAAGCCTGAATCAGTGTGCCATAGTCAGCTTACAGTGTTTGCATATTCTTTGAGAACCTTCGGAGGTGTCCATACCAGTGATGATAGGTACTGAATCTGTAGATTGCGATACTATTGACCCAATTTTCTGCGAGAGTCGATGGTAGAAGCTAGTTCCAAGGCGCTCAAATTCAGCTTCCTGCTCTGGCACAGATTTGCCGAACACTTCCGCCACGATGTTGTCCAGATTTATGACTTGAGCAGGAATGCCCTCCTGTCAATGAATGTTAGCGAGCACGTATTTCCGTCGTGGATGATGGATGTACCTTGATGTTCAATGCAGCTGCCACGACATAACACGCTAATCTCTCCCCTAATGATAGGACGCGATCTTTGGTCCGGGGTGACAGATCTCCCACAACCTGGGGGCACGACAATCAGTACAAGGTAAAAGGGCTTTCTTATTTCGATAACAAACATACCTGCGCTGCAAGAAGAAATTTACGAATTTCTTCGCAGTCGTTGACCACCCTTACAACAGCCTCATTGAGCAGCAGGTCGCTGGTGTCTCTGGAATAGGCTCGAAACGAATGCAATTTATCCAGATGGGTATCGCGGATGCTATCGATTGCCGCATTTATACAACTAATCGATTCCACACCGACAGCCTCTGCATATTGAAGGCACTCGAGCAGCTGACTTGTTGTGCCGCTGGCCTTCGTGGTACCAGATAATGCAGAGCAAACGACGGCGACATTATACTTCTCAATATATGATGGAATAATTGTCCCACACACCTTGTCCAGCAACTTCCCAAGGCTCGTGCCGCCATACTTCTGGACAACCCATGGCTTTGGCTGAGGACGGATAGTCATTTTGGTTCGGTAAAGGACCGATTGTTGATAGATAGCGGCTTCGAATGAGCGGTGACTTATCTGAGGGAGAACAGAAACAAAAAGCCAATGACCGACGACCCAAGTCAGTTATCATGCATCTAAAATCAATTTGCATTCTCAGAAACTGCCTAAACGTCAATTATTACGGAACAAAAATGACCCTTTTCCCAAAGATAACGGTGTTTGTGACTCTTATCTGCACCTTTGGCTCACCCGAGCTGCAAAGACCGTTGCTGGCGATTCGGGCTTTGCATAAGGGGATTGCTATGGAAAGCCGCGAATCGGCCTTTGAGCTGATGTGTTAATGATCGACAGCGACAACCTTATTTTGCTGTCTCAAATTCTGGCAAAGTTTACGGGTCTAATTTGCTTATGCAAGCGAGAGATGGTATATATGTGTCTGCTCCAAGAGGATGTTTTTCGTTCTTTAAACAAAGAGGGTGATAAACCTCAGTCTATTGGCGAAGTTACATAATTATACACCGAGAAAATTGACGAACGACTCCATCAACATGTCCAAACCCACTCCATCTGAGGCCCCAGCATCGAAGTTGGAAGTCCAGTACAGCCTCAGCAAGTCCTTTGCTAATCCAACTCCAATGTGAGTTTTCTATCAACCTGCTATAAAAAATTCTCAGGACTCTGACAGTGATATAAGTGCGGTACTAGGCCTTGCGATCAGTGTTTCGACACTGGGATGCGATCTTATGGGATGGAGGGGGCTGGTGGTGATGGCGCGGCATCGACGTGAGTTTGCCTCTTGCGTAACTTTTCAATTCATCGGTGACTGAGTGACTAACTATGTCCATAGCGGAACTTATTTCTTCATGGGAGGCCTCCTTATGATACTGGGGGGCTTGCTAGAGTTTTTAGTGGGAAACACATACCCATTCATTCTTTTCTGTGGTTATGGTGAGCGGCCCAATATACGCCCGGACTTATAAAAGAATAACAGACTGATCGCTTCAACGAGAACAGGTGGCTGGTGGTTGAGCTTCGGCGCCACGCTCCAGCCCTTCTACGGAGCCTACGGAAACTACTCGCCTGATCCTTCGAACCCCGCAAAGGGCCTAGAAACGCCCGGCTTCAATGCAAGCTTTGGTAAGGATATCCTGGAATTTCTTTCTTTGCACACTTATTTCCAGTCCACCAGCATTGTTACTGACATTTCTCTACCAGCATTCATGCTCGTATACATGGCAATCTTCTCTCTCGTGTGTTTCCTAGGCGCACTGAGAGTACACATTGCGCTGGCGGTGGTTGAGTTGAGTCTGACCATCGTATTCTCCCTCCTCGCGGGCGCCTTTTGGGAGGTTGCTATGGGAAACGCAAATGTTGCCTCGAATCTCCAGACGGTAAGCACTTGATTTGATTCATTGACCTACCGAATCCAATTCTAACGACGCTCTCATCAATGTTAGGCCGGTGGCGCTTTTCTCTTTGTCGCGGGAATTGCAGCTTGGTACATTCTGTTCGTACTTACGCTGGCCTCTGTGGGATTCCCTCTTCAACTCCCCGTTGGCGACCTCAGCGGTTTCCTGACAAAGAAAGAAAAACTTAGCTCCGACGCTGAGGTTTGAAAGCATGTGCTCCTGGGACAGGAGACCCATAAACTGGGGAATCAATAGGTCCATAACTGAAGCCGAAGGGGAGAGGTGCGCGTGGCGCTGCCTTGAACGGAAAGAATAACCACTGAGAAGCAGAGAACACCTACTACAATATCCTAATATTAGACAATTGAATCTTGATATATACCATAGGACATTGACAATTTTCCTAGTGATATATACATCATTACCTACCTAGGTAGGCTTCAAATGGAGGACAAGGGACAGCCAGTATGGTAAAAACTGTTGTGGGAGAGGGACGACTAGGCCTACACCAGAAAACCAAAAGCAGAGAAAATCATGCAGTCGTGTAGAAGCAAGAAACTGCATCTACGGGGAGTCATGTGACTTCCACAACAAAAATGGGGATTGTTGCGGCAAGACCCGCCCCGCTCCACCTTTGGTTCCTGTACCATCTCATGCCTCAGAAGTTAGGTGTCCGCCTTTTCTGCCCTGGCCCTCAGGCATGTTATCGTCCACGTGATCCGCTGACTATTCATCTTTTTCAGGGGTGGAGATTCAGGGAGTCTAGAGGTATCAGTGTCTTCGTTTCCCACCGCCTTCGGCGTGTGGGTGTACCACAGCCATATGTAAGATCACGCCCATATGTAAAATTTTCCAATTCCAACATTTTCACCCACATTTATGCCTACTTAGCCTAAAACTTGGGCATCTCGTGTAATCGAGGCCTACGAAGCCGCCTATGCCTAAAAAGTCCTAATTTATCGAAGGTCGCGCGGGAATATAGCGTTTCATACTAAATACTACTGTTATGACACGTGCCTAGGTCACCACGATCATACCGCTGGGCCACAAAAGACCACTATGTTGACCCTCAAGGTCAACATGCCTAGGACCGATATATATAGTAGCGCACAACATATTGTTATTCCGTAACAACTACGACGACATATTATAGGCCTAAAGTAGGCCTATTAACCCTAAAAATTAATAAATAAAGTACTTAAACTATATTAGGAGGAGGGATTAACCTATTATATCTATAATATTTATAGTTAGTAACCCCTACGTTGCTAGGAGAGATAGTAAATCTCTTGCTATATATATTTCTACCGAAATACGCTAGTAGATAGTACTATCTAACGAGGTTGTAGGCCTTATAATAGCTACGTATGCCCCTTTATAATATAATTATACTAAGTAATATATTAAGCTACCCTCTTATAATAGTATACTTAGTTTATAAGACATAAATCAGTCTATTACGAAGAGGAGGGCGGATAATACTACCCGGGATGCAAAACGGCTAGCCAACATGTAATTAGAAAGTATATAGTAAACTACCCCCAACACGGCCTATACGGGAAATTAAGGTATCAATAGAAGCAGCGAGGGTAGCAGAAAATATAGACGTATTTTGGTTTATAGATAAGGCATATTGGTTGTGTAATTAATAAAAAGGCTTAGAATTTTACATATGGGCGTGATCTTACATATGGCTGTGGTACACCCACACGCCGAAGGCGGTGGGAAACGAAGACACTGATATAGCTCCATTTCAGTGGCGCTTGGCGGGAACTGTACCCTCCAGATTCAGGACGTCGACAATGGAATTCGGCCCATTGATTGGTGCATTCTCAAAATCAGAAGCATAATACCATGTATCATCCTGATCATGGCCCAACCACTTGACCTTGTACTATAATACAGACGTGATCGCAGGGTCTCTTCGACCTCCCGTTCTTGATGGTCGTTAACGATGGTTGGCGGCCTTGGATCTTCAATTTGACCAGTCAATGGTTCCAATTCTGATGCGGGGCATTACTCGATAACGTCGACTCTCTCGGAAAGCAGAAGATCGCGATAGATGAGTCCCGTGCGGTAACGGATTAGTGTGATAGCTTCCGACTTGGCCGATCTAGGCCCCAATGACGTGCCGTGATGAATACCATATTACCAATATCAAAATCAACTTCACGACGATGTTTATCAGCCTGGGCGCGCTATAACTCTTGGGCATGACGAACCTCGGTGTCCTATGAGGGGGTGGTTTCACGTGTGTATTTCAACCCTAAACCTAATTAGGAGTGGAAGCCTGATTCCTAAGGCTAGGAACAGTTTGGAGGGGGTGATAGCAGCACGACCCGAAAATAATCCTATCGCCAGCCGTAAACCAATGGGCAAGGCCCAGCGTGAGTAGATATGAGAAGATTATCGGCCCAGAGCTGAGAGCCAGTTCCCCAGTTCCGTGCCGGAATCCCCAGTTCCGTACCGGAATTTCCAGGAATAGACTGATAGTGGGGTATAAGCCATTTATACTTCACAACTTTTGCTTAAATCAACATAAATACATAAAAAATAAAGTTGGTTTCCGGCTTGTCTGATGGGCCAAGGTCGCGTTCCACATCCACGTCACAGTAACTGCGTTATCTCACTACGGGACGATCTAGGGACGATCTTACCAGGCTCCGCAGCTTATCATTTCCCCGCCACATAATGCAGCATATACTGGCAGATCAACAAACACCGTATCGCTGATAGGCGATAGTCGGGATTTGCAAATCCCGTATATCTCGGCGACCCCTCTCCCGGGAGAAGGACTATACAGCCCGCCGACTAAACGCACCATAGCTACATTTCCGTCTCTGGACTGAAACCAAAACGAGTGTCGGCCTAGCCATCTGTGTGAAGCCTGATGGACAAACAAAGCTCTGGAAAGCCGAAACGAAGCGATGTTCGAAAGCGGTCAATTGCGCCGCCGGTCAAGTTGGCCTGCCTAGCTTGGTAAGCTTCGAGCTCTCGAGTTGTTAACTACCGATTTACATACTAGGGGCTAACCTTCTAGTGAAGTAGACGCTCTCGGACACGTTGCGATGGCAAAGAAATATGCACAAATGTATGTTACTTCAAATGATTACATGATTACAACTGATCAATTTCTAGTGCCAAAGAAAGGGCCAAAAATGTGCATACATGCCCAGCAGACGCGGAGGTGCTCGAACAGGCAGTCGTTTCACGCAGGACGGCAAACAGAACAACAGTCAGAATAAACAGATCCAACCGTGTAAGTACTCGGATAAAAGATCACAATCAGATAGCAGAAGAGAAAGTCCTGTTGGTCCATGCGGCTAATAATATACGCAGTTCCGGTTGAAGAATACATTGAACCAGGAGCTGGGCTTCGCAACCTCGAAGATATATGTCGCGATAGTGACTTTATATTCGATAGTATTTTTCAGCATGACGAAGATGTTGTTCTGTTCGACTCTCAACCATGCCGACTGGCGTCACCGGTGGTGCGCGCATATCAGAGCGACCGTGATATGTAAGGCCTCTGCCACGCATGGGTGAGTTCACTTAATATCTAACATCCTCCTCCATTAGACTGGACGCATACTATATCTACATTCATCCTTATTTTCCAATACTGCCCCCTGCCACGTCCGTACCAACAGACCGCCCCATTGCCATTACCGAAGACGAGCAGAATTTGAATGACGCCGATTACGAGCCTTCCTCGTCTCTCAGTCTTGGCATTCTAACCATATTATCGTTGATTCCTCATCCAGACGACCCGAATCCCGATAGTGAGGACGCCGTTCTATTCCGCAGAAAGTATGCTGAGAGTTTGGCTCAGGCAGCCCTGGAAAGCGTCAACATTGAAACTGAAGTGCCAGCCTCTTCGACGTCGCCTGCCCAGGTGCTTTCTGAAGGCCCAGATGGGTACCTTTTTATGCCTTTTCACCCACATGTCCCAGTCGAGTTGGAAAGCATAATCGCCCTCTCTATCTTGAGCGTATATGAATACGCACAACGAGGGAACATCAAAAGAATGCGTCAACGAGCGGGACAGGCCATCATGGCGGCTATGGATTTGTCTCTCCACCGTGAGCCAGAAACTGAGAGATCCGACGAATTTACAGAAGCAAGACGCCGGGCTTGGTGGATGACTGTAAGGTCTCACTTCAACGCGAGATAAATCACACAGCTAATTAATTTCCTAGTGCATCTGTAATTGCCAAGGATCGGTTGTTAGCGTTACTGTAGGTGGATGCCCTCGTCTCTCTCTTCTGTTTGGTTTGGGGCTAAGTGAGAATAATCAAGGAACCAGCAATATCTATGGACGACCCGAGATTTACCACTCGATATCCTACTATTCGTGCAGACACGAATGTAAGTATGGCACCAACGGACTTGCCTCCTTATCACGACTTTTGCTGAGACTTCGAATATTAGGCATGGTCCTTCTTTATCGATACCCAACGCGCGATCGTTAAGGCAACGGTGGCTGTGGTCGAACTAAACAAAGCTCTAAAAGCTGGAACTGGCGTGCAGGCTAAGTTGGAACGCAACTTCGAGCTTGATAATGAGATAAAGTTGCTAGCTGCGAAAGCCGACGCTTATCTGCCCCCAGATCCTGCATCGAGCCTACTCGACCAAGATGAGTCTGTAGTTGCGCATAGTTTGATATTGATAGGACGCATCAAGGTGAACAGGTAAGTTGCCATACGTTTCATGCTTGACGGAGAGACAATTTTGATAACACCGCCATTCAGCGCGAGGATCAAACTCCATCGATACAGTGCTTTCTTCGATCTTCCACTCTTCCCTAAAAAACACTGCGACCTGACGCCGTCGACTAGACTTGGGGAGGATTCTGGTCCAGATAATTCCCCGACGTGCTCATGTCCCACATCTACTGCCTCCTCCACTCCACCTATCGGTTCATCCTGGGACAATGCGCATTTGCCAAACAGGTCATCACCTGGTACCAGCCCAGGTGCTAAGGATGTTCTCGGACTTGGCAACCAGTTGTCGGCCAAGATTTGCCTCAAATCCGCATTGAATATTGCTCAGTGCTTTGAACGACTCCCGTATCCCAACCCTTTTGGCTCATATGATGCGTCTATCTCTCCAACATCCCAAAACCTGGCATGGAAGACAGTTCTGCCTCGCACCATGCCATCTTTTGCGTGCTGCGCAATGCAAAGTTGCTACTCAATGCTGATGGTCCGTCATAAATTGGAGATTATGCATCCGAAGAGTACGGCGGTGAATCCAATGGTTGAGCAATTGTACAACCAATTGCAACAGGGGCTTAAATCTGTTTTTGGAGCTCTTGAGAACTATTCCATCGCCTTCGAAGCGCTTGCGGGTATGAGAGGTATGTAAATTGATCCACAACACCCTGGGCACAGAGAATGTTATTGACAGGTCTTTCAGATCAAATTAAAATGACCATCGATGGTTCCAAATCACCTAATAACTGCTGAAAAGCTATAACCTGTGGAGCTGAAAGGAATGAGGGTTGGGAGTTTGTATGAATGAGACAAGGGGACCATTCGGGAGTTTGGCGGGATTCAAATGTAATTTTCTTTCTACGATCGATATACCATCTTGTAACTACGAATGTTTACGTATACAGCAGGTCTTTCGGCAGTGGATAATTAATCTATCGTCTCTCTGCACATCATACATATTGGTGTTTTTCCTACTTGATTCTTTTCACTAGTTGCTGGGAACTTTGTAAATCTCAAAATCAATTTATTGCCTTTCAACCCTTGAGCCGCTACATCGAGATGTAGTAGGAACCTTTCCGAGGCATATCGTTGTGAAATAACGTGGTCGGAAGTATACAGCCATTGTTGCGTCTAGCAGAATGATGAAAATATCATGTGTACATATTGCGTAAAAGTATCGATGTCGACGATGTGAGAAGTCGCTAACAGGGTCCGAATCACATGACCTCACGTGCCTCCTATGTGTCACGTGCTATCACTCATGTCATGATGTCATGAGTCACCGCCATAGGAGTCCAGCAACAAACCCCGTGGGGAGTTCGTCGAGACTTCCCAGTGATTGATAACGCATCGGTTGCTATCCACAACGAAGTGGAGCACCGAGAGCTCTTTTTTCCGTTGATAAGGCGGAGTTACCAAAGAGCCAGAGACCGATGTTAATCGGTCGGTGTTCGGCTCGGGGTCGGTGTTCAAAATCGGTGTTTGGGAAACGGTAACTTTAGATAGATACATGATACGACAAACACCTATCAATGCTGAGAAATCCGAGTTATATGGTGACCTCGGGACTTGACTGATTACTTAAGTACTTTTAGAACAAGATATATCATCGAAGCAAACACATTCAACAGAATTCCCAGCCTCTTTCGCAATATTAGCTCGCTCGATATCTATTCCAGCAAGAACCATTTCAAGCACAATGACTATCTCGGGATCTCTCAAGGACGTCACGAAGACGCCAGCGTGGTCGACACTCTCGGTGCACGGTGGCCAGGAGCCGGACCCCATTAACGGGTAAGCCATCCCCAGAGCGTTGTGAGACTGGACAGTGCGATAGCTAACCTCCTCGTTCCTGGTAGCTCCCGAGCCGTCCCGCTCTATCAAACGGCTGCATACAACTTCACTGATGCTGCTGATGGCGCTAGCAAGTTTGCATGGTCCAAAGATGGATATGTCTATACCCGTATGGGCAATCCTACCAATTCAGTCTTCGAGACAAGAATGTCCATGTTGGAAGGCGGTGTTGGCGCTGTTGCCACTGCCTCTGGCCACGCTGCGCAGGTATGTTTTGAATCCCATGGGCTTTTGTCTGGTCATTCTCCTATGTCGTTACAAAGGGGATCACCAAGCTAACCAGGCGCAGTTTATGGCTATCACTAACTGCTGCTCGCCCGGCCAAAACTTCGTTAGCACCAGCTGGCTGTATGGCGGAACCTACAACCAGTTCCGGGTCTACATGAAGAAGTTCAATATCGATGTTAAATGGGTGGAGGGCAATGACCCGGCCGATATCGAAAAGGCAATTGACGAGAACACTCGGGCGGTGTACATCGAAACGATCTCCAATCCCAAGCACTCCGTGCCGGACATTGAGGCCATTGCTGCTGCTGTCCACAAGCACGGAATCCCTTTGGTAGTTGACAACACGTTCGGCATGGTAAGATTGATCCCTGACCCTAGATCCTTGAGCCATGGCGCTAATCAGATAATCCACAGGGTGGCTACCTGTCCCGACCACTTGTGCTGGGAGCTGATATCGTTACCCACAGTTGCACCAAATGGATCGGTGGACATGGAACCAGCATGGGCGGGGTCGTCATCGATGGTGGCCATTTCGACTGGAGCGCATCTGGCAAGTTCCCTAGCTTCACAGAGCCCGCAGATGGCTACCACGGCCTGCGCTTTTGGGAAACATATGGCTACAAAGCTCTGTCTGCCAAGCTCCGCATGGACAGCATGCGCGATTTGGGCCCGTGTATGAGTCCATTTAACGCATGGCTGTTCCTGCAGGGTCTGGAGACGCTCGGCCTGCGCGGAAAGCGCCACTGCGAAACCACCCTGGCTTTGGCAGAGTGGCTGGAAGCTCACCCTTCCGTCAACTGGGTCCTCTACCCGGGTCTGAAATCTCACCCGGACAACGGGCTTGTCCAGAAAGTCATGCCCAACGGTGCTGGTGGCGTCCTTACATTCGGCGTGGTAAGATCAATTGATCTCTTTTTTCAATCGCCCTGACCCTGGATACTGGAGCCGTGGAGCTAATCAAATAATTTCACAGGCTGGAACTATCGACGAAGTCCGAGCAGTTGTCAACAATCTGAAGTTGTGCAGTCATCTGGCCAACGTCGGCGATGCAAAGACGCTCATCATTCATCCATGGGTGACTACGCACCAGCAACTACCTGACGAGGAAAAGATCAAGGGTGGAGTCACCCCAGACTTGATCCGTGTTAGCGTCGGTCTCGAGGACTTCGAGGATATCAAGCATGACTTCGAGCAAGCATTCGTTGCGGCGGGATTGAAGGCGGCTCCGAAGCTAAAGGGTGATCCATTTAACAAGGCCCTGGACTTGTTTAAGGAAGGGTTCATGAAGGATCTCGGTACCGCGGCACCCAAGCCGCTTGTCGTTTGAAGGTTCTTCAGTTTCCTTCATATTTTACAATGATTTGTTCCAGTTAGTATTTAGTATCTATTTACGTTTGTGAACACGTTCTCTACGTTATACTAGATGCCTCAGATTCATGGTCTCCCTGCTTATGTATAGATGTCAAAATTTGTGACTAAGTGTCCGATCTTTCTCGACTTTGGTTATGAAATTGCAATCTTCTTTCCGTAACTAGGTCAAGTAGTTTTATCATCTGTTTAGTAATGCTGGAATAGCCTGTAAACAAAGTCCAAAAGCATTAATCAAGGGTTGAGCCACAACTATCCCTGTTCCATAAATCAGGCATCCACATTTTCTGCCGCCTAAATCCTTAAGGCCTGATTTATCAGGTGTCTATCTTTTACAGGGAGATATTTTTCCTTCTGATTTACATGGTCGAACTGCTTATCCCCATTAAATAAAAGCATTCCCAGTCGATTTCCACTAATTTCCCTCTCAAATGTTACATGGTCGAGATATGGGTGTTGAAGATGGTGAGTTATTCGTCCCAGTGTATAGGTTGATACCTGACTTTTAAGGTTAAGGGCCTCGTCTTTTTGAGGGAAAATGAGAGTCTCACGAATCACTCTTTGATTTGCTCTCGACAGTACACCATCAACTGCCTACAGCATAACGCTATATGCAAAAATAAAAATGCAAGAGGCCACCTTCTATTTCCGCCCCATCTGCACAACGGCTATACCTCGTCAAATGCTACATTTATCCCAGGCTTTTGGTTGACGGTCAATGAGCTAGAAAGTGAAGTCGTCAGTTTCTCTTCGAACGGCCATCAAGGGTAGAGCGACTGTTTCCTTACAAGATATCAGGGCGCGAGTAGCTACCAACAGGGTCAAAGTCCATCTACAGAAAACGAATTGCGGTTAGTCCAAAGCACAATTTCGAGGAGTCTAGCATTGAAACTCACCCGAGCCTCTACAATATCGGACATTTCCAACGTTGCAAGGATTATTTCCTCCCTGTCCCAGACCGGTTCCGCGACAAAGGTGCCAAGGGGCCCGACCACACAAGAACCGCCATGGCTCAGGATGTCTTCTGCTTCCCATCGAGACCCATCAGGCTTGCGGTCGTGGTGTTCTGGTGTAAAAGGGGGTAATCGGAAGGGAAATCAGACACCTTTTCAGGAAAAATGCTGTTAGCGAGCGATCTCTTCTCACTGATTCTTCAAACAGGGGAATAGGAGATAATGCAAGAAATGGTTACCTTGCAGAATTGATTCGAGGATATAACAAAACATCGGCCTTCTTTCGCAATATGTTGCATCGTTGCAATCCAGCTCGGCAGATCATCGGCGTTTGGAGCAATGTAAATTCTAATCGCTGAGTTAGGCTCAAGGACCACGCGAAGTGAAGTGAGAGTTAAAATGCGGCCGAGGGCTTACTCGATCCCTTGTTGATATAATGCCAGACGTGCAGCAGGCATATAATTCTCCCAGCTAAAGGTATGATCAGCAAGGGCCATCTAACCATAGAGAAACGAGCGGTGGCTTTCTTACCAGATGAGCCCTCCGACTTTGCCAATATCAACGTTCACAACATCCAGCCCATCACCGGCGCCTCTACCCCAAACCAGCCGCTCGGCTGCTGTTGGGATCAACTGATAATCAATTGGTTAGCCTGATGAAACTAATAGACAGCAAAGATGTATACCTTGCGATGTCGGGACAAGATAGCACCCTCGCGACTCAGGAGCAACGCTGTGCAGTAGAGAGTTCCGCCATCTTTTTCTATGATTCCCACTTGAAGGTGGACGTTGTTATTCCGGGCTATTTCACATAGCTGGTCCAGCTCTGGTGAAGGAATGGCAACAGCCGAGTTGTAATATCGAGCGTACCACTTGCGGCCTATACTTTCTGTGTCAGGCAAACACTTTCATGATAGAAGACAGGGCCCATACGAACCTCGAGGCTCTCGGGTGCCGATTGTTGCATCGAACGCATATCTCCATGGATATGCAGACAAGAATCCCTCCCTAAAGCCCATTAGCTTTCATGTTTTATGGGCTTCGAGGGGAAAAACACACGGAAAAACGACGAGGTCAGCACCTGCACCTGCGGCCTGCGAGGTGAACTCGGCCACTTTTTGTAGGCTCTTCGGCAGATCGAATGACACAGGGGCAGCTTGAATAGCTGCAACCACAACCCTGTTCTTCGATTCAGGCATCTTTCGTTTATGTGGAGTCGATGTCGACTGTAGAGAGGGAAGGCGACGATGTCGTGTGAGGTTGAAAAGAAAGAAGAATACCAAAGCCAGCAATTCTGTGCTATTTTAAGCCATCATCCAAAACAAAACAGGAGAAAGGAAAAGTAACTTGAGATTGCTCTGAGCCTAGGTAAAGGTACAAGCAGCTTGAAATTCGCTCCGCGGTGATCCAGATAGAGTTGCGAAGCTTATCAGGAGCGAGGATTAGACCCCGATGCCAGGCCTTTGCAAGACCAATCAGGAGCGAAAACTAAAACCCGATTCCGGGCTTTGAAAGGCAGATCATCAAACACCGAGGGCTCTCCAGTATTACGTATCGCAAATTGTTCCATTCTATGCCTATGCCTGGCAATGCCAGATTTGGCTCCTGCATAATATGAAATCAAGCATAGAAATATGCGCCGGAAGACATGCTTTGCGGCCCACGCAATCAATCTACCCTTCGCAGTACTGCTAAAGTCAAACAGCTATTATGGAAATCGGTAAACTCTAGATCCCCCTAGATGTGCATTTGGCTATTGTACGAGACTAATACAAGCTTACCAGAACTTGACCACAAACCGGCGCATCCCAATCCTTTTGCAGACCACGTCTCTGGTCAGCGTATCGGGTTACTTCCGTCTCTAACACTTGAATCTGGGCATGTACTCAAGTCATGCCAAGTGGCCTACAAAACCTGGGGCCAGCTCAATGCCACTCGCGACAACGTGCTAGTCGTCTGTCATGCACTGTCCGGAAGCAGTGATGTTGCTGATTGGTGGGCGCCTCTCGTGGGCCCAGGGAAAGCCTTAGATTATACCCGATTCTTCGTCTTCTGCGGAAATGCACTCGGATCGCCCTACGGAAGCTCATCGCCCTTGACAACAAATATTGATACAGGACGACCCTATGGCCCTGAATTCCCACCCACCAGTATCAGAGATGATGTAATGTGCGCAATAGTCTGCCTGTCCCTTGATCTATGAGACTCCCCTTGCTAACGTACCTCTGGAAGAGCACACAAGTTAGTCCTTGATGCACTGGGCATCTCATCCGTTGCCGCCGTAATTGGAGGATCTATGGGAGGAATGACAACGCTGGAGTGGCCCCTCTGTACACCGCCCGGCTTCGTGAAGGCGGTTGTTCCTATTTCGACCTCGTTTGCTCAGAGCGCCTGGGGGATTTCATGGTCTGAAGTTCAGAGGCGATGTATTCTCTCGGATCCTTGTTTCCGTGATGGTTATTACGAGCCGAACCAGCAGCCGACGTCTGGTCTTGCGACAGCGCGCATGGTGGCCATGTTAACATATCGTTCAGGGGAAAGCTTTGAGAAGAGATTCGGCAGGAAACCATCCAGCCAGAGTAAAGGTCTGATACCCCCTGCAGTGGCGCCGGTATGTAACGGTTCATCATCTCTTTCATCACCGTCCTCGACCACCCCTATGAGACAGTTTTCTGCCCAGGATTACTTGGATTACCAGGGGGCCAAGTTTCTGCGTCGTTTTGATGCGAATTGCTATCTCCATTTGACCCATAAAATGGACACGCACGATGTTCGACGCGGGCGTGTACCCGAGAATCATGACTCCCATTTGAACGGCGAGGGGAGCCCTCCCGACAACACCACAGCCGCTGTACTCTCACGTGTACCATCGCATGCCTTGGTCATTGGCATTGATTCTGATGTTCTTTTTCTTCCTACCCAACAACATGACCTGGCCGCTTCCCTTCCGGATGCCACCCTGGCCATGCTCAACTCGCCAGACGGACACGATGCGTTTCTCCTCGAGTTCGAACAATTGAACCATTTGATTATTGATCGGCTGAAATGGCTGTTCCCGGCCATGTACGAAGGATTTGTGGAGAGGGTAGCAAACATGGGCACGCCCAGCTTGACGAATGGGGTCAGTGTGAGCGAGGTGGATTGATGAGAATGGTCTATTGTTCGGATGCTATGTGTGAAGCGGTCGGTAGATTTACCTACCTTGACGCTACGCAAGAAGGGATACCCAGGCTCCCGCTATTATTTGTCTCCTCATCTCTATGCGGCTTCGTATACTTATTGTAAACCCCGTGGGAATGCACAAAAATTTGTGTATTTGAAGGCTAGACAATAATAATAATAAAAGAAAAAGAAAAAAGATCCCATGGCAGAACATTCCTGGCTAAGCACTTATAACGACATTCCCACTCTCCTTGTATCAAAAAGATCTTCATTATCACGAGATGCCGAACATTCCTGCAGTTCATATCGACCCTGTAATAGTGCATCTCGAATGGCACGTTGATGCCTTCTGAATGGGATGGTGCATGTCTCCATCCCTGCTAACACATCAAAGTGAAACTGGCGGTGTTCGTATTTCATCAGTTCAGCGAATGATCGTTGTTTTAGTGCGGGGGCATAGGCATAAAGATAGGAGATCTGGCAGGCCAGATGAATCAATAACATAGCATCATCACTAGGACAGTCTAGCCAGCTCTCAATGAGTGCATCAAGAAAGCCTGGTAGTGGTGGGAATGCCACATTCTTGTGTAATGACTCCATTGTCCACGGCGCATCTTCAAAAGACGAGCCGGCTGTCAGAGGAAACTTCCAGTCTTGAGCCGGAAGGAGAACAGTTGCTGTGAGACTGTTTGGGAGAACAAGCCGCTGTTGTGGGAATTCCACCTCTGCACTCCCAATTTTATGTGGCCCTTGTGAATCGATAATCCATCCAGCCTCAACGAGCAATGCAGCCGCCTCTTCAAGGTCCAGAACAAGCAGATATAAATCAAATACGATTGTAGGAACACCGTAATAGTGAAGAGCATCTTCGAACCAGATGACGTAGGGGACTTGGTGGTCCGATAACACTCGACAAGGCTTATATCTTATCTCGGCAAGCATGGTGGATATGAAGCCCGCAACAGTGACGGGTTCGTACTGCTTCAAGTCCGGTGGGTGTTTGATGTGAGTGCTCGATATGGATGCTCGGTATGGAGGTTCAGCGTGGTGTCCGGTGTTTTAGATTGATGATGAGGCGATGTCGCCAGAACTCGGCCGCACAAAGAAATTCAATCACATGACTCAATAACGTAATCCTCAAATGTCACCAGTCCATTGTTCGAATACGATCATTGAATACTAATTCCACAAAGTGATCGATATATAAGGTGCTAAATTGGATGAACTTAAATAGGAACTTGTTTCTAATTTGACATTGGCATACAATAAAAGTTAAGGTAGGGGTATTAAGAGGATGATCTGTTCGCGGACAGGTGGTTCTTGCTTTCTCAACGCATCAGCTTCTCTCTATCTGTTTCGTGCGGCCGAGTAGCCTCGTCCCGCTTCCTCTAAGATTCTAGCTGCCTAATCGGCAAACTGCTCAGGTAAAAGTCTTCTCTGATTCTCTAATGATATGGTAAATGTTATAGAGCCTCAATTTACCTATGCTGCTTTGTCCTGCTTGTATATACTCTGTAATCCTGGTATTTCTCCTGAGTATACTGAGTAAGTGCTGTGTATACTGAATAGGCTCTAACCTACTTTTTTGCAAGCTTCATGGACTACCAGATATCGCAGGATTTGAGACATGGGATTTCAACATCAAATAAAAGAATAGATAGAACTGAGACAAGAACAGCTACTCGAAACAATAGAGATATTGAGGAGAAACGAAATGTAATAACAGGTTCCAATTTCTCAGCCACTAGGGATCTTAACCTTCTTCCAGAAACACTTTAGTTTCTTTTAAAGCAGCCTATCAATTGTGGTTGTAAGCACTGAGATTCAAATCCGACACAGATACAACAAACCTAGCTCCATGTCATAGCCAGCTCTAATCCAAGAGTCCTGGGCACCATACTTGTCGATGAATGCTTTAACAAACTCTTTGTTTGCGTTTGGAACTTCGGAAGCTTTCGGAAGATGGACGGGGTTCTGAGCACAGTGACCAAGAATAAAAATAATATCATGAGCATCGGTCCCTTTCTTAGCTTCAGTAGCCCGATCACCAATAGACCCACATTTTGCATTCAGAAGCAATGCTGGCTTCAGGACCTTCACGTTTCCGATTGTAATGACTTCGGTTTTTTCATCAAATGTTTCCTTGAACAAAGCAGGGGGTGTAAGGATCTCAATCTCCACCGGTTTAATAGCCTTATACAGTGTGTGATTTGTCCTTGCTTCAACTTCAAAGTCGGGTGAGGCTCGCAGTAACTGTCTCGCAGTAGCAGTTCGGCCCCGAAGAACAACAAAGTCAACGTCTTGGGTTGCTCGTCCAGCGCCTAAGACCACACAAGCACCACCACCAATAAGGGCGTACTTTTCGTGATTGCCTAATGCAGTTCCAAGCGCTATTATAGCTGCACGAAGCTCTGCTGGATCATGCAGGTCTGAGGAAGGCATAATTCTTCTCCCGGGAAAACGAGTAAGTCATCCATCTTGAAATCCACTGTAAGGACCTTTCCAGTATATATCTTACTCACATTTAAAGCGATGGATAGATTGAATATGTTGAGGTAGCAGACCAAGGGGGAATATTGAAGGTAAAACAGTGAAGCAGGAAGTGAATCACAAAGTGAAAATGTATATGTAGAATAATCTGAGTAAATTCGGATGATACTTTCTAGTGACAAGAAGGGGATATTTATCCAAGTCCCCTTGCTCATTTTTCTGTGTAGTGCCTAAGCAAACGAACACGAATAAGGCTCGGTTCCGAGTTCTCCTAAAAGGCTGCCATACGTAGGCAACCGACTGCATTTGGTCGAACTGCATTGACGGGCCGATTCTAAATCGGACCAGAGACACAGCAGTGCCAGATGCTAACCGAATGTATGCCTTGACTATAAGGCATCTATATGGAAGAAAGCAGATTGGACAAATGAAGACAAGTTTAGATCCATGGATGGCAGATATCTGGTAGATTAATGGTAGCGATACTCGAAAATCCAGACAAAGCATGTGCTCTTTATAGTCATGCGCCAGCATTTAGGGACCTAGTACATAGTTAATTTCCACAGACGCTTTCCAGTTCTGAAATGCCTAGTATACAAGCCGGTTAAATGAGGGGTATGGCAGATGCCTAATTTGATCACGTAGACATCTCAGGTAAGCGCCGCTGGAGAAAGGATGGATACCTCTATATTGAAAACCCCTGTATGTGCATGCAGTATTGTGTATTATCGACCGGTCTGTTTCCAAATCAAACCGGTCGATGCATACCATAGATGGTGCTGCATTAACCGGCCCAATTACAATCTTTATGCATATGTTGGCCCAACTTTCAATCCCAACACGTGGCTACAGATGAACGTGTATTAACCGGCCTGAGTCAGGCATACCCCAAGGTATATGCCGACTAGAATCAAGATTCCCATAAAAGACAGTCGGATGAAGTAGTTGACGAGCCATCTGACCGGAATAATTGATAGTCCGGCACCTGGCATGGAAGAAATGGACACAGAGCGCAGTGAACGAGACCAATGACCAAAAGGGCAAGGATGATCAGAAGGAGCAGCCTAAAGAGGCCGCCACTGCAGTAATTGGGCCATATCCATCTATTTCATCTGCCCCAATGATATCCTTCCACACCCCCAGGATGGGATGCAGGGGCTGAGGCCTCCTAATCCAGAGCAGAATCTAGACCAGAGCTACATACCTACACTAGGCCAGAGGGTCTACGATACGCCGAAGTCCAATGCGTTAGGTATGCAGACCTCCACCGAGGCCACAAAAGGATTTTACTGGCCCCGGTCAGGGGGTAGATGATGCCAGCGAAGCTGCTCAAACCGTTGACCAGGCCCCAGGCTGCACAGAAAGAGCTTTCGGATGGCCGCTACTAGCTACCCTAACCAGGATGCACGATAGGCTGCCGGGGTCATAGGAAGCCATAGAGGCCAGGACTACTGTGTACGATGATGACGTGGGCTGCCTAGGATGAAAAAGGCAGCATGTGCGCAGATCCGGCGGGTTGGCATGTCCAGCGAGCCCAGTATGTACATAGAAAGCTGCGCCCGCTAAGGGGGTGTTTCGGAATAATGTTCGTTGTGTTTGGTTGATATTCTCTTATTTTGGTTTACATCGTCAGGGAAGGTAGAACACTAGAAACCCAGAGATACACATGGTCATTTGAGGTTTAAAGACTGTCGGATAGAACTCCTACACTGAGATTGCCTACCTAAGTAGGCGTGCGCCTTTCTAGCCAAATGGTTAATTTTGTGTGTCACAGACATTAGTTGGAATATACGCAGGTTGACCCAGATAAAGACTTTTGTCCCTTGATTTTTCTCCCCGAGCATGACGAGTCGTGAGTAAGCTCTAAAAAGACAAAAAGACCGGGAAGCTTACTCAGGGAAAGAAATCAAGGGAAAAAGTCATGAGGAGGGGAGAATCTATTTGACACGGTCCCTCTCTAAGCTGGCAAACAGGACGGGTCACGTGAACTATATGACTCATCCTCCAACAAATTCTTTTTTAGCACTCAGCATGGAGTCATCGGTTTATTGTAGCTACTTGCACCTATCTGCTGGGACACACTATGTATGAAATTGACCGTCAACCCCGACGCAGGAACTGCTTGATCAGTCGCGGCTTCCAAGATGGCCAGTAGGAGCCCAGTATTCCATTGCCACAATGTTTCCGCTCCGCTGCATCGAATTCATCCAACAGCTCTTGGGGTGCATCAAGAGTCTTCTTGCTGTCTACGGTGATCATAATAGTCTTGGCAATGGAAGGCACACCATACTGGTCCATGACAAACAGCATCCAGTACCCAGGAATGAGGATTCCCGGCTCATTCGGAAGCCTGATCCCGTACGATGATTTCCTGCGGGGCAGAGGAATTGGACGGAGGGGAATACGTCGCTGGTCGGTGTTGACAGTGTGAGTGGTAGTACACAGACGAACCAGAGAAGCATCCTTGATTGCGCCATCTGTTTGGAACGCAAATATGCCGCCAACCTTCGCCTGTTCAGGAACCCCGGACAAAATAGCAGGACGTGGGCGGGGGTCTCCAGTCTCCGTGAGAAGATAAGGCGGCGTGAAGATCTGCCCGTCGTAATGATTCGAAGAGCAATTTCCGCACAGCCCGCCGCCAGCGTTCAATACCCGACCATCATTGAGCAAGACGGAGATACTATGATAGACACGAACGACGTTGTTTTGCTGGAGTTCAATGAACCTATCAGATTCAGGGTCATACAGCTCGGGGACGAACTGCACATTCTCTTCGTTGAAAGGTACACCGAAGGTCTGTCCGCCGACAATGAACACTTTACCGTCGGGAAGGATAACCGAGGTATGGAAGACGCGCTCGGAATGCGTCATTCTGTTTTGTCCAGCCAGTTTCACGGTTGGCTTTTCACCAGGCTCGCCGAGTGTGATGATGTGTGCGTTGCTTGTTGCCCAGGATTTATCGTAATCAGGGGAACCTCCCATCGTGAGGATTTTCCCCTTGACGGCATCAAACATGACGGCATTACCAGACATCGAATCGTCATCATCCAAGCGATCACCTGCGGCTTTGAAACTGCCTTTCCCTTCGGTGTAGTACCAGTTCATGGCCCTACTGGGACCAGCCTGGAATATTGTTTGCTGCTTCCAGCCGAAAAGCCAACCATGGTTGTCTGCTCTCCATGCGCCTTCCATGTCGTTTGTCAACATGGGTTGGACAATAGCCCCTGGAAGCATGGTCCAAGTCTGACTGTAAGGATCCCAGACTTCGCCGTCTTTATCGACATTTGAACCACCTGACCAGGGACCCCCGATCACGAATACGCGTCCATCAGACATTGTTGTGGAAGACTGATATCCACGTCGAAGTGTCATTGGAGGTCCTTTCACCCATGCATCGGCTGTCGAATTGTAGAGACTGGTCTCGGAGGCGTCGTTGCCACCTGTGACAACCATCATACCGGTACCGTCGATCGAGATACCGGGGCAGAACATATCATGGTGAGTGTTGGTCACAATGCGCTTAGACACGGTGTTTTCCTGTGGGTGCCATCGAGTCATGACAGTCTTGCCTCCGGGCGTCGAGTGAAACTGGTCGGAGGCCCAAGATGACCAGAGAACAATGTTGCCGGAGGCCTCCTGAGCACCGGAGACCGGGACAAGGGGGAAGTCAAGGGTGGGGCCCCAGACACCACGCTTGGGATCCTGAGGGATGGTGTATAGAGTGGCATAGATGTTGAGCTCGGAGATTCCGACCGATGATGGGCCCGCATTTTGGCCGTTGGCGACCAGCTTCACGTATTGCGCAGAGATTGGCTCAATAGCAGACATGCGCTGTCTGTTTGAGTCGGGCCACATCCCGTATGCGACCGGTCCCTTCCAGTTCTCTCCATCGTTGCTGACGTAGACCTCATGTTGTGTAATCAACTGGTCTGGGCCAGCGTCGAGCGGCGGCAAGATGACGAGGGCGCTGACAGTGTACGTGTTCTTCATGTTGACCGTAATATAATGGTCGCCATGGTCAACGGCACTATACCAGGATGTGGCATTTGTGCCATCGATGGCATTAAGGCATTCATTGTCGCCGTTGGTGGAGCTGCACTGCAAATCCCATTCCGTGCGGGGGATTCGAATTCCTTTGTACGGAGGCGATTCGTCGTCAAAGGAGGGTTCCCATGAAGGAACATCATATTTCCCGTAGCCGGAGACGCGATGAGATGTCATCGCTTCTAACATATAGGAACTGACAGCGTTCACGCCCTCGATGGACGCCCCGACGAGCAATTGCGCCCACTGGACTTTCATTGTGGCGGTTGCAGAAGTTTCAAACAGAGGTAGAATAGATGACAAGGACTAATATCATGAGGTTAAAGACATAAAGAAGAAAACGAGAGGGTACAGTCCACATATAAGAGCAGCGGATGTGTCCTTGCCATCCACATCGCCAGTAGATGGTAGAAGGGATCGTCGGAAAATACCTTCTGCAAAGGGTTAGGCCAATAGAAGATGAAGAACAGACCATTTCCCTTGCTTTGAGTGATGACCAGAGAATTCAGACCCCGGTGATTGGCAAGTTCAAGCATGACTGCGACATCGACTTTCCACCCATGCATCAGGGTGGAGATGAGATAGTGGATAGAAGCCAAGAAAAGAGAAGATCGATGATCAGCGTCTTCGTCTCTGGGCCATCAGTTGGACACCGGGCCTTCCTCAGCTCTTTTGGATTTGATTCCGTCAAAAGGACTCGCAAGACTGAGAACTAACCTAGCAGGAAATGAATCAAGAGAAGGAGAGTGTTGAAGAAGGAAGAAACTTCTGACATAAAACCGCGTATGGTCACTCTGTGGTCTCACGTGATCCTAAAGTGTTTGTGGCCTGCTGCAGCGGGTTGCATAACACATTCCTGGCTGAAGTGTTTCGCCTCTTGCTCTAATGCCGTGTAACTCTGAGCCCTTGACTGGCGTATCATGCATGTAGCTACAAGTCGATCCTCGTTCGATCGAGATGAACCGTTTTAGCTTGTGGAGCCGACGGGACTGTCCGCCCGAGTCAGAACTCTAATCACACGAGATGTGGAGATGTAAATCCATAGCTGCAAGTGGATTGTGAGCTTTCTTCACTGTTAAACATCATGACGAAGGGACATATACTAACCTTGCATCCCCTTGCGGGCCTGGTGCTTGCTTCATGACGCTTATCTACGGTGAAGGATGTGCCATTTGATACCGCCACTTATTGTGCTTGTTTTAGTATGCGGATTGTCTTACAATAGTAGAAAGCATTCCTAGAAATCCATAAGCCGGAGCTTCTAGGAAAATATTTCCGTAGAATAGGCCAAAGATTAGCCAATTTATCCACCTCAATGTGATCTATCAACTAGCTGCGTGGCAATCTCAGCTCCTGCAAAGCCCATAGTGGGGAAGACCCATGTCTGAATGAAGCCCTTGCAGAAAGAACACAAATGTTCGAGGTCCCGTCAGAAGATCTTCGCAGCAATCCACTGTGGCTTATACAAATCCACAGCATGGCGGGGGTAATACGTGCTATGTGGCACTCTAACTAAGTTCCACTCGAAAAATGGAAATGGCGCATTCTGTTTTCGGTCTGGAGAGCTGATTAAAAATAAGTTTGACGCCATGGTTGTATAGATTCAATGCATTAGGAATTGTAACCTGATCAACAAATGATATGTCAATGCATTGCGTGTAATAAGGATATAGATGTGCTATCTGGGGCTATTCCCAGGGCACCTACGCTACGTCTGGTCGGTCCGCTATCAATTGCACCCACGAAATCACCAGGACTCGCTCACGGATAGTGGGGACTAGTTCACACATTTGCGTGTTTCCACATTATTGCAAGTCTTATGTACATACATGCTGCTGTTCAGCTCTGCCGGTTCCACCATTGTTCGTTTATCCATAGGGCGAGTGATGTAAAAGATACCACCCGCTGTATGGGGCTCGTTAATAACCCTCTATCTGTAAGTGGCGGTCTGCGATAATCTTCATGACGCATGCCTGTGGAGTTATCACATTCTTTGGACATTTGGCCTCTGATCTACGCCTGATACGCAGTCTTTGACCTCCATCGGCGTGTACTGTCTATGGTGTGAGTTGCTTTTAAAGTCCAGGCCGCCCCAGCTTTCCATCGTAGTTTTGTGCTTTCTCTACCTGAGCAACCTTATCGCATACCTGCAAACTTTGCAAGTCTGCAAGCAGTAACAGCCATGGCGTCGGTAATTAGGAAGGCAAACATTCAGGGTGACATTTGGTGAGATTCAGCTACTATGGTTGAATAGCTTTTCAACGATGCTAATATATCTAAACTGATAGGCCTGGTTTGCCAAAGAGATTCCAGTCCTTTCTCTTCTTTCGGATCAAAAATCCCGATGAATTCAAATCCCGGCTTCAGACCTTCATTCCACAAATCACGACTGCTCAGGCAGCCTGTGAGATGAAGGAGATCATTGCAAAGGAGAAAGCCCTGGCCCGGAGCCAAAACAGGCCGGCTAAGCTCCAAGCACTGCCGGGCGTTAACATATCTTTTGCCTCGACTGGCCTGAAAGAAGTAAACAATGACGCCGAATCCTACAAAAATACGATGAATGTCCACTAACAAGAACGTTGTAGTTGGGAAAATTCACGTTCGATGAGGCGACTGTCAAGAAAGACAGAAAACTAAGCACTATCTACAGAAACAACCAGCTTCGCGGTGGTCGGTTTGGGAAAGGCATGTATGACGACTTGGTCGGCGAGGGCTGGGATGACCCACAAGAGATTCGTGACGTTTATAAAGAGAGACGGTTGATTGACGGGGTTATTACGGTGACCTCGAGCCTCAAGCCTGATAATCGAACAGGTCAGACGGGTGAAGGAGCACTTCTTGAAGGAGCCTGGAAGTGACCCTGACAACTGGACCGTCAGCAAGGACCCCTCGATTGAGTTCACATTCGAAAGATTGGGTCAGACAAGACCCGAAAAGGGCAAAGAGCAGTAAGTTTACTCATTTATTCTACGAAACTGCAATTAAACTGACCTCTATGGCCAGCTTCGGATTTCAGGATGGAATCAGTCAGCCCCAGCTTGCGGGCCTGGACCCGGAACCCAAAGAGAAAGAGCCGAAAGCAGTCAAACCAGGGTATGCTCCACCCGCTTTTGTCTTTCAGCATTTAACTGATATGCTAATTGCTGGTGGGTGTGTATTTAAGATTGATTCTTTGCGGCCATGAAGGCCACAAGATGAATCAACCGAAATGGGCGGCAGATGGCAGCTTTCTAGTCTTCCGCGATCTTCAGCAACTTGTGCCAGAGTTCGACAAGTAAGTGGTGTTCTTTTATATTACGACATTTTCCATGATTTTTTGGCTAACGGGACTACCGACAGGTTTATGGAAGATAATTCTCACAAAGCTCCATTCACTAAAGATGCTCCCAATCCGAAAGAGAAACTGGCTGCGTACCTTATGGGTAGATGGAAAAACGGTACCCTTCATTTCAACTACCCTAGACTGGTAATATCTTGGGAACCTAACAAGCCCCTAGGAACCCCCGTTGATTTGTCCCCTCACGATGACAGCAACCCGGACCTTCATACCTCAAACGCTTTTGATTATCGACCGATCCACAAGCATGACAAGTGCCCATTTGCAGCCCACACCCGTAAGATGAGACCTCGGGGTGATCTTGATGATGACCATGCTGTTATCATTCGTCGTGGAATCACCTACGGAGAGGAAGTCACACCTGAAGAGAAGGCTTGTCAAAAGTCAGACCCAGATCATGACCGAGGACTACTGTTCGTTTGCTACCAAAGCGATATTAACAACGGATTCAACTTCCTAACCACCCGTGAGATCTTCCACACTCCTCAGTTCAAGGATGATTGACTAACATTGGTTTCGACTCAGGCTGGGCGAGTAACCACAACTTCCCGGATCGCAAAACTACATTTGTGGGTGGTGATGGCCCGGGTATTGATGCCATTGTTGGGCAGAGAAAGGCTCACCACCCTCCCCGATCTATCGGTCTCCCCGATGGCAATGATCCTACCGAGGCACGCATGGACTTGGACAGCTGGGTTATTCATAAAGGCGGCGAATACTTTTTCACTCCTTCTATTGAAGCGCTGAAGGGCTACCTTACAGGTCCTTCGGACTACCCATCGGCCCGTGCATCCAAGCTTTGAAACTGGGGTGAAGAGACCGCGAGGGCGCCAAATGGGCCATTCTGTAGCCTTTTCTTACAATTTCATCTAAATCAATTCATGCCCAAATTGGAACACTTGTATTGCTCATCTAAGCGGGAAGTGCTATCTTTTATCTATTCTGTATCCTTTTTCAGCCAGGAATTCCTCTAGCGCTCTGTCCTCCTTCTCCAGGTCGATTTCACTGCTCTCTGGCAGGAGCCAGTATGCAAATATTCCAATAACTGCAACTCCGCCAGCCAAGTAGAATGTTGAGCTGTTCCCGGCCCGATCCTGTAGTGGAGTGAAGCACTCCGTGCCGACGGCTGCACCAGTCCTCCCAAAGGCCGTTGCAATTCCATACCCCATGCCCCTCATAGCAGTAGGAAACACTTCAGATGATATCAGCCCAATTGTAGCTCCAGGACCCATGTGGCCGAACGCCTGAAGAAGTCCATAAAGGACAACGAAAGCAGCTACGTGCTGAGAAAGCTTCGTATAAGTTCCACCAATGATAAATCCAAGAACCATGTACCCAGCAAAGCCAAGCATTCCGGTATAGCGTCGTCCGATCGAGTTCGTGAGCCAAGCACCTAGTACGACACCTGGCACAGGGAGAACAGCGAGGATGACTTGCCAAATTGCCGTCTTTCGGATATCGTTATCCTCGACAAGTGACGAAATGATTGTACTGGACATAATGTTGTTCGGAAAATTGATAAAGTCGTACAAGAAAAACGCGAGGGATGTCGTGAATATTCGCCACCAATACCGTCGTGCGAGAAGCAAATAAAGCCGTAGAGATCGGCGCTGGTTCGTGAGATTAGAATGATAAAATAATGACGAGTCCACCATGAAGACACGCAGAAAAACGATAATAACGGGAATGATTGTCGCGATAGAATAGATAGCGTGGAAAGTAATCGTGAGATTGTTATCGCTGGCCACGAGACAGATTAGATAGATAATTTGCAAGATGGGACCGGCAAGGGTAGCCATCAATGTGGTAAAGGACACGAAAAGCGGCCCGCGATATTTTGTCATAATCTATTTTCATTAGGCTCTCATACTTGAAGTGAACAATGAACGAAAGGAGACTCACATCGTCTGATTCCTCGAGACCGGCAGCAGCACTTGGGGGATACTCGCCTCCTACTCCAAAACCAGCGATGCCCCGTACTACTACAAAATACCACAGCATGTGTTGCGATGGATGAATCTGCAAAGCCAGTGTCGACAACAATGTGCCAATCGCGACCAGAGAAGAGGTGAAAAGCAACCCGCCTCGTCGAGAGAACATGTCTGAAGTGTATCCAAGCACAATATCGCCCAGGATGGCTCCGACAATCAACGAATTACTGATCCGAGTCTTCATATCTGGTGAGTAACCGTGTGGACCAAGAAGCTTCTTGAAGATGACATTGGTCGGGTTTGCGAGAGTGTTTTGGAATCCATCGCTAAAATTTGCAATGTACTAAATACAAGGTTAGCAAGATTCGCTCGTGCGGTTCCCTACTTATTCACTTACACAACTTAGGATTGTAATGTTACTCTGCCATTTTTTGGGATGATACGAATCAACCCGGTCATCTTGAGCATCGGCTCGGACTGCGACAGTCTCTCCATGAGACTTTTCCTCGCGTTGAGCAAACTCGTCTCCGAGAACAGGCATGGCCATTGTAGAGGTTCTGGGATCCTTTGTCCAACAGACTTGGAGGGTTCATTCCCTGTTTAAAGAGGGGAACCCCTCCCCTTGAAATTTCCTGTCTAATGCAGAACTAACCATTTAGGTTGATCCACTTTAATGATAAGGAGCGATGCGGGTGAAAATTTCAGGTTTCCGCCTCAAAAACCCCACCAGTTCACCCGCAGTAAGCAATGAGCATTTCCGCGGAGTTTAGCAAATCATAATCGAAAGGTGAAGCACGAATTCAGATTCGGGGGATTCACTGGAATTATGTCATTATAGCCAATAGAAGAGGGATCACCGAAGAGTAATGCCCGCGGAAGGCAGGAAATCTATTATTCATTGTCTTCGAATCGCTTATGTTTGTACAGGACTACGCGCTATCATCTACCCTGGCTTTTTAGAGATGATATTGACGTGGGTCTTCTACCGAGATACCAGATCTTTGCCACATGGCTTCCACATTCATGTCCTCTTGGCCGCTATGTACTTCGTTAGCCACGTAACAATGCCGGTAAAAAGAACACCAGACTCACTCTTGCTTCTCATCGATCGAAGGTGCTGTTGGACCCTCTGCAATATTTGGATTGCGGAATATCACATTGTATTTCTGCGTTGAAAGTTGCGTTAGTTCCAATGGAAGTGTCAAATCACAAGACGTTGAATACATGACATACCATGCCCAAGGTCAAATGAATAGCGCCTGGTCCTTTCACAAAGGTATCTTCTGGTTTCCGTCCATCAATCAATGCCTGAATATTTTTGGCAACGACGGCTGCTTGGGCTAAGCCCGGCCGTGCAGCTTTCTGTACGCCCGTGTCGGCGATATCGCCCACCGCAAACAAATTGGAGTACTTCTCATCCAGGAACTGCATTGTTGGTCGTATACGGATGAATCCATTATCAGGGTTGATAATGGAGGAGCCGGAGATCTCCGATGGCTTTAGATCAGAGACTAACTGGTTGTTCGGTGTTTGTCCGGTTGCTAGAATAACGAACTCCGTGGATTCAGTGGTGCCATTCGTAAGCTGCACCTCGAAAGGGGTGCCATTATTGGGGAACCCTTCCTCTGGAATAGTGACTCGGGATCCAGTGATAAGTTTGATTCCGAGCTCGTTGAATCGCCGCTGAATGAGTTCATGTAGCTCAGGATGGAAATTTGGCATCACTCGAGGCCTCGACTGGACCACGGTAACCTCCTTGTCTGGATAGTACTCTTTCAAATCGGTTGCCATCTGCACACCCACAGCGCCCCCACCAACGATCAAAATAGACCGGGCCTTTCTGACCTCTGTCTGGTGCTTTTGCAAGTAATCGACAGAAGATGGTTTGTCATCGTACTCCATTGAAGCTGGCTTCGATAGACGTGTGCCAGTTGCAAGTACGGCGAAATCGAATGGGATTTGCCGGGAGCCCTGCCACTCTCGGTCGAGCTCTACATGCTGAGACTGAACCGACAAGACACCAGCCTGAACAACTCCATGTGAGGCCGAATTCGGTAGCCCGCTGAAGATGCCACTGTATGGTATAAACGCCTTATGTTCCTGACCCGAAACAATTGCAAATCGAGGCTACATGTATTTCTCACGTCAGCATTTCCTCGTGTCACATAGGAAGCACAGTTAATTCACGTACAAATGTGAACAGGTGATGGAAATGACTGTGACGTTCGATTAGAAGAACCTGAGCAACGAATTAGCGTGGATTTTGGATTTCAACGGGAAGAACCATTGTGCTTGTTTTGAACCTACTCTATGTGTCGAGGGAATGACTTTTGCAAGCTCTTGAGCGGTTGCCTTTGCAGCCTGTTAGTGGTAGCTCATTTCGAAGACGGATGTTATACTCACTCGTCCAACGAATGAACCGCCAATAACAATAACATTGCGAAGCAAATTGGTAGCCATTTTGAATTGAATGAAGAAAATTATTACCAGTAAAAGTTGCTGAGGATACAGGGCCTTTATTAATGGACCGGCTAGTCCCGGGGCATTGTTATCAGATGAACTTATCTGATTAACTCCGAGACAAAGTTCCCGATGCGGCGAAATGCCGAGCACTCGGAGAGGTTCACATCCGAAACACGGGGAGCAACAGCCGATGACGCCACTCATTTCTGTGCCTACAATGCCGAGTATAAACATCCTTAACCACATGGATGCCTTAGGGATGAGGTATCGTCATCGCATTAGCCCAGGAAGAGAGCGGCTAGATGGGAAGAGATGTATTCATTATATTGATTGAGTCCCTCGTCTTTTTTAATACATCAGTTTCCTTGTATGAAGAAGTGAGAGCAAGGGAATAAGATCTCCCATCTTCGCCTTCACTTTCTTGCTTTCTTCACTTCCATCAGTCTTCCATCTTCCCTCTCTCGCTCTCTTTGCTTTATCCAAAAGTAAGAGCAACAGAATAGGACTGACTCTTTTACCTTCACTTTCTTCCTTTCTTCCGTTCCTCTTGCCTTCTACCTTCCACTTTCCACCTTCCAACTTCCCTTGTGTTTTACTATGGCACGCTTACCACTCCACTCCATTGAGCTCGCAAGGCAGCTCGCAGAAGCGGCTGCAACGGACTTCACCCCCGAAGAGCTAGAACGATTCCGAGCTACCTCTGATTCCGCCCAAGCCCGCCTCGACTCTCTAGAACACACCGATTTTACAATGGATGAAGTTTACGCGATGGTGACAAACTACCGATGCAACATCCGCGGGAAGGGATTTGAAGACGACGGCTTACAGAACGCTATCGCCGTCCTCTGGGCGGAACAAACTCACCCCGAGACGGTTGATAATCTCATGCGAGATATTGAAGCTGGGACCCGTGATACAGTCAAGGCCCTCACTACGGAGGCGGAATTAATTCTATTGCTTGCAAATGTCATTGCCGAACAGAGAGAGTCTGAGCGGATTATGATCCATAAGACTTGGTCAATCCCGGAATTTAGACTCTCGCCATCCCCCCAGGTACACTTCACACCACCCCCTACAGGACAGTCTCCGGTAGGGTTGCCTACCGATCTTGAAGCTACTGCGTCGTTGTCAACGGTTGTGGCGACGCTTAAAGAAATTGCCGACGAACAAAACAAACGGGACTCATTCATGATCAACATCCTACTCGATATCCTCGCTACACTTCGTCGTCAGTCCATAACCACGATGCTTCAGCCGATTCCAGCTTTCCAGGTCCCTTCGGAAAATCCACCGGATGAGGAGAGACCTCGCCAACGGAGTATGACCGCAGAGGAGTCGACCACGACGGTTGGGTCGAATACTGAGGCCAATTCAGCAGTACCTGGGGAGAGTTCGCAGTTGGATAGGGTCATGTCTATGCTGGAGGAGATGAGCCGATTGCAACGACTACGAGATGCCGCTATGGTACAATTGATGTCATCTATTACGGCTGCCTTCAGAACTTACGAAGAAACGATAAACACTCCGAGCCGGGATGAGGAGCAGGCACGAAAGAGAAGACGCGTAGTCGAAGTCAACCGCCATCGCACCTAAACCAGATACCTCGACTACCGTCCCTCGCCGCTACCCACGGCGCAACCACCCGTTCAAGTCCAGTGTCCGCAGACCCGTGGCAGGAGGCGACGATAGTGGGGAGGATCAGCCTTAAGGGCCATAGGAAGCTGCAGTCCGGATGAAGATGAGTTAGTCTGGAGAAGGGGAATAGCTCCTTCTCCCTCTTTTTGTGTTCCTAGGATCATCATCACGAATGAATACCTATTCAGTTACAGCTACGCTTCTTTGCACGACAGTCTACTAGGCATTGTATCAGACGGAATTCTACCGTAATCGTCTCAGTCTCATCGTAGCATTCCGAGTGAATCGCAGCGGTCCTAATAGGCCCTTCAAATTCTATCCAACGTTGCCCACACCGACATTTCAGCTGGTCTAACAAAATTGAACAAGTGGATATTATTGGCGTAGCCTGGACGTTATCAGAACTTATAATTAATGACTCCCGAGCAAAACACCCTCATCCCTCTCATGCGAATGAAATCTTCACAATCTTTCCCGGCTCCTTAAAGGTGCCGAGGACAGGAGCTACCTGACCTCCACTTGTGCCTACATACAAAGTCTTTCCATCTTTGCTCAACCGGCAAGATGTTGGCCCAGGCATTTGAGTAGAAAGTTGGCCTCCGGCAACGAGGGAAATTTGACCGTAAGGTGAGATACGGACAACTGAGTTCTGGGGGTCCGTAGCAATGTAGGCCGTGCCATCTGAAGCCACTTCGATGTTGTCAGGCAGGAACCCACTGGCAATTACTTCGAAATCTCCAACAGGAGTAGCGTCGTCATTGACTTTCACGCGACAGAATTCCATTCTCGTGGTGCTCGAATAGTAGACATACCCGTCCACTACCGTCAACCCGTTAATACCGAGGGGCAGAGCTTGCCCCTTGGCAGGCATCATGGTGGTGTGATTGATAGCAACCGTGTAGTCGCCTGTCTTTGTGTCGACTTTCCAGACTGCTCCTTTCGGGCTATCGGCAATAAGGACCAGGTTTGATTCTTTGGTGAATGTGGTCATTCCGTTCAGTGCCTGTGCCTCTGGGAGCGCAGCAATAGAGGAGACCGTGGCAAGATCAGAGACCCGCCCGTTCTCTTTTGTGTCCGGTTTATTGAAATCCAACTTCTGAACTGAGAATGATCCCGCTGTCGGCTTGTATGTTTCTGTTGAAAAGTTGCCCACGACCACGGCGAACACGTCGCTGTCAATCTCGCTGATGCCGAAGCAACTTGTGGCGTTAGGGAAAGTATAGGCAAGCGTTGCGTTTCCACTGGTTGTGTTCACTGACCAGACCTCTGGCACGTCGAGGCGGGTCAGCAGCAAGCTTCCATCAGAGCGAAGGGCGATGTTGTCGACCCATGAGCCGTTCTTTGGGAACTGGAAAAGCGTTTCGACTTGCACCTCAGGCCGATCGTTGGGGGTGGCGTTGTCAACTCGGCGTGGTATAAAGGAAATGATGCGAGAGCCTGCGGGATTAGGGCCAAAGCACCCATCCAGCCCGTGTGGAAGCGCATGTTGAAGCTGGTTTGGGAGTTGTCGAAGTGTGGGCTGAGCCATGGGATGGTCCTGTTAGCTATAAACGATCGCCTGCTAAAACACCAGGTTTGTCCAAATAATGCATGGCATTTCTCATCTCAGTGGGCGTGACTTGAGTGCAGCATTCCTGTTGAACCTTTCTGTTTATCCGGGCAATCTCCATCCCTACATTCCATTGACACGCTTGCCCAGATCCAAACATCAACCGGCCTAGCCACGAGAGACTTTTTGTGGATTGTCCTTTTGTATTCGAGGTCATGGTCTTCCTGGGTAAAGGGTAATGGCCATATAACCGAGAAAACGAGAAAACCGAAAGCCCCACATTATCGGAGACCGCCTTGACGTTTCATGCGTTATTATTGGCTGGGGTGAAAAGGTAGGCCACCGCCTCCTTTGTGCTGGCAAAATCTTACCCATCATCGGGTATTTAACATTAACAAGACTTGACTTCGGCTACGAAGCAGCCTATCTCATCCATAATGGCGACCAGCTATGAACGACCGCGAACCAGAGCGAAGCGAGCATGTCTTGCTTGCAATGCCAGAAGGGTCAGATGCAATGTACTTGAAATGCAGCCCTGCCGCAACTGTGTGTCTTGGAATCTGGCTTGTGAATTGGGAGTGTCGCGGCGCGGAAAGTAAGCATTACTCTATGTTATCTCCATTGTATGCCAATCTCTCTCGGTAGATATCCTCGTCGAAAGAAAAAACCCTCACCGGGACTGAATGAGGAGCCCAACGCACAAACAAGCCCGCCGCCTGCTCAACTTTCCCAACACACAACTTTCCAGGATGGATCGAGACATTATGCACCCTCCACCCGCCCCGAAGCGGCAGAAGATGTGATCCATAAAACCGTGTTTCTCGGCGAATCGAGTCCCTTGACCTGTGTAGTTGACGAGGGCCGCCGGTCGCTAGATAAAGGATACGCATGCTCGATCCAGAAAGGCCGCCTGCATTATTCCATCCCTGAGCTCTCCGGCTCTGCAGACTCGAATGACGCTTCTCCGGGTCAGCGTCGAAAGTCCCTGCAGGATCGCCTCATCCGTGACAGTGCATTGGTATTCCCATCACCCGCAATATGTGATGCCCTTCTTCAAGCATACTTTGAATGGTTTCACCCGTGCTTCCCGATATTGGATCGTCCGCAGGCCCAGAATGACTACCATGGGCACAGAATGTCACCTCTACTACTCCAAGCCATGCTCTTCATTGGCGTGAGCATGTGCTCGGACGAGACCTTGAATACGACGGGGTACAACGACCGCTACCGGGCCAAAGGAATCTTCTACCAACGCGCAAAGGAGATATATGATGTGGGATGGGAGAGTGACACAATAACCAAGCTACAATCACTGTTTCTGCTAAGCTTCTGGCGCGGAGGGCCCACTGAGGAGCGAGATGTTCGCTTTTGGCTTGGAGCAGCAACTGACTTGGCCCAGAAAAAGGGCATGCATGTGATGTGAGGAATACCTTAATGCATTGGAGGGGTTTGCTGACAATTCAGGTCCAAATTGTCCTTTTTGAGTGGGCGCGATCAAAAACTTTGGAAACGGATATATTGGGCCTTATATGTTAGCCTACTCAAAAGATGTGCAACTCTAGCCTTAGCTAACGCAGCAATAGGTTCGTGATCAGCAGACATCTGCTGCATTAGGATTGCCATCTCGCATTCGTGATGAGGATTGTGAGGTTGCTGAGCTTAACGCAGCGGATTTCGAAGAGGACAGCTCTACTGCATCGTCTGAAATCTTTCAGAAGCCGCCGCTGGCGCACGTTGCATATGTGATTGGGATGGCACAACTCGCCAAGCTACGTACGTTACTCGCAATTGATAAGGAGATGCTCCTCGGTGGCTAACAATATACAGTACGTCAGGTTGTAACTAGCCAGTATTTACCTGGCCAATCGAAATTGGATAACCCATCGCGCCCCTTGCTCTATGAGCGTTTATTGGAGTGGGAGTCGAACCTGCCAACGGAGATGCAATTCCAAACATCTATGAACCGAAACGTGATGTTTTTGGCCGGGCTGCTCCATATGGCCTATAAGTAAGCCGCTACTATCCTCCTGTTTCGCCTTGACTTTCGACAAACCTCAGACTAATTCGACTCAGTAATCTCTATGTTTTGCTCTATCGACCGATCTTCCTGCAACCGCAGAGTGACTCGACAAGCATCGAGGGCAATATCGCACTAGATGCAGCCACAAAAAGCACACGGATCCTCGAGGACATGCTCTCGGAGAACCTGGTGCAGCATGGACCGGTACATCTGTAAGTTTCGCTATGACCACTGAACTTGGCTCCTCTAATCTCCAGCAGAATTACCCACACATTTTCAGCCTTATGTATCCACACTATTCACTTTGGACGAGTGGCTAGCACGGCCCGGAAGCTTGCAGAGCATAGGGCAAAACTGTGTCTTCTCGGGCTGAAGGAGCTTCAGAAGTCATGGGATCTGGAGAACTGGGTCTTGGATCTTTTCTTTCGGTGCCTGGATGATCGCACTGCCCAGGATCTTCGGCTCGCTGACGTGGGAATGCCATCTCCAGGGCTGTCTGGTCAGCTATCGAGGAAGCCACAAGCACCCGAATCACCGGTGCTGAATACTCCTTCCAATAGTACCAACTATCCTCCCTCTCCGCGCAGAAATGACAATGCTGTGTCCATGGCGCAGGTGAATTCGTTGCTGAATCCAGCGGATGACGCATCAATCAATATGGAATGGTATGAGCTCTTCAACACAGAGGGAGAAGATTTCTCTGGAATTGCTTGGTCTTTGGCAAACCCGGACTACCTTAACCCTCAAAATCTGGAGCTTTATTACCGTTTTCTATAGATCATATCTGAAAATGCATGGTGATACGAATTTGAACTGGATTTCTGTAGAAATCACCTGGTTGTGTTCTCCGACTTTTGGAACCGAGCCCAGTTGAGCTCCATATCCACCCTGATCGCCCAGGTAGCAGAAGAGCCTGAACAGTCCCTGTTGGGGTTCGTACTGCTATGGTGTGTCTACCGCATGGCACCTAGATAGTCGTACTGTACGCATTTAAGAATATAACCCGATGTTTCCTTTGGTCTTACTGTACATAAAGTAAATGGCTTTGTTTTATGATTTCCATTGTTATCTTCTTGTCTTGTCCTTTGTTTCCTTTGTATCCTTTGTTTCCACTGCTTTGTTATTGACGGGTGTTGTCTTAGAAAAGTGGACAATGCGCTTTTAGGTAGGCTAGTGAAGTCTATAAATGCACACAGTGTTGCTCTCCATAGTGGTGCGTCAACATTCATCACTTCAACAATTCACAAAGTCCTCAAGGCCCGTTCCAATCGACTCAAATAACCATCAAAAAATCCAGGAGCCATATTCAAGCATATCATGGCTCCTCCTCTACGCCAACTCGCTCGACGTTTGAGTTCCTGCTGTTTTGAAGATGATTCGAGTGATTCTGGAGAGCAACGAGGTTACCAGAGGCTAGAAACTCCCATAGTGGAGTCCGACAGGGAGGAGCAACGGGGCAGATACGGTGAGTTTCAGGAGGCAGGAGCACGGCGACGGCGATGGATGCAAGATCCCAATGCGCTAGGTTGCTACATTCCTCGATCCACGCTAACCTTCCATGATTTTGTGGCTAGGCATGCCTTGGATAATGGACGCCCTTTGAGTTCATTGCCTTGCAACACTGTGAGTCTTGAAGTTATGCTTGATCGCCACGATGCTGTTGTCGAAGCTGGTAGTATATATGCGATAGACTTTGACCCAAGAGGTCGATATCATTGTTTTAATTTCCGTGAGTTCAATGGAATTAACTGGAAGGGTTATACGGGCCCAGGCATGATCCTGCTTAACAATATTGGAAGACAGGAGGTTGCTACCATTTCCCTGCCGTTTTCGGAAATTACTCAAGCATTCTACGAAAGAGACTTTGCTATCGATACCTTGAAGCATGTCTTCATGACTGTGGTGGTTAATGATGAGACACTCGCGGTTGTCGAACAGTTTTACACTGAGATTTTTGGACCTTTATTCACCGAGATCGTTGAGGAGTTTGAATGGCCGATGATGGCGTGGGCTTCCGGCACACCGCAGTTTGATGCCTTGCTAGGAACTCGATTGGGCAAGCTAGCCGCATACTTAGTTCTACGTGCCTTTCCCCGTGGTTGTCGACAGATTGTACAAATTGTGGTCCAGTATGACCAGACCACATCGTTTCCTAACTTGCGCTTTGATATTAGGTGAGCCGATTTTGTGATTTTTTTCTTTTCTTTTCTTTTCGGTTCTTGTCCGGGTACTGATTAGATTTCCTTTGTTTAGGTTAGCTGAGAATAATAAACTGAGAGGGCAATTGAAAGTATTTATATATACTCATGATTAGAATGTAGCGATTGCGTGGCCGAGCCAGTGCCGACGACCATAAGCCAGGGCGTCCTCGTAAAGTCGCAGCAGTCTAGGTAAGAAAACCCCGCCCGGTGATATTCTCCTTCCTAGATTTCAGTTCAAATCCCTGTAAATGAGAGGCAATCAGCCAAGAATTGACCAAATAGTTGCCTATCTTCTATTGCCCGTGTCAACGGAATCTGACTGATTCGCCCCATGTCCTGTTTTGTGTCTGTTCTCCCGATGTCAGATACAGAGAAGACGAATGCAGCTGCCTTCACCGGAGTGACTTCATTGTCAGAGGATTCGAGCCATCGCCGAAGATACATACATAATGAGGATTGATTCTCCGCTTTCGGGGTCATCGATGTCAGAAAACCGGGGCTGGAACCAGGGGGCGGTGTTGAACCACGGGAGAGGATGTGGAGAAGAATGCCGAGTCTACACATGGATGTTTCAGAATAAACCGCTTACCCCGTACGGGGTAGAGCTCGCCATTCTCCCCGGAGAAGAGCGAAGAATGTTCGATTTCTACAATGCTGGGGAGAACCTCAGGAAGTTTGACCGTTTCCGGCTAGGGGTCTTGGATCATATTCTGGAAATAGAAAGGCTTGCCATGGAGTTGAAGTAATTATACTCCACACAGAGTCCAGTACATACTCTGTACCCTTCTGAGTACCCTTCTCATCCTGTCTTGATCATCGAAACATCGCTGCCTGTTGACTCGGTAACTTTGTGTATCGAGTCCACGCACGGACCGCTGTGTGGTACAGTACTGTATTCAGTTGTATTGGTCGCGTTATAGTCGCTTCTGAATCACTCTTGATATAGGGGAAGTAGAATGTCACTGCTGTCAGAAATGCCCATGTGAGGCATAAAACTCGGTGAATTTTCAATCTCATTGGTCTCATAGCCCCCAGGTGGTGTGGGAAATACGGCGCGAGAATGTTGGGAAACCTCTTGTCACATTCCCCTTCCCTAAAGCGCTTGTCCTTGCCGCAAGGGGCAATAGGTGGAACAGTTCGATACGGACATACAGTAGTCTCGATGCCCTGCAGATTACGGAGTGACTGCGCCATCAACATGGGATTCTGATTGATCATAATGAAGGCTACGTCATGACCTGCTTTCTGCGTCGGGTGTACCTGACCGGTACCTGACGGCCCACGCGATTGCGTGTCGAGTATACTCAGTATACTCTCATTGGCCCGATATATGCTAAGCATTCTGCTATCGATTAGTCGAAGCTTGGCTGACCACTGAGAAAGCTGTGTCCGAGCGTGTAACGTCATACAAAATGCAAATGACCCGTGGTTGCCGATCACGATCGGCCCAATCATCATCAGTATCAGAGTTGCCACAATTGTCGTGATTCTCGGGTTTTATTCGAAACAGTGATCTATTCTTAGCTAGGAAAGGCTAGGTAAGCTGACTGGGGTACCTACCTATATAAGAGAGAGTGCACCGGGTACTGGCCTCCTGCTTTTTAGCACCCTATATTTACTTGAGACACCTTGTTGCAAACATACTACAGTCCAACTTGTATCCTAGATCTTATTCATTGAACCCTATACCATAATGCCCGCTTCCCGTTCCTCCAGTGAGCGTTCTGGCTCCATCCAGTCCCAGGACAGCCCCAAGATATTGCACACAAAGGCCGACCCCAACATGGCTCTCTTTGAGGCCCAGCCTAGTAAGACCCTTCCAGCTGCCGACATCTGCCTGTTCGTCTGCTTACCTCTCAGTGTCTACCATCAACCAAGTGCCAGACCGTGACACGTTCTCCCTTCGAAGTATTCAACACAGAGACCGTAACGGACAAATCATCAGTATGTTCATCTTACACCATTCCCGGGGTAGAAGTTCAACGTCTAACTGTATCCTATCTAGGTGACCCCGACCTTTCAAACCCCACTAGATATCGCTTTGAGCGACCACTCGAAACCATTCGCTCCTTTGAGGCCGCTATCGATGCGGAACGGAGAGAAACCCGAATGTAACGAGGCAACCACACCGCAATATTTACGCTTGGATGATACACACTGAAGTTATGGCGTTTGTACTTTATTCTTTCGATGCCCGAGTTGTATGATTATTTTTGTGACTATGCTAGAGTATAATCGGGATTTTAGATATATATCTACCGGTTTCGTTCGTACAGTACTGTATCCCTTTTTTATCGTAGCTTGAAAGAAGCCTTTTTCAAGTTGAGCCGCTACTGCGAGGCCTGTCGCTATGTTGGTTTTATTTGTTTGAAACCTGATCGGTGTGGTAACCCAGAAAGTCCAATTCGCGCTTCCTGTAGCAATTTTGTTCTGGCTTTAGCGACAATTCTATTGACATCGCCAGCGTCCCAGGGGATGCTAAGTGAGAGGAGCGGAGCAAGGAGCAGAGCAAGTGAGAGATTAACGGTCACGGTACAACTGAATGCAAGCAGAGAAGGATGTTCTCGCTTAAAATATGGTACGGGGTAGAAAGAGCGAGGAAAGAATCTTTGCGAAGTAAGGTATTTCTCAGAAAATTAATATATGCAACTCGAATGGTCCTGATTACTTCTGCTCGGACGGCCAATTTGCTTACAGAGGCGTTGTAGCTCATCACACAATACACTCATATCGTTATGGTAGGTCTGAAGCACCTGTCCCTCGTTCGAGGGACGATCCCCTGACATATTCGAGTGTGACTGGTACTGCAGACGCTCAGGACGATCGGGTTCTGCGAAAATAGAGCGAGTTTAGGTTGGTGAGTAAAACGTCGCATGTGTTGCTCCGTGTTCGGTTCGTGGCATTGCGAGAAGGGGCTCTCGTCTGCTCCTGGTCTGTCGGAGATAGTCGACGTGAGCTGTCACCATTCGCTGCCATTTCGACTGGCTCCGTCCGCAATCTGTTCTGTATCCTCTGATGCACGATCCGGTGTAGCCGGTGCAGAGCGTGGCCTTAGTGTGGATGGTGCTCGGAGCGAGCTGCCTTACGTGACTGGTGCCGGCGGTTCGTCGATTGTAATTGGCGAAAAGGCGGATATGGTAGGGCTGTGCATTGACAACACTTCTGGCGCTGGGATTCGGAATGCTGTAGACGCCGGGCCTTTAGATAGTATAGCTGATACCAAGCGATGACTGAGAAACTGCCAGTAGTGGTCGTCTTTTGCGAGGAACGCCTTAAGTTCTTGTTTGAACTGATAAGACGTTACGGACCCACTACAGACGGTGGATACGGATCGGGCAGTTTCATAGCTGTTCTTGATGTTCTCATCTGCTGATGAACCGGTTCAGGTCGGTATTTAGATAGGATGGATGCAGAGATATTGTGGTTGAGCTTGATCTTGTTCCAGCTTATGAATGTTACGCCAAGGGCAGAGCCGTTGTTGTCTGTAGATCAGCGTGATAGATGCGGAAGGCGGTTTGGTCTAGCAGAAAAATACTTTATGGGTGCCATATACCTAAGGCATCATTATGCCCTAATAAGGCTTGTATACAACAACGGAGTAGACCGATGTCCCCTTCTCTCTTATGTTTCCTTCCCTTCACTCTAGTTTTCTCTTCCCTTCCATCCTCCATCAGTCCTCTCCTTTCATCATCCTTCAGTCTGCGGATCGTCCTCTGTCAGTCCTTCCATTCTATCCTCTCAGTCCTTCTATTCCATCCTCTGCCAGTCCTTCCATTCCATTTTCTGTCAGTCCTTTCCTTCCATTGTCCGTAAGTCTGCGGATCCAACATCCAGTATTATTTTGTTTACGTCCGACCCAGCTAACTGTTGACTTCTCTGAAATAGTTCGCTCGCAACACCATGGACGGCAACCCCATACTTCAACGGTCAAAGCGACCTGAATGCTTTGACTCAGATGATCCTTGCCATGAGCGAGTCGGAGGCGCGAAAATATGGAAATGCTCGGAATGTCCACAGCTCTTTCGGTCTCACCCTGCGGCTTTCACACATATCACGCAGTTTCATCCAACCGTTCAGACCCCAGTTCCAGAAAGCACTTTAATGTCTAGTTTTGGATTACAACCCCCTCCTTCTCTCACTTCTCTTCCTCCTCTTCCCTATCTACTACCTTCTCCTCAACGTTCTCTCTTCTTTCTCCCCCACAGGAGTCTAGGTCATAGTTATCCTGGGGGTTATAGCTTACCAGCACAGGTTGCTGGTGTGGCTGCCGCTACTGGCCTCTCATCCCAGGGCACTTCTTCTTTCTACCCTCCAGAAGTTCAGGTCATAGTTATTTGGGGTTCTGCTCACCGCACAGGTTGCGTGTGTGGCTACTGCCACTGGCCTCTCATCCCAGGGCACCCGGCTGATTAGCCCGTTGATTCTAAACTAAACCCTCCTCTTATCTTTACTCCTCTTCCTCCTCCTCCTTCCCCCTCTTCCTCTTCCCCGTCTACTACCTCCTCCTCCCCCTCAGGAGCCCAGGTCATAGTTCTCCTGGGGGTTCTAGCTTACCAGCACAGGTTGCTGGCTGGCTGCAGCCCTGGCCTCTCCCCCAGGGCATGGCTTGTTAGCTGATTGAATCCAAACTAAACCCCCCTCTCATCTTTACTCCTCTTTCTCCTCCTCCCTTCTCTCTCTCTCCCCCTCTCTCTGTCCCCACCCCCTCTCCCTCTCTCTTCTCTCTCTCTCTCTCTCCACTCCCGCACTGCACCAAAGGTACGCACTTGGCCCCAAACAGCCTAAACATTAACATCCTAACAACTTCACACAGCAACTCGAACGGCGTCCGTCTTTCTTGCACCGATCACAGAGTCAGTGTCAGTCCCACTCGCAGCAACGCAACATACCGACCAGTGTGCTCCGTTCATTCTCTACACTCATCACACCAGTTGGTACGTTCAGTTCTATTCTCTTCATCTCCAACCCAACTGACATTATAAGTCCATGGACAGCCAACCGCCGCCTCGGCGGTCGCCTCGACTGTTGGGGATGGCACCCAAAGATCAACCCGAACATGAACCCGAACACGAACCTGAAGATGAACCTGAAGATGAACCTGAAGATGAACCTGAAGATGAACCTGAGGATGAACCTGAAGATGAACCTGAAGATGAACCTGAAGATGAACCTAAAGATGAACCTGAAGATGAACCTAAAGATGAACCTGAAGATGAACCTGAAGATGAACCTGAAGATGAACCTGAAGATGAACCTGAAGATGAACCTGAAGATGAACCTGAAGATGAACCCGAACATGAACCTAAATATGAATCTGAGGATGAACCTGAAGATGAATGGGTATCTGACAGTGACGATGACGAAGTCCTCGAATCATTCGACAACGGCTCATTGCGCTCCGGCTCTTTGCAGGCCGGTTCTTTGCGCTCCGGTTCTCTCGGTTCCTCTCGTGAGGACCGGTCACTGTCCTGTATTGAGAATCCCCGGGCGCTGGTGTTTTTTATCAGATATTCGGGTGGATCCTTTAATGGCTTCAAAAAACTCGAGAGGTATGCGCTTGAACTACGCATAATATGGGAAGACCGATACGGGGCGATTACTACGGAAGCAATGGATCTTCTTGTCATCCAGTCTGCGCTAATACCACTTCGACGATCAGCCCAACAGCGACTGGAACCGTTTCTTCGACAACACCCGGCCACTAATATTATTATTAGTGGCTTCGACGGATTCATTTTCAACGAAACTGGTATCCAGTCCATTCTGGATATTAGCAATGATATACAGCTGATCATTTATCGCCCCGAAAAGCGGAAGTTCTACCCAGTAGACCTAAAAGCTGTACTCGCGGGGCTATTTGGAGAGAGAGACCCGAAGACACTGCCACCAACATCCGCGAAATTCCTTACTCGGTTTAAACAAGGAGTATCGATTCGCAAACAGCTCAAACTCCTTGGCCATAATAGGTCTCGTCTATTCGGACAACGGAACCGAGCACTGGGGAAGAAACAGCCTCGCCTAAGACGATGGAAGTGTCCTGGATGTCCGAGATCTTTCAGAACATATCAAGACGCAGAGGCGCACAAGAAACAACAGCATCCTTCCATTCAGGAAGGTCCAGTTTGTCTTGCTGATGGTTCGGAACCGATAGAAGTCGAGATATCTCTTCATCTGTCCAATTTGTCATTTGAAGTTCGAAGACAAAACGGCCTGCTCCACTCATATTCAGTCACACCCACGGCCATCAAGGGAAGACTCTCCTCGAATCAAGAAGTGGAAGTGTTCAATCTGTGATAAGCAATATTTGAATCGGCGTGATTGCGCTTCCCATATCAAGAAGAAGCATCCCAATATTCCAAGTGCGTGTCCTCTTGCAATAGAGGGCGATGTGTACTTCAAATTCAAAGACTGGAAGTGTTCGGAGTGTGGGAGGTTCTTCAGACTTCGAGGACAAGTTTTGAATCACATCAAACGACAGCATCAAGGGGTGGAAGGCGTACACCCTATCTCTGTATAGCCAGGGTTCAAGAGATACGCAGAAACGACCCAGGCGACCATCGAGGCGACCGCGACAACCGAAAGGAGCGACGTGCGGAGCGCCAAGAGGACCGGGCCAAGTCGAGATGATTGCTGCTACGAGAGGCATAGGGAAGACCGACGACGAGACAACTATGCAGAGATCTGACCATACCAGGACGATCGCAACGACCGCCGCAAAGCGGGTGCCTCCCGTGCCGAAGAGGACAGCGAGTCCGAGGACAATGACCACTGCATCTCAAGGACCTACTCCGAAACTGATTCAGAAATCGAAGACTGTGAAGCCCATTTTCGTCACCCGGGCTACGATATCACACGAACACAGTCCGGTTCTGCCAGCCACGGACCGGCCAAGACGCCTGGGAACAGCGCGGAGGGAGCTTTTGTGGGGTCGTCAGACATCATCGAGTCGTCCGCTGTACCAGCAACTAGTGCGGTTCAAGACTACAAACCATAGGGATGTACGTAGGCCCGAGTGAGATTGGACCTACAACGAGCTAAGCGAACCGTCATCTACGATACTGTATGCTTAATGAGCCCGATCGATAGGAGTACGCTAACTGGAGAAATCAAAGAACCGTCGATCAAAACGCTTAATCAATCAATCTGTTGAGATATGGCGGTATATACAACAACCCAGCTTTGCATCCGGTCACAGTTGTCGGACTTGTGTTTCCGATCAACACAAGGGGCGCGAGCGCAAATCCCCTCATTTTCTCCAATTCTCTGTATTTCTGCCATGTGGCAAAGAATAGGTATCTTGGTGGAAGACCCACATCAATAAATAACGGACGGTGAAGTGGTCGGCACCCAGCTTGTGATTTTCATAAGCGGCAACAAATCAAGGTCAATCAGACCTCCTCTTCTTTTCTCTTCTCTAAATACCAACCTGAATCGCCTCGTGCCGGAACAAGGTCGTTGCGAACCCAAATCCCTCGAACCATACCCGCCGAACTGGGTCAGAGACAGCTACAAATTCAGGCAAGAACTGAAGGCCTTCCTAGCCAAGAGGGATGAGTATCGCCAGTTTCTAGCTGACCGAGTCACACAAGCACAACTAGAGTCCGCATCCTCAAGCTTTGTTCAGTCCCAACCTCCAAACCCTTCCGTACCAACTCCTTCGAGGCCGCTATTGACGCTGAACGGAGAGAAAGCCGAACGTAACGAGGCAACCACATAGCATTACACTTGGATAATACAACTGAAATTATGGCGTTTATATTCCTTTTGATGACCGAGTTGCATGCTTATTTTTGTGACTATGGTAGTGTGCGGTCGGGATTTTGGATATATTTGCAATGTTACGCCCTATCAACTTGCGATGTCCACGATGTACCTACGTAGTTCCAAGGTTGGCACACTTGGAGATTATTATCTCGGGTTTACATCTGTCGAAGTGCCTCGACATCCCCGAATGGTCCCGTCTTGGCATTTTTATTGCCTGTTATGTTCTCGATCAATCTACGTGAATCCGAAGCATATCCGGAACGGCGCCTATCGCTCCTTAATCCAATCGAAGCTCGCATGGAGTAAACAAAGTGCCATTGACGAACTGTAGAACTCTCGTACAGGATCCAATCAACCCAACCTAGCTAGTGTTGTCACAGCATTCAGAAATTCAGACTTGACTATGTATGGCGAGGAATGCTTTCCAGGTAGATGCGTGATCGCATAACCTGCATAGCCCTGCAAACCCACATACACCATCTTTCGAAACCCCAAAGCCCTTGCCCACGGGAAGATCAGGTCTTAGTGGAGTATTTTGAAATCAAGGCAACCATCGTCAGGGAGACAACACCCTCAACAGTCCCTGCAGTCGCAATGTCGACGAGACCCAGCTCCACTCCTAAATTGCGCTGCAGCCATGTCCGAGCTTCCACGGCAACCAGCGAGTCCACCGCAACCTGAGCCATGGCGGTAGGGTCTGCACTTTTGACCGCGGCCGTGAAAGGTCCCATTAAGAGTGCCAGCTCCCTGGTGAGAAGATCGGCCGTAGAGGCGGGTTCTACAATACCTTGGCTTTCTATAGTGCGAATAAGACCCCTGATTTTGCTGTTTCCGCCGTTTCCGAGGTCTCGTCTGTCCGAATGTGCAGCCCTAATTGGATGGTGACGGTAGCGTGCATCTCTGTATCGCTCCTGGATCGTGATCTGGGAATCCGAGAGACCTAGGCCAATAGTAAGATGACTCTGGCCATTGAAACGAGATGGTAATCCATCAGCCGTCCGAGGGGCGCCTAATAGTAACTGCAGAGCCGCGAGCAAATGCCTCTCTCGTAGTGGTAGATAGCCCATGGACCGCATTATCTCCTTGAGTTCAGGACGTTGACTGACATAGCCGATGTCTACCATCCAACCCACTTCGAGAACCGACGCTGGTAGACCTAGAGATTGGCGGTATCGCGCGAAGGCATCAAGGAAGGTGTTGGCCGCTGTGTAATTTGCTTGCCCGGCAGACCCGGCCGCTGCCGCTACCGAGCTGAACATGACAAAAAAGTCGAGGCTATTGGAGTCCAAAGCTTGATGAAGATTCCAAGCCCCTTCCACTTTGGGCTGGAGTACGCTAGCCCATTTATCATAATCCATCTTGAAAAAGGGTGAATCCTTGAACCGCTTTGATGAGTGATTGTGTTGGATAACGGTGTTGGTTTTGTACTTACTTGTATAACCATCGCCATGTGTAAAACTCCCTTGATGGGCTTCAAGCTAACAGAGACCGCTCTCCTCGTGTCGGTCAAGTTTGTGACATCGCCTTGAACTAAGAGAGCATGACAACCCTGTAGCGCCAGGTCATGGATGAACTGGCCATCACTCGCTGAGATGTTTGCACTGCGCGAGAGGAACACCAGGTACTTGGCACCATTTTCAACCATCCATTGAGCCACGGCTCGGCCCAGTCCTCCCAGGCCACCGACCAGAAGATAGGCTCCGTTGTCACAAAACGAGATCGGGACTGTAGCCTTTGTGGTGGAGAGATGAGCGAGCTCTTCAGGCATTTGGACTATGATCTTGCCCATGTGCTCCCCTCCTTGCATGTACTTGAACGCCTGGGCGACCTGGTTGGCGCCAAAAGTGTGTATGGGCTCGATGGGTGGGATGGGTTTGGACCCGAAGAGTGCAGATACACTATTGAAACACCTGCTCGCATATCACGTCAGTAATGCCTCGTGTGGTGCAGCTCCTGGAATTGACAGATAAAACGTACTCTTGCACAATCGTGGGTCGTGACCTGGCCAAAGAGAATAGGTCGACGCCCACAAACGAACGATTGGCCAGAAACTTATCCATGGGCAGCATACCATGGCACATCAAGTCACGTTTGCCAATTTCGACCATCATGCCCCCCTCCGCCACGCAATTCCATGAGGCTAGCAAAAGATCCCCAGCCAGTGAGTTGAGAACAATATCGACTCCGCGACCCGCAGTGCGTTTCAACAAATCGGGAGCAAACGATGTGCTCCGGGAATTGAAAATATGCTCTGGTTGGATGCCAAAGCTCTCAGTAAGATACTGTGCTTTGTCTTGATTACCAGCGGTGACAAATATCTTTTTTCCATCAGCTGTAATGTACGATGAGGCATGTGTATTTTATGCTATCATCAAACTCACCTGCGCGCCGACCATCTGACAGAGCCGTATAGATGCAATACCAACTGCTCCCGCTGCGGAGTGGATTAATACAGACTTTGGCATGATCAGTAAAAAGAATCGTTGATCTTCGAGTAGATGACCCCTACCTGTCCTTTCTGTAAGCTGGCAACGTTCAGCAAACAGTATGCCGCCGTGATATAAGCACATCCAACCGTGGCTGCTTGCTCAAAAGACAGTTCAGCAGGTATGATGACGGCCGTGGCCTCCGGGACAACAACCCGAGTACTGAACGCCGGTGTGGCAAGGAACATGACTCTGTCTCCCTCATGGAGACGTGTGACGCAGCTACCCACTCGCCGAACTACGCCGCTGCCCTCGACGCCGAGTTCATCTTTAGCGGGGAGCATTCCCAAACCAAGCATCAAGTCCTATCTCTTCTGGTCAGTCTCTTTGTAAATCCCCAAATCTAGGGTTAAAACAGACTCGAAAGTTTAAGCCAACGCATCTCACATCAATCTCAAGCTGGTTTTCATGAAGAGGAACCATTGTCTTCGCTACCCAAGTCAGCGAGTCCAAGATCCCCTGTTGCTGGACCTTGAGAGCTTTAGGCGCATCGGGTCTAGCATCTCCAAGCAAGCTTTGTGAAAGATGACCGCCGTGGTACCTTGCATTATGGACAACGCCATCTCGGATGGCATACTCATGATCCACTGTTTCCTCGCGATGGAGTCTCTGTTGCCGGAACTTTCGGTATACGCCAATTAGAGCACCATGTGCGCGGTTGTCAAACTTGTCCACCTCCACGGTAGCAAAATCCACCTGATACTCAGCTCTCATAGTTCGTGCAAACCCCAAAATCAACCCGTAGCGGGGATTCTGACATAACATCTGCAAACCGTGGGTCACCCACAGTAACCGCATCGATTGGCAAGATGAAAAGTATTGTTGAATCTGTGAAAACCGATGTTGGGCCATTGAATACAAAAATGGCTCTTCCACGTCGAGAAGGGAGATCACGTCTTCGTTGGCTGGAGGAGGCTCTGCAATGGTGCACCAACGAATGGAGTAACCAGCCCTACTTAACCTTTCGACAAATTCAGTGACCCACGGGTGTTGCTTTGAGTGACAGAGTATGTTCACAAGACTCTCATCGTGGTCCCGCGGAAGTGTAATGGAGGCTATAATGGAGGTCATGTATAGGCCCTCCTCGTCTGCCGCCGCGTGGATGTCAGTAAACCCGGCTCTTCCCAGTTCTTCCTTCCATCGTTCAAGGGAGATATATGGAACGTCCAGTCGATTGTCACCATCGCCGATCCACCAACCTGGAAGCACTCCCTGTGATGTTCTGTTATTATCTATCCCTACCCGGGAGAGAAATGGAAACAAACCATTATGTACTCGATTGGTAGAGCCTCTATTTTCAGGTTAGTACTTCTCCTGATTCACTTTCTTCAGTATGTTTACCCACCCGAGCAGATTTCTTCAATTAAAACTCGGCCGCCAGGTCTCAGAAGGCACTTAACATTTCCCAGTGTTTCTTGGATACTGCGCGTGGCATGAAGCACCTTTCGTCGACGTCAGCAGGTAAATCCATAGGACGGCGGTGTGAGGACAAACGTTAGAAGCAATCACCAAGTCGAATGACTCGGTCTCTATGCCCTGCTCCTTTGGGGATTGGCTTATGTCCAGCAGCGCATATTCCACAGCTGGGTGATGTTCAAATCGCTCTTTCGCCGACTCTAAGAAGCTTGGGGAAATATCAGTAAACATGTACCGGGAATATCCACGATCGCCCCCGGGAGGGTGGAGAAGTTGTAAGACCCTTGCTGTCGTTGCACCGGTACCTGCTCCCACTTCAATGATGCTAAGATCAGGTCGATTGTGCCGTAGAAGGTTCAGAAACCTTTCATAGACCCGATGGGGTCCAGTGTTGTATAGTCGAGTTAAGCCGTCGTTTGCCATCAAAATCGGCAAGGCCGACAGATCCCCCATCACGATGCCCTCGCACTTTTCCAGTACGGCGAGGCTCAATTCTGCAAAGGGGATGATAAGAGGCGTCTTTGCCTTGATTTGAGATTGAAGGCCTTCCAGGATGCCTGGCCAGGCCTGGCTGGGCATCTCCAGCCAATTTCCGATACCGGAATGCTTTGCTTGGCTGTAACGGTCGATGATGGCGGCAGACTTTGTGGTCACCCAGCTTTGATACTTACGCAGATGCATTGAAGCCGGTTCCAAAGACACAATACGTCTTGCAGTGGCAATAATGCACATGTCAAAGAACTCCCTTTGGGGGGAACATGTCTCATCGCGACAGCGTTGAATCGGGCCCGTCATCGAGAAAAGATGCTCTCCTTGTAAGAGCTCTACATCAGGCGCCCAAATAAGTTGCGAGCACAATTTCGGCTCTCCGTCCTCTGAGAGGAGCTCATCCAGGCCTCTGAACTCGAGGCCTTCAATTTTCACAGCGACATCGACTCCGTACTGTGCAACCGCGGAGCCAGCAACTGTACCGATTGATGTTCCTGATGCCGTGCCCTCCAAGAACAGGGTCTGCCTTGTCTGACCCACGAAAGCGTCTTGAATGAAAACCGGCATTCCCACAGCACGGCACTTCCGGGCAAGACCATTGCACATAGCGACCAATACAAGCTGTAAACAGTGGTCGATAGTAGGAGGATCAATTGCATCTCCACACCTATCAGTTTCCAAGCTGGCGGTTGCCGACATTTGAATTGGATGAGCCGATATGTGCTGCAGCTGCGTGAATCGAGGACCGTAGTCAAGGCCACATTCTCTCAAATTATCATACCAGGGCTGTGGTTCCACTGCTCGAGGGAATTCGTTGATGTTTTGCGCTGAGGGGGTAGATGCTTCGCCTCGTACTTGGCCCGTACAATGTTTAACCCATGAACCTCTGCGGAAGCTCGAGATGGAAAATTGGTACCACGCGCTAGATAGGTCCTCGACAAGAGAGGCAACATGTCGAAAACTGGACACAATCTCGGTCTTCTCATGATCATCAATTATCAAGGCTTTATTCATTTGGAGGTCTCTCACGCGGTATTTCTTGATTCCGGTGATTTGCCGCATGGCTTCACCAGCCATCACGATATATCCGGCACAAGGAAACACCGTTGACCCGCCAATACGGTGGTCTAACAGCCAAGTAACGTCATTAATGTGAAGCAAGTTCCTCCACGCCGGCTCAAGTGGCGTCGATTCTGCAACCCGAGAACCCAAGAGCTCATGGTGTGGATTTTTGCGGAATCTCCACTCCCGAGTAATTCTGGTCTCGCGCCAGTCGATCTTTCCACACTCCCAGGGATAAGGATCAAGGTCGGTAAGAACCTTCCCACGGCCATTCACCGCGGCAAAGTCAATGGGGATGCCTGCAGTAAACAACTGCCCGGCTGCCTTCAAGAGGCACGATATCTGGCCTTTCCCCCTGGTAAGACACGAGGCGTACAGGAGCTCTTGCTTTGCACCGCAGAATACCCTGAAAATATCTCTCAGCGGTCCTGCAAGAGTCGAATGAGGACCGATCTCCAGGAAAAACGAATCCCCTTGAGTTTCTTGTAGGAGTGTCTCAGTCGAACCCCAAAAGAGGACCGGTGAGGATAGGTTCTGCGCCCAGTATTGAGAGTTTAGCTGGTGCGGCTTTGTGATGCGCTCACCTGTCAGGCTTGAGTACATAGGTATCATCGTCTTCTGCATGGCCATGTAAGGGCGGATGTGGGACTCATATGCCCTGGCAACGGAATCCATGTCCCCTATTATTGAGTTAGTTGTGCCAGAATCCCTTTTATCGAGAACAGATACTCACCTGAATGATACGCCCTGTCCACATGGAGCATTCGACAGAGGACATCGGGATGATCTGCTCTGATCATCTGTAGTACCACTTCGAGCTGGTCCCTTTTTCCGGACAGGGTAATGCTAGTAAGGCTGTTCTCGCAAGCGATGACAGCTTTGTCCTGCAAATATGATGCTACTCCCGCCCGGCTGAGACCCACTGCCGCCATTGCTCCTGGCTGGCCTAATTCACCTACCAAGCGTCCACGATAGTAACTCAGAGCAATGGCACACTTAGCGGTAATTGCCCCTGCAGCGTACGCTGCACCAATCTCGCCACTCGAATGTCCGATGACCGATGCAGGCGAGATGCCCCATCCTGCAAGAAGATTGACCAACGCAATCTGTAGTGCACCACACAGGGTTTGTGAAATCTCGGGATTAATGTGATCGACGTCTGGGTTACCCAGGGCATCTACAAGAGCTTGTCAGTCATCATGCCGCAGAATCTCGGTGCTGTATCCTCACCTTCTATACTCCAGCGTGGAGGCGTTTTCAACTGCTGCAAGCAGGCATCCATATAACGTATGTCATCCCGGAAGCTGTGAAAATGCGCCAGTAGGTCTTTCCCCATCCCAGACCACTGAGACCCTTGTCCTGTGAAGACAAATGTGACCGTCGGAGGCGGCCCAGCAATAGAGTGCTTAGCCCCAGTAATGTTCACATCCCCAGTAGCCGACTTGATCAAAAACATCCTATGAGAGAGATGTGTGCGATGTAAACCCAGAGTATGCGCTATATCAGCGAGTGAACTCGGATGCGACTCCATGTATTTCAATAAGCTCTGTTCTCGACGGAGAAGCGAGCTTTCAGAGTTTGCGGAGATGACGAGCAACAGCGCTCCTGATTTCTCACTCGAATCGCTTTGAATTGGCGACGGCGGTTTGAAGCCATCAAGGATTACCTGTGTCATGATTAACTAGTATCCTCGCTGCATTTAGAGCAGAAGTCCTCACATGTGCATTCGAGCCCCCAATCCCGAAGTTACTGACGCTGATTCTTTCTTTTCGATTCGTGGGCCATTCGATGAGATTTCCAGGGACACGAAGATGGCCATCTCCCCAGGCAACTATTGATCAGATTAGCCGTCTGTTTATACGGAGATATTCAATACCACACACTCCGTGGGTTGGGGTCCTGCAAATGAATGTTGGGCGGTATCTGCCTGTGCTCCAGGCAGAGTACTGCCTTGATAAGACTCGTGAGTCCAGAAGCTCCTTCGGAATGACCTACATTAGGCTTGACCTGATACCTCATTAGCCTACGTGGGTCAAATTCCGTGTGGAGGCAGAGACAAACCGAGCCGATGTAGATTTCTTCGTGGAAAACATTGGCGATGGCAGCGCACTCAATAGGATCCCCTGCCAGGGTTCCAGTGCCATGACATTCCACGAACGCAGTCTGAGAGATATCGTCGATGTTTGCTCGTTTATAAGCCGCACGGATTAGTTGCTCTTGGGAATCTGCAGAAGGTGTGGTTATCCCGGGGCTCCTTCCATCACAATTCACCATGGTAGATCGGATCACAGCACGGATCGTATCGCCGTCACGTATGGCCTGATCCAGACGCTTGATCAGAACCGCATTCACTGCTTCTCCCCTTCCATACCCATCCGCGGACGCGTCAAAGGTTTTGCTGATTCCGGAAGGTGAGAGCACACTAAATCCCGCGCAGTGAACTCCGAGAGTGGGTGAAAAGATCAAATTGGTCCCAGCCACAATGGCTGTAGAACAATCCCCCATTTGCAGAGCCTGGCACGCCTGGTTTAGAGCCACCATGGATGAGGAGCATCCCGTCTCCACTGTCATACTGTCTATTTCAGTACAATCATGATAAGATTACCCACAGGGCGACTAACCTGGGACCTCTGAAATGAAACTCGTAAGACACCGTGTTTGCCAGAGCAAACTTTTGTCCAAGCAAATGGAAGTTATGGGCGTTTTGACTGTCCTTGGCCTCCATTTCCTCCCAATCTCCCCCAAAGGTACCAACAAAACAACCGACATCTTTTCCTCTCCACTTCACCTGCCCTCCATTTTCGAGGCAGTCCCATACAACTTGCAGCAGCAGCTTTTGCTGAGGGTCCGTTCGACCGGAATCTAGTCCGTCCATGTCAAAGAAACTTGTATCCACAGTTTCAAGATCTTCTTGAAGAAAATACCCGTGTCGCATCCTTACCGAATGCGCCCCAGACTCGCTATAAAACCCATCCACGTTATAACGGGATTCGGGAACAAGACAATGCCCGTCCTTTCCACTACTGAGCAGCTGCCAGAAGTCCTGGGCAGACCGCACACCCCCGGAAGGCGCATCGCCATTCCTATGATGGCAATTGGGGGAGGCGCATCCTCACTCACAGGAATTGTCGTCGCGGCCATGATAATCGTAGGAGGGTTTTTGGTAGAATTTTTGCTTGCGGTAGGTGTACTGATTGCAACCGACCGAACTTCCTTGGATGAGTGGGCAAGCATTGGGCTCAGTCAGCAGTTTTCCGGACCCTCGAAAGAGAGGCTAATCTACGGTCATCCACACTGACTGCAGTAGCACCCGTTGAGTAAGTACGTATTCTACGCAAGGACCGGTGTCCCATCCTCATAAAAGCCACATGCCCCTTACATATAGCCTCGTTTGACTTGCGTCGTGGTCGATAAGGTGTATGAAGGAACTGTCTTCAAAGTATCTCTTAGGAGTCCATTACATGCATATATACGCAGTATAGAGCACTTGCAGCTTTGTGTTACTAGCCCTTGCGTCCCACAAATACTTGACGAGGGAAGGGTGGTGCATCGTACCGATGGGCCACCGAGAACCAACCAACATCCAGAAAGGGACGTATCGCTATCGCGTGCAGTCAACCTAGAGCCTTGAGCTGTGACGCGACGAAGCACCCAGGAAACGGAAACTTGTTCCATACATGTTCGAGACTCTCCTTACTGTGTATTCGCGATACTGTTTTAAGGTGGATCTATGCGTACGGCATGCCGCGCATACCTCGGCAACGTAAGGGGATGGTATTTTTAAACGACACATATATTCCTTACACATAAAGAACTGTGCAGCTTTGGGTCTTATTAGCTTCTAGGTTGCATCTGTCCCAGCCTAACTGCGACCCAACAGCCCAGATTCATCAAATCCTCGGGTTGCCATCATGACACTGAAACCAGGCGAGGCGCTTACCAGGTCTGCACCAGGCTCGAACCCTTCCTATACCTGGGGTTATGAAGTTGAGTGGTACCGACGGCATTTCTATTGGTACCTACATATGACTATCCTAGGTCCACTACTTCTTATATTTTTTGCAGCACCACATGTCAGTTGCGGCCGAAACACGGCTATAATGACTGGTATTTCGACAACCATAGGAGGTTTGAGCATTACTATTGGCAAGTGGAGACGATTTTCTTAGCCTTCCATGGTGTATATGCCCACCAATCTATGGAGCTAACGGGGAGACAGGCTATCATCGACTCTGGGCCCACCGATCGTTCCAAGCATGCACACCGATAAAAATCTTGCTTGCTATTGTTGGGGCTGCGCAGAGTCAATGGCCTATTATTTGGTGGGCACGGCATCATCGAGCCCATCATAGGTACACAGACACAGAAAGAGACCCCTATAATGCGAAGAGAGGCCTGTGGTTCTCTCATATTGGCTGGCTGCTGGGGCTCAACGAGGCCTCATGGGGCCCGGATCTATCGGACCTCGAAGAGGATCCAGTGGTCATGTGGCAGCAGCGATTATATTACCCTATTCTTATACTATTCGGGATCATTTTCCCCGGGGTTATTGCTCATTACGGCTGGAGTGACTGGAAGGGTGGCATGTTATATGGCGGAGTGACTCGGATCATGCTGAGCCAACATATCACCTTTCTAGTCAACTCCGTGGCACATGCTCCCTGGGCCGGAAGTCAGCCATATTCTGCAAGCACAACCGCACGAAATGTCCCTCTGCTCGCGTTTATTACTCTTGGGGAAGGAAATCACAACTTCCATCATACTTTCCCCGCAGATTATCGAAACGGAATTAAGTGGCAAGAACCTGATCTTTCAAGATGGGTCATCTGGTTGTGGGCGAAACTCGGACTCGTGTCTGAGCTCAAAACCGCGAGCGCACTTGAGATCGAGCTCGCTCGTTACGGTCAACATTTAGATCGCACTGAAGATTCAAAGAGGTCGTTCGACCTACCTGAGGTCACCTGGGAGAAATATGCCTCTCAAGTCAACCAAGGTTCTCCTTGGATTCTAATAGAAGGGGTCGTCCATGACGTGACACACTTCATGGATGACCATCCAGGTGGTCGTGATCTGATTCAAGAAGCTGTTGGGAAGGATGCGACGGCTCTTTATCATGGGCATCATTCCCACTCCCCTTATGCCGATGCTATACTTAGAGGTATACGCATCTCTTCTATTCGACCCAACTGATAGATAGGCAGAAGGGAACTCCCAACATTTGAGCTAGGAAATAGCCTGGAAACGGGGAAGGGCTGTATCTATTTCAAAACTTCGCGCAACAGTCCATGTATCCATTATTCTGATATAGCCACCGACTAACAACCGGTTCGACTTGTCCCATATATCGTCCATAGTAGTCACGAGTTCAGACTATCAACCATCAGTATGCAGCAAGCTATATATACTACACGCCAGATTCTGAGTAGTAGCAGATAGACCATGGATCGGCTTTTCTGATGCTAGTAAGAACCTGGTGTGTAGTATAGCCTTGTTGAACGTGATGATCCATGATCGATTATATTCGGGAACAGTGACTGCGATGGACGATATGGGTCGATGGAGCTGATAGCCCTGATGATGGACTGTAATTGTATCATGATGAAGACGCGGTATATTGGTTCTGTGCTGTAGTCGTAGCCATATACCAAATTGAATTCATAGCAGTTGAGGCCTTACGTACGAGGCAATCGCCCCTTTTGTCGAGTATTGTACTCGCGGTCGCGGTCGCAGCATAGCTGAATCGTTCGGTCGTAGGGAGTTCGGTCGCTGTGTCGGTCGCAGCACTGGTCATAGCGACCGGTGCTGCTACAGATGCTAGGTTAGTTGGCGAATTGGATGCTGTTTGAGGTAGGAATCAAGCTGAATCAGCGCTACTGTCGCTGCCTGGCTTAGCACCAAGAAGCGCAATAGGTAAAGGTGCCATCTTCACAAAGGCTGAGTCAAGCGATAGTAAAGCAGCGTACCATTTTACCGAGGAAAGGTATGCTAAGCCTAAAGAGGATAGACGCCTAGTCTCTAAGGCATATATGGTTTGGATAAGCCCAGCCCGATCCAATGGAAAAATTGGCAAATTGTGAGAGTAAGAACAGTTCTAGACAAGACGGCAAGTACATGAGCATGTTGCAGAACTTCATTCTCTCCGAGTCTTAATCCAGGATTGCTTTCTCTCCGCAAAAGTAGTGCCATGGACATAGTCCATGATTCCTAGTACCCCAAAATTCACGTTGTTGTGTTCATGGTGCAGGTCATGATTTTTCGGCGTTAAGCCGACCATGCTGGCAAATTCGTATCCACAGTGCACAACCGATGCCTCGGTGAAAACGAGAACGATATTGAGCCAAAGGATGACGACATGGACTCTCATAAGCCATGCAGGGACAACCACCGGCAATATGCCAGTTATTATGTAGTCCACCGGATGAAAATGATGGCCTGCTAAGGCCACTGGAGGCGTGAATTGATGGTGATATTTGTGAAATAGTAAGTATATCCACGGGTGATGCAAAATGCGATGAAGATAGTAATAAAGAAATTCGCGACCCAGTGTACAGAGGACGATATCTCTGAAAGCTTCTGCCGCTGAAGGGAGTTGTGCTGTCACTCGGCAAAAAGGAGTTGGGAACGCAACTTGGTGTAAGAGGAGCAGTTGTAATATGTGGAGGATAGCAGCTATTAGCTGATTCTGTAATGCAGAAATTGCAAATTTCCGGAGGGTCCGGAAATCAAGCCGTCTGGGTCTCGATCCAATCTTGTATTTTCGCAGTAGACCTGGATCAGAGAAGTCCAACGGCGTGAAGGTCAGAGCCAAAAGGAGATATGTCGTGACCTGAGTCAACAAAGTGCCCACTACCTCGATAGCTTCGGGCGAGTATGTTGCAACAATCCTGGCCCATGTCGATTCCATCTGCTCCCAATATTCTGTGACAGCGGTAGGCCTTGACATATTTGGTCAGAGCGTTGTGGTGGGTATGAGAGTGCAATTGTTTGATGGGTTTCCGATTTTGCCATAACGCAGGAAAGGCTGAAGGTAAAGCTTTGGAAGCATATGTATGCGGGAGTCCAACCCTATTCTTAATTAAAATCTGCAGGATCACTATGCTAACAGGGAGAGGAAAGAATACCGCCTATCATTCCGGTTGTGATGAAACCTTGCTTACGGATATGGGAGGGTATGCTACGGCCCGTCCACAAGATCATTACATTGCGTACATATCTGTGCAAGAAAGCCTTGGAACAGGGATGTTTTGTTGTGGACGTATAGTTGGAAGTATTTTTGCTATGGTATGTGCTGGCCACCGTTACATAAAATCTAGGAATGAGATGCTCTTGAGAACTGAAGTGTCATTGACCAGGAGTTTGAAAACCCTCATTACAAAAGCCCTTGCCGCCCTAGGACCAGAATAAAGACTCCACCAAAAGTACAATAGAATAGCATAGGTTAAACCAAGAGCCCAAGGACTGGCGAAACCATCGAGAAAAACTTTCTGTGCTGGCTTGATTTCTTCGGGTTGCTGCTGGATTCATACGCTGCAAATGTCGCGTGCCAGGCTGCCGTATGCTTGGCGGTAATACGATCCATCTCGGCCACATGATCTGGAGACATCTGCTTCTTCAATGAAACCATATAGTCGTCCGCCTCGCGGTATAAGGCTTCCATAATGATTGGAACCATGAAGCCCACACCGGCCTGATTGAGCATTGGTGCCTAGATATGAGGAAGGGTTAGAAAAGGCTAGAATTCACTTATGATTTCTTCGCGAGAAAAAGGACAGACCTTTTGCTGATATGCATCGAACAATCCAATTGACTCCTCATTGGCGGAGGTGAGACCGTGAATAATCGCAGTCGAATCGTCTGGTGTAAACTTGTTGGCTGCTTTGAGATCGGCATTAGCCGACCTCAGTGAGCCCCATGTATTATATATGCCCGACGCAAGAGACGATGCTGCCACAAGGCCGCCGTTGTAGCGATCAACGGTGTCTTGATTCTCATGGAGTGTCCTCGAGAGGTCGGAAATATGGTCAAGGACATCATTGGCCTGGTCTGAAAGTGCCAGCGAGGTTGATACCCCCAGAGCCACCAATGGACCGAAGTATTGCAGAAAACGCATGGTAGAGCTTGGAATAGGCAAGGATGAATGAACGTTCACAGAAGGCAGCTATTGCAACAGCTAAGGAAAGACGGAGTGAAATAAATACCTGCATGAGAAGCAAGGGGGTTACATTTGCACATTTAGGTCGAAGGGAGTCTGCTGGAGAATACATTAATACATTCCATACCCCTCTGGCAAAAAGCCTACACAGGTAGATAAGCCGTGGATTGTCTTAAACAGACTCGTCGCGAGGAGGCAACTATGACAAACCATCCTATGTACTATGACTAGCAAGTTGAAAGAATGCGAATGCGATATTGGTTCTATGGGCGACGTAAGGGCATTGCTAACGCTAGCCGGTATTGCAGGTGGCACTAAAGTGCCATAAACAACTATTCGTATCGTATGCGGTAAATCATCGACTTCGTTACCGTCACCGCAGATGTGCACATCAGCAAGGATTTTCTCCTTTGGGGGGTGATCAGTAAATCTGATCATCAGAAATCTGAAACCCCTCTCCGAGCTTTTAGGACTTAGTTGAGGGAAGCTGCAGCCCGTGTCTTTTGAACATCCCTCAATCTGAAGAACTTTCGGAAGTCCTGGGCAGAAGAGCATTCAGAACCCCTCTTTCCAACAGTGATGAAATCTGATCTCACTACTTACGATGGCCTGGCGATGCCAGAGCATGTCGCATCAGCCACTTCGATGGGTCGCGCAGCTCCTTCGTCTTTCGATCACCTGTCAGTCAGAGCAACGGACGAACCTCTCATTTCTCCCACTGTTCCTTTCCCAATCGCTATTGTGGGAATGGCAATGCGACTGCCCGGAGGAGTGAATAGCGAAGACTCCTTCTGGGAGATGCTGATCAACAAGCGGGACGGACACTGTGAGGTGCCGGGTACCAGATACAATATCGAGGGCTTCTACAGTCCTTCTGCGCCTGGCACGGTCAAGACTCGACACGGATACTTTCTTCGGGATAACATCGCCCACATCGACCGATCATTCTTCTCGATGAGCAAAGCGGAAGCGGCAAGGCTAGACCCACAGCAACGGCTATTGCTTGAGATAGTGTGGGAGTGCATGGAGAATGGTGGACAGACAAACTGGCGGGGAAGCAACATTGGATGCTTCGTCGGGACATTTGGGGAAGACTGGCTGGAGACATCCAGTAAAGATGTGCAGTCTATTGATCGGTTTCATGCCTTGAGTACGGGTGATTTTGCCATTGCGAACCGATTGTCGTATGAATATGACCTCCAGGGCCCAAGGTGAGCACTGCCTCAAAGATTTCTCCAAGGGCTTAATTTTGACGTGAGAATGCAAAGTATCACTTACCGGACGGCCTGCTCGTCGTCCATGGTTGCACTGCATGACGCCTGTCAGGCATTATACAGTGGTGAATGTGCTTCCTCCATCGTTGCGGGTTCTAATCTCATCTTTGCACCTACTATGACGGTTTCGATCTCTGAGAACATGGTTCTCTCGCCCAGTGGTCTTTGCCGGACCTTCGATGCGGCTGCGGATGGCTACGGTAGGGGAGAAGCAGTGAACGCCGTCTATATCAAACCCTTGGCAGATGCGTTGCGGCAAAACGACCCTATTCGCGCCATCATCAGATCAACCGCAGTGAACTGTGATGGGAAGACACCAACCATCACAACGCCTGGATCAGAGGCCCAGGAACGTCTTATCAGGCGCGCATACCAAAAGGCTGGCATCGATGTATTGTCCCAAACTGCCTTTTTCGAGTGCCACGGCACTGGGACCATTGCGGGCGATACGGCGGAGACAAGCGTCGTCGCTAAAGTTTTCCACGACAGCGGTATTTATATCGGTGCGGTCAGCCAGCCTGTGCACTGGTTTATCTCAGTTGGACGTGCTAACAATTTTGAAGGTGAAACCAAATGTTGGTCACTCTGAGGGTGCCTCTGGTTTGACCAGCGTTATCAAATCGGCCCTGGCGTTAGAAAAAAGAATCATCCCACCCAATGCGCATTTCTCCATCCAAAATCCAAGAAGTACGTAAGGCTTATTCACGAAGAGAAAAGACTACGGCTACTGACCGTGACGGACCCAAGTTCCCTTTGAGAAGGCAAAATTGAGAGTACCCGTTGAAGCAGTCCCATGGCCAGCGGAAAAGGCCGAGCGAGTCAGTGTAAACTGCTTTGGGATCGGAGGGACAAACGTGCATGTACGGCTCGCCTTCCTCGTCAAGTCTTTCGATACAAATCATCTCACGTCTAATAGGCCATCATGGAATCATTCACATCCGCGTCTACGTTGCCAGGTGATGAATCACCGTCGCAGCTTTTGGTGTTGTCCGCGAAGAATCGAGAGTCACTTGAGAGGAGAATACAAGACCTCCAGCATTATGTGACGCAGCGTTCTGTCGTCGCAAACGATCTCTCGTATACCCTCGGCACTAGACGGGACCATATGGTGCATCGAGCCTTCGCCATTATGAACCGGGACGGTGGATTGTCGGGATTTGAAAAATCTCAAGAGACAGCACCCAGTATATCATTTCTCTTTACTGGACAGGGTGCACAATGGGCGGGAATGGGCAGGGAGCTCCTTGTAACGTCTGCACGCTTTTTACAAAGCATCCAGGATATGGACAGGGCGCTGTCTCGATTGACAAGCCCCCCTTCATGGACAATAGAAGGTAATGTCTATCGGTCAGTCCGAGGGAGAGTGTTCGCATATTGACTGGAGCTCTAGGAGAACTGAGAGAAGAGGGCGACACAAGCAGGGTCGCCGAACCTGAGTTCTGCCAGCCACTCTGTACAGCTATCCAGGTCGCGCTGACTGATGTTCTCCGAGATTGGGGCATTCGCCCAGCGTCTGTCGTTGGTCATTCAAGTGGAGAAATTGCCGCGGCATATTGTTCTGGGGCGATAAGTTCCCAGGTAGCCATTGCTCTGTCCTACTACAGGGGCCGGAGCGTGAAGGAGTTGGAAGAGCACGGTGGCAGCATGGCTGCCGTCGGGTTGTCTCCGACAAAGGTTAGAGCCTACTTGGGAGACGGTGTGGCCCTGGCGTGTGAGAACAGTCCTCAAAGCGTTACGCTCTCTGGGGATGAAGATGCGCTGTCCAAGGTCCTCGAACACATCCAGGAGGAGGAGCCAGATACATTCTGCAGACAACTCAAGGTCTCGATTGCGTATCATTCTGGTAAGTGAAAACTTTACTGGTGTAATTCAGAAAAGGTTCTAACATCTCGTTAGAGAGCATGCGAAAAGTTGGGCCCATGTATGAAAGCCTTATTACGCCCATCCTGTCCCAAGGAAATGCCATGACACCGCTCTATTCGACCGTTACCGGACGCGTTATATCTGATCCAGCCGCTCTAGATGCAGCATACTGGCGCAGAAATCTCGAGTCCACAGTTCTTTTCAATGGAGCTGTCCAGGCTCTGGTAAGAGACACACAGCAAGCGATGACGTTCGTCGAGATAGGACCTCACTCAACCCTATCAAGCCCATTGCATCAGATTCTGCGCTCTCATGATCCAGAACACAGAACAAAGTATATCCCCACCTTGATTCGCAACAGACCGCAATGGGACGCTCTGCTAGAAACTGCCGGTCGCCTCTATATAAACGGTGCACCAATTGAATTGCCCGCCGTCAACGGGACAGCTGGCAAAGTCTTGACAGATCTGCCTTCCTATCCTTGGCTGCATGAGGAAAGCTTTTGGCATGAGACGCGGCTGGTTCAACAGTGGAGGAAATGCCGAGAGCCTCCACACGAGCTTCTGGGCTCTCGCTCTCTCGAATCATCAGATATAGAGCCGTCGTGGAGGAAAATTTTGAACGTGGACCATGTGCCCTGGCTGTGGGATCACTTTGAAGGCACGGATGTGATATTCCCATGTGCTGGGTACATTGCCATGGCCGGTGAAGCAATCCGACAAATCACCGGATCGGAAGTGTACACAGTTCGCAATCTGTTCATGAAGGCGGCGCTGGTACTGAAAGGACTAGAACCGACCGAAATAGTTACCAGTCTTCGTCCATCAAGGCTCACAGACCATGCCGATTCCCCCTGGTACGATTTCACCATCTTGGCATACCAAAGTGGTTCATGGAGAAAGCACTGTGTCGGACAGGCAAGGGCTAGGATAGATGAGCCATACACCCATCATGAGATCAAACCATATCCACGATCTCTTCCCTCGAGGGCGTGGTATGAAGCACTCAAGAAGCGCGGATTCCCCTATGGTCCCAAATTCCGACGCCTGGAGAATATTTCTGCCAGTCCGTCTGTTTGCCAAGCGTCTGCCTGTGTTCAGTATAATGACCATGAAAACACCGCTCTCTGCAGCCGATATGCTCTCCACCCGACAATCATTGACCAAAATCTCCAGCTGCTTGGTGTTGCCCTTACTCATGGTATTCCCCGTCATCTGATAACATTTGGCGTCCCGGTAGCTATCGAGAAGATTGATATCTGGCCCAGCCGGGGGCTGATGTCTCTCGATGTATCTTGCAATTCATCTGCGCAGTCAATAACTGGTGATTCCGTCATGATCGCCAATGGTAAGGTTGCCCTTTCGATCAAGAAAGCAACACTTGTCTCCGTCGACGACATGGATGCAGCCAGCCACGCTGGATCCATGATTGCCCAGCTGGACTGGAAGCCACATATAGACCTGATCTCGTCGCCAGATGAGCTCTGTTGTCGCGCTTTGCAAAGCGTAGAACAGTTCACAGACTCATTGATTTTGAGCACTGCGGCCAAGGTTCGATCTCTGGATCCGACTGATTCTCATCTGCAAAAGTATCAGGCCTGGCTCTGTGCCGAGGCTGATCTTCTTTCACGCCCCAGGGGCAGTGCTCTATGCCAGGGTCCTTCTGCCAGGAAGATCATTTACCTGAAGGCATGCGACAGTTAGTGGCGAAGTTTCCCCAGCTCAACGCGCTCTGCCATATCGCGCAAAAAACCATGAATTTTTCATTTGACTTGGTGCAAGGCAAAATAAACCCACAAGACATCGGAGACGAGGATGAATGCTTTCAAACTCTATACGAGGCTCTCTCCTTCAGCGCCGGCTGCATGGCCTTCTTTTCCATGCTTGGTCATTCAAACCCGCAGATGCGTGTTCTCACAGTCGGCATAGGCGACGGGCTTTCGACCGTGCAAGCTCTTCGTGGCTTGACGTCCGAGAATGGGATACCGCTGTATGCAAAATTCACAATTGCAGATGTGTCTCCGGCTCGCATCTCGCAGGCAAAAGAGAGATTTGCTTCCACTCGCGACGTAGAGTACATCCTGCTGGACATAAACAACGATCCAGTGGAACAGGGCCTGGAGGCTGAAAACTACGATTTCATTATTGCTTCAAATGCATTTGATTCCAAGGAACAATTGACTTCCACGTTCAAAAACATTCATACACTTCTCGCACCAGGCGGCAGACTTTTCTATCAATCGCCGATTTCAAGTGTTCCTCTGGTTACCTACATCATGGGTATCTTCCCAACCTGGTGGAACCAGGAAGATCGCAATGACAACAGAGCCTTAGTCTCTCCTCAGGAATGGGAGCAAATGCTCAAAGAAACGAATCCTGCCGAGGGTGATGAAATCTCGAGAAATGAACCGTCACCAGGTCATCTTGGCACAACGATTGTCAGGCGATCGCGCACCAATGTCGCTCACCAAGGGCATGTTGCTCTGCTCTATCTCTCCAAAATCGCGGATTGGGCTCGGAGTGTGGAGAATATACTGGTTCAGAGAGGCTACACCGTGACGTGGATTCCTCTAGGACAGGATTTGCCTCCGGTGACTGATGTGATATCTTTCATTGACCTGGAAGGTCCATTTTTCGACAACTTGTGTCAGGAAAGACTTACCTACTTCCAGCGATTTGCTGCTCAGATGTCACAGTCCCGCATTCTGTGGGTCACCGAGAGCTCGCAAATGTCATGCAGTGATCCCCGATTTGGCCTTGTGCTGGGAATAGGGCGGACAATCAGACATGAAGCGATACCATGCTTTGCTACTTTCGAAGTTGATAAGTTTGACCCCATCGGGGCTAGTTCCGTTGTTCGCGTTCTGCAGTTTATACATGAGCAGCAGCAATGTCCATTGATTGATCCGGACTACGAATTTGCGTTGAATGACGGATTCATCCATGTTAGTCGAGCTCACTGGACTCTGGCTCAGGATGCTGTCGCCGCAATGAGACCTGCAAACTACGGCAGCAAAATTCTGGATATTGGTACATATGGATTGCTGAGTTCGCTTGGCTGGACGGAGCAAGCCCCGTGTTCATTGCAGGATGATCAAATCGAGGTTGACATGAAATACGTCTCACTTAATTTTAGAGTGAGTATTTGCTTTCAGTATATTTCTGCATTGGGCCTGATTTGCTGATCCAAACTGATAGGATATCATGGTGGCGATGGGGGTCGTTGGCGACAAAAGTGAATTCGGCGTCGAAGGCACCGGTATCATTCGCCAAGTCGGTTCTTCTGTCAAACATTTCCGCGTGGGAGAGGCTGTCATGGTCGTGGGGAGCGGGCTTCTCTGCTCTCGTAAGATCATAAATGCTAACTCCTGCGTATCACTCCAGCATGGCCTTTCCCTGATTGACGCTGCCACAATGGCATGCGTTTACGGCACAGTTCTCTACTCACTTGTTCACATTAGCAGGCTTCAAAAGGGGCAGTCTGTATTGATCCACTCCGCATGTGGTGGTGTGGGAATTGCAGCAATTCAACTTTGTCACATGTTGGGAGCTGAGGTATGTTATCCCTACCCCAACCCTGGAGATCGTGTGCATAAACTAACCTGGGCAGATTTTTGTCACTGTTGGCAATGAGGAAAAGGTCCAGTACCTTACGGAAACCTTTGGCATCCCTCAAGACCATATTTTTGATTCCCGGGGCCCAACCTTCTTCGAGGGAATCATGCAGCAGACCGGTCATCGTGGTGTAGATGTTGTTCTCAACTCACTATCGGGCGAGCTGCTCCATCTCTCCTGGATGTGTGTTGCCAAATTTGGACGAATGATTGAGCTAGGAAAACGTGACCTTCTAGGTAATGCTCAGTTGGACATGTCACAGTTCGCCGGGAACCGATCCTTCACGGGAGTGGATATAAAGCAAGTTTTGGAAGAAGATCCAACCGAGTTCCACAAGTAAGCAGCCGTGTGGAAGCATTCCTTGTCACCCTTTACTAATGCTTTGGCTACAGTTTGATGACTGAAAGCATGACATATATTGCGCAAGGTAAACTCAAGCCTATACGGCCGTTAACTTTGTTTGATGCGGCCGACATCACTCAGGCCTTTGGCTTTATGCAGACAGGCAAACACATGGGCAAAATTGTGGTGACGATGCCAGATGATCCTTCGGTGCTGCCCACAAGTCGCTATTTGTCTTCCTTCTCCCTTCCGTCGGACACGTCATATCTACTTGTTGGTGGGCTTGGTGGACTGGGCCGCACGGTAGCCACTTGGATGGTAGAGAAAGGCGCCCGAGACATAATATTCCTCAGTCGATCCGCAGGGAAACATCCGGATTCAATATCGTTCTTGAACGAGCTCAGGGCCCAGAACTGCTCGGTGACTGCGGTCAGTGGAAGTGTGGATAATATAGATGACGTGAAGAGGGCGGTATCAGCATGCAAGAATCGCATAGCTGGTGTTATACAGATGTCTATGGTACTCAGAGTAAGCCAAACTCCCTCCTCTCCGTCTCTGCTCAATGGTCAGTCGCCTAATGGTGGTGTACAGGACCAAATCCTTTCGAAGATGACACATGACCAATGGGTTTCAGCCTTGGCTCCCAAAGTCAAAGGAACATGGAACCTTCACCAGTCCCTTGTCGGTCATAATCTTGACTTCTTTGTGTGCTTTGGTTCCCTGTCCGGCCTGTGTGGTAATGCTGGCCAGGCCAACTATGCGGCAGCCAATTCCTTCCTAGATGCCTTCGTCCAGTATCGCCAAGACCAGGGTCTTGTGGCTAGTGTTATTGATGTCGGGCTTATGGAGAGTGCGGGTTTTGCATACGAGAATGCTCCGGCGCTACTCCAGCGTGCTCACTCGGCATCGATGCAGACTGTTGACGAACGGGATTTACTCCAGGCCCTGGAATTGGCTATCTCGCAGCCTGGTCAAATTGCTACGGGGTTAGGGACCACGAAGGCTGTTTCCAATCCCGGGGTAGTGCCCCCTTGGGTTCAGGATGCTCGATACAGTCTCTGGAGAAAGATGGTCTCATCGGAGGAAATAAGCACAAGGACACTGGAAGGGGATGTCAAAGAGCTGATTGAGACTATCCAACAAAGACCCGAGATACTGGATGATCCGTCTGTCGAGCACCGAATCACGAAGGTACTCGGCAAAGAGATTGGGTCACATATCACCAGTACCACTGACATGGACGACAATGAGATACATAACATGGTGATTGAATCTTTGGTCATGATTGAGGTTAGGAGCTGGTTCCGCCGCCACCTTAATCTGGAGCTATCCTTGATAGATATCTCTAACGCAGCGACTATTGGGGGTCTTGGTAAGCTCACAGTCAGAGCACTCCGACACAAATATCAGGGAGGTGGAGCAAAGGTGGAAACAGACATGGGTTCTTCGTCTGAAAATGATGCTATGCACTTGCGAGATATGTCGCTAGGTCAGGATATTCGTCCGATTTCCGGCCCAGTACCAGAATGGCATACCGGATCAGAAGGTCATATACTCATGACAGGAGCCACGGGCTTCCTGGGCACGTTCCTGTTATCAATGTTGACAGCACTTCCCAATGTTCAAAGTGTGACTTGCTTGATTCGATCCGCCAATGACTCGGCTGCAATGACTCGACTGGAAACAGCGTTCGGGAAATATGGTCTTCAAATGGACTTCCGAAAGAAGATTCGAGCGGTCTCTGGCGATGTATCTCAGCCAGATCTCGGCCTGGAAGGTGCAGAGTTTGCTCAGTTGGCTAAAGAATGCAGCACAGTTTTCCATCTGGGAGCTGTTGTTAATTATTCTTTGCCTTATTCCGGGCACCGGGCAGCGAACGTCCTAGGTCTTCTTCATGTCATTGGCTTTGCCAACACCCACCGTCTGAAGTCCGTTCATTACTTCTCTGGTATAGCAGCATACGGTCTAGCTGGATTTGTGGGCGAGCAAGCATATGTTGCTGAAAACCAAAGACCAACTTCCAGTCCTGAACAGCTGCAGTACCACCAAGGCTATTCAACCAGCAAGTTTGTTGCCGAAAACATTTGCTGGGACGCTATTGCAAATGGATTTCCTCTGACAATCTATCGCCCAGGATTTGTACTAGGGCATAGTGTCACAGGCATTGGCAACGCCGACGACGCCGTGAATCGTCTCATGTCTGTATTAATTTAGGTGCATATCCCAATCCACCTGATCAGCGGAATTTCTTCGTCCCTGTGGACTTTGTGTGCTCATCTGCGCTGCATATTTCTCTATCAAATGGGAACATCGGCCAAGCATACAACCTGATCCATCCTGATCCAGATCAGAACATCAGCCTTGCAGCCACGTTTAGCACCCTAAGCCAATTCACATCTCCACCTCTTCGCGCTATGGAGTTTTCTGACTGGGTGGAACTAATTACAAAGTTGAAAGGCCATCGGCTCAGTCAAATCGCCCCGCTCATACGTGAGCAGGTGGGAGAGCGTGCAATTTGGTGGGGCAGCGAACAAAATGCCATGGTTGTTTATGGGACGGAAAATGTGCACCGGGCTTTAGAGGACAGGCCTGATATCCTCCAGTGCAAGTCTATGCATGCGCTGCTGAAAACCTACTTCAGGCAATGGTCATCATAGTTGGCAGCGAGTGTGGGGCAGCTCGAGCATTGGAAGATATGAAAGAATTATAGATCACATGGTACTAACTGTAGTTCAATGCAAAGTGGGATTTCCAAGGTTGGATCTTGGAAGTACAGCAAAGTTAATCTCCTCTGAATCGGGCTTATAACCTCCTGGCTTTCTCCTCATAAGTGGTGCGAATTGGCTCCCGTGAGGATTTGCTGAAGCGATGAGCACTCCATCAACACGCGTACAAACACGTGGACGATCACAAAATTCTATTCCGGATAACCTATGGAACCCCATAACACCTGCTTGGTGACAGTCACATCCATAGTTTGCCAGCTGCCAAAGTTGACAAGGCTCTTTTGGCATAGTCTAGTAGATCGCATTAGACACACTAACTACGCCTTCCATGGGAAACGTAGAAATGAGAAAGGAGCTTCCTGGCTAGGATCATCAAACTGCAAGGGGAGGATACAAATAACCCAGGTGATCGACCCTACAACCTCTATCACCCATACAATTAGCGATCTCGCCGCTGGGGTTCCAACCTCTGGTGTAGAGCCACCGGACGCTCCTTTGCTGGTAAATTGTGGCGATCGGCTGAAGACAGAACCCGATAAACACTTGCATCGCAGGCCAGGCGTTCTGGGTGGCTGTGTATGACCCTGCGCCATGTGCTACACCACTTAGGATGAAAACAATCCAGATATATCGTGTCCTATATTCTGGTGGGTAAAGCCACGCAGCCACGGACCAAAATGGGCGCAACAAGATGTCATGCCACCAGTTCGCCCAGAAGTCTGCCGTTAAGACACAGTTAGCCAATTTCTACTGAAGATCTTCATTTTGATTGACCCCTACCTTTTAAATTGGGCTTCGACAGCCGGAAACCTCCGAAGAGAGTTGGATATGCCCACGGTTCTCCCGCTGTACCCAACCAGGATTCCGTGAAGACGCCAACAGCCGTTAGGGCTAGAAAAGCATGACAGCCATCAAAAAAGAACTGGACGCTGATAATCCAGGCGATACGTGCCAACCAGCTATACAAGTTCTGGCTCGTCGCTGGGGTTGGATTTATTGCATCGACAATCCTTTGCATAGTTCGACCATGGTCGTGAACGAACATGGCAAGATATAAATAGAACCACAGGTAAATGACGACGAGTCGCTGGACTTGGTTCCAGAGAAAACATCGACGGTCGGAATTCCCCATTCCGCTCGCCCTCAACGGACGAGAAACGAAGTTTTTCTCGAGGATCTGACTTGCAGCTGGAAGATACCGCGCAGTACCATGGCTCCAGCCAATGCCACGGGGATTTGAAAGTAAGTCAATGATCCATATTAAGCGCCGAAAGCTAGCCTGTGGAGGCATAGGTTCCCAGCAGTAATAAAACGATCCGATCTTTCTGAGGCGCTTCATAGATAATGGGTTGAGAATAATAAGTATTTCTAGTGACCGAACAACATGGACGACTGATAGAAGCCCTATGAGATAGTTGAAAAAAGGAATCGGAGTCGGGGGATGCCGTGTGGTAAGGGCAGCAAAGATAATATTGACAGCACAAAGAGCATACCGAATGCGTGGATATAGTACAAGGTATTCAAAGAACATAAACCCAACACTGATTGAGATCAGTGGAGCCAGGGGTACAAGGTACAATATCACCATGGGGAACAAGCGAAAGGGAATAACTACTAAACCCAATGCTCGGGCTTAAGAGCGAGCCTTTATATTATTCTAAGCAAATGCTGGAGAGTGTGCCCCAATAAATAAATCCACATCTGCATAGGTTACCCCTTGATCGGCAAGGATGACGCTTGGACCGAGGACAGTCCCCTTGCTGGCTCATGTCATTTAATCATCGATCTGAATAACTAGTTATCCCATTATTTTCGTGTGAGTTTCTGGTCTGTTGAAGACACGTAAATGATGATTATATCCGTAGAGATTGACCTATATATAACCGTTCGAGCCCCACTCACAATTCTGGGAGTACCTAGGTAGTGCACCAAAGCCTAGCGTAAATCCAACGTTGGCCCCTAATGTCCATGGAACATGGAACCTGTATATAATTCCTTCGATGTGTGGGGTTAACCCGTTGATTATGGGTCTTGTCACGCAATTTGACGCCATCGCGGGATTCCAATTCTGAACCAGTTACACGCCGGGAATTTTCAGTTTTATCAACGGTTCCAAATCCCGCTGGAAAGAGATGGGTTGAAGCAATGAAACATAACCATGAATTACAGCCCTGAGTTAGAAAATGGGGTAGCACGCCATATTAAAATTATGCTAGTATTAATTCAGGCAAGTACTTAACAGGGACCAGCAGCCCAGAGCTACGTGGTAGATGTATGTTCGAACACCTCTATTAGGATATATTCATCGGCTGTCTTTCTGCCTCTCGTCGGGTATGAACAAGCTTTCCTCTACTAGCCTGAGCCAGCAGTAGAGTATGGACGTTGAAATCGACAAGAAGCTAGACTTCGAGGGTAGCTCCGCTGAGTATTATGCTTCATCGCTGCCCCATCTACCCGAATGGCATCCTGGCGAGGAAAAGAAGGCTCGCAGAAAGTAGGATGCCTCCATAGAAGTTTAAAGGGTTAAAACGCTGACATTCGCTTTTTTCCAAGAATCGATATTACTGTGCTGCCTCTTCTCTTACTTGGTCTTCTTGTCTTCCAGCTGGACCGAATGAATATTGCGAGCGCCTTGACTGCTGGCTTCGCCGCTGATATTAAAGTTTCACAAGCCACAATTAATTTAGGCAATCAGCTGATGTTCATGGGCATCGTGGTCTTTGAGATACCATGTAATATGGCTTTGCAACGGGTACTGTATCATCTCCCTGACTGAAAGGTCTCTGATCCTAACATGGGACATTGCACAGATTGGTCCTCGCAAGTGGATTTCGGCCCAGGTTTTTCTATTCGGTTTACTTGCCATCATGCAAGTGTTTATTCGAACCAGAGGGGCATTTCTGGCCATACGGTTGCTTTTAGGATTCGCCGAGGCAGGCTATATTCCTGGAGCAGTTTATACTTTATCGGCGTGGTACACCAAAGGTGAATTGGCCAAGAGAGTGGCCACTTTCTTCTTTGGAATGTTCGGTGGCAACGCCTTGAGTCCTATCCTGGCCTCTGGCATTCTGATGCTCGATGGTCGATGCGGTATTCGAGGGTGGCGGTGGCTGTTCCTAAGTATGTCCTACTATAATCGTAATTCGACAGTCGCTAACACATCGTTGCAGTTGAGGGACTATTCACGATCTCCATCTCATTCCTCTTAGCATTGTTCCTGCCTGGATCCCCCTATCTTACCCGGCCACTACTGGGCCCAGGACTTGTCAAGTTCTCTGATTCCGAGAAGGAGGTTCTTCAAAAGCGACTCGAAAACGAAAGTGGAAGTAACGGCGCATACGGCGTGTATATTCCGTTGAAAGTTGTCTTTCGTACCGTGTCTTACTACCGTCGCTGGCCGCACTTTATTTCTACATTTGTTGTCTTTTCGACGTGGAGTCCCCTCACTACATATACGCCGTCTATTATCATGTAAGAAGTGTTTCTGCTGATAGAAGGGCTCACTATATGGCTCAGTCACCACTTTAGTCGTCAATCAATTGCGCAGTCGACTAATTCTTTACAGGTCGCTCGGATTTGACAGAACAGCATCAAATGCTCTGGCCGCAGTCGGCGCATTCTTATCACTTGGTGTGGTGTTTCTTTTCGCCTACATGAGTGATCGGGTCAATCGCCGAGGTGCTACTGTGATTGCTGCTCAAATCTGCTACCTGGTTACCCTAGTAGTGACTCTCAAGGTCCAGCCCCATGTCGGCAAATGGTCTCGTTGGGGACTTTGGACTGTCGTGAACAGTTTCGCCGTGGGGTACCATCCGCTACAGAACTTCTGGGTTCAGATTAATTGTCGAGATCCGGCGGAGCGAAGTATCAGCATCGCGTGAGTTTCAAGTTATTATATTTTGACCTCGTCTAGAGCTGATAGGATTGTAGCATGTGGGTTATGTCTGCAATAAGCGGTTTAATGGCTGGGACGCAGTATTTCCAGACGAACGACAAACCATTGTAAGTTGAATTAATACTCGAAATTTACCGAGCGGGTTCTAACATCATGGAGTTATTCAATGGGCCTACGTACCATGATCATTATGGTGTGTGTAGGCATTGCGAGTGCTTTCGCGCAGATTTTGATTTATATCGTGCACAACAGACGCGTCTCTCAAGGCAAGCATAAGTCCAGAGATAGATTGGCACCTATGGTGCATGTTCTCTGAGACATCCATTAACTCCCATAATTCGTCGCACCAACTCTACCAAATACAAGTTCTCCAATGAAATATCCGACAAGGACAGCGAAAAAAAATCCAACATTCATCGTCATGACCGCAATCATTCTGAACAAATCAGGTTAGAGAGGTCTTGTTTTCTTCTAGGTCACATGTAGAGCATGAATGACTGGGAACTCACAATAGATATGAAAACCCCTGGTTAACCGTACGTAATGCCGCACGAGGAAGATTGACCGACAGCCGCCATGTCCGAATCAGTATCTCCCGTGAGGGTTGATCCGCACCACCATTGATAAGAATGGGAAATCCTGCGTTCCTGGAGGCCCAGATAGCGTCCAACCTGGAAAGCTTCGCGCTCATGGCTCGCCATATCACAGCGAGGAAGAAGAGAAAGAACCAAGTACCCACGTAATCGCCAGTAGTGGCGGGCGTCCATGACTTCGAGTATAGCATCGTCGAAAGATTGTCGGTATGAAAGGCCATATTCATGGTAGACATAGCGGGAGATGTCATCGCCATATCAGACGCAGTTGTAGTTGTAGTAGACATATGCATGGTGGGCGAAATGGATAGGACAATATCATTTCAAACTTCGATATAATGATAGATAAAAGAATGGATTACCAGAGAGAAGAAGCCTCAAGTCAATAAAGACCAGTGGAAGATTGGCAAGCTCATAGAGTCGTAACAATCCCTCGGGAATAGAAATTCTTCAAACCACGTACACGTGGCGAGAGAAATAAGATAGAATAAAAGACCCAAGCTCGTAGATTAAAATGACAGCTGCCGATTGTGGAAAGAATGCTCGCAAATGTGCTCAGCGCTAAACCAGAAGCGGTAAAGTCAAAGGCTTGAGCGGACCAAGCTTCCATAGTTTAGCGTTATTTCCCACGTTAGAACGGCGCGGGTCGGAAAGAAAGTGGAGCTTCCCATGTCAAAGATATTAATCTTATGAATAGAATACAGCTCCAGACAGAGACTGGTTCTCTTCTGTCAAGATTCTTTCGTTCTCTATGTGCTAGTACTTCCACCAAGATGAACATGGACAATAGCATGTCTGGAGGGCCCGACCTCACAAATGCCGGCCTGGATATGTCGAATTACACTGTGGCCTCGGATTTCCTAGACGCGCTTCTAGATGATACCACCTTGCAACAGTCCGACTATGCCATCGCTCGGGCTTTTTGGTACGGCATTGTTATTGTCATTGTGCTGGCGGGTATGAGCAATTGGAGTCAGTGGTGTCTACTCAAGTTACGGTCGGTTACACAAATATCATGTTGATATACCTATGTAGATAGCTGACTATCAGCAGATTGCGTGCGGCTGCAGCGAACCACCCACGACCGACAAGTCCCTCTAACACAATTACCTCCTTCCTGGCTTGTTGCACCACTGTCATTCGAGAAGTGGCCTACCATCAGATTACCCCGATGAATTCCTGGCTGCGGATACCAGCAGTTGGATCAATGTTGTTGATATTACTCTATTTTGCTTACATCATGGGCTTACAATTCTTTGATTGGGACTACCCTGGCGCTCAATACTGGGAGGCACAGGGCCTCCGCGCGGGCTGGCTAACGATAGCTCAATTTCCACTTCTCCTTCTTCTTGCTGGAAAGCGGAATTTGATCGGATATGCAGTTGGGTTATCATACGAACGACTGCAAATTCTACATCGCTGGGTGGCAAGGATCATGCTGCTGACTGCTACCATTCACGGTGGTGTTCAAGCCTACGGGTGCACAAATATGGCGTCATGCAAATTGAGATTGACACTGATAGCTGTATCCCTACGGGTATGCTTTGAACCTTACGATGTCTACTAGCTCGGGGCTGACATTTATTAAGGGTTCTCTACTTGGATTCTCCTACTTTGGCTCGTTCTTTCCGCGACTGCTCCAATTCGCAACTGGCGTTATGAAAGTTTTGTGATCCAACATCTCATTACTTTCATTGGTTTTGTTGTAGCTATGTTCTACCATTTACCTTCGACCGCCCTGAGTTCTAGGTATGATATCCACCTATTGTTTGAGGACTACGGCTCTAATTATGCGCCCTCAGGATATACGCTTCGATTGGGATCGGAGTCTTTGTTTTTGACCGACTTGTCCGGACCATTATCTACGCTTTCAATAACATGAAGCCCTCGCAGTTCTCCCTGCATTATCTTCCAGGAGATGCCACGAAAATTCGGATAACCTCTCCGGTCTTAAAAAATGGAGTCCAGGACAGCATGTCTTGTCCATTCCGAAGTTGGGGCTAGGCCAATCACACCCGGCGACAATTCTTTCTATCCCCTCATCGCATAACAATGATCTGGTGTTTATCTTGCGAGCTCATCGAGGCTTCACTCAGCGGCTGCTCTGTTCAGCCAAGTCATCTTCCACGGATCTATTTCAGGTGACTCAAAACAAAGAGGGAACCCATAATGAAAATGCTGCCCACAATACGGAAGAGGGTCACATTTCGCTCATCGGCGGTCCATATGGTGGATCGCATTCCGATTTTGCAGCATTCGACACCGTCCTTCTCATTGCGGGATCTACCGGTGTCACCTTCACTTTACCCATTCTTCTCGATCTTGCGCATAGATCCGCAAATCAGAGGCTGCCAGTCCGCAGAATTGTCTTTACTTGGGTTATAAGGGACATTCTGTGCAAAGAGTGGATCGCAGACGAGTTACAACGAGCAACCAAATCACTACTCGATCATGGACTTGAGATCCAAGTGCGATTATTTGTGACATGTGAGATCGACCAGACAGAGACATCAACAAAGAAAGCAGGATGCAAGTGCCGGAATACCGAAGGACCGTGCTGCGGTAGTGATGTGACTACTGAAAAGCCCCAGGCTACTTCCAGCACGTTACTCACTCAAGCAAGGGATGATCTAGACATTGAATCTTCTTCATCTGTTAGTCTACGACACGATGTTCCAACAATAGGCAACTCATTACCAGCCTGCCTCACAGTTGAATCCGGCCGGCCTCAGCTGCAGCCCCTTCTTTGGGACTTACTAGATCATGCCAAGGGGGAAACTGGCGTCGCAGTATGTGGGCCTCTAGGTTTAGTGAGCCATGTTAGGAACACAGTTGCTACTGTCAGTGAGCAACGTGGGTCAAACAAAGGAACCGGTGCCGAGGGCGTGTATTTACATGCAGAGAGTTTTGCGTGGTGACATTGCATGAATTTCTAATGATAACCTGACTCGGTTCAAGGGTATGTGGATAATAAACGGTGGATTGGTAGCATCCTCTATAATCTTAGCACCAAGTGTTGCAAAATGAAGATGGAAAATAATAGAAGAAAATAATAAAAGGACAAAAAAGAAAACGCCCAACGGGGCTCGAACCCGAAATGCGTCAGAAAGGGAAAAAAATGGCCAAGTACCTGAGACTCGAGTTGGATGTACCTCAATGCCAGTTGAAGATCCGAAAATCAAAAAAGGGGGGGAACCGACTACCAGGTGTAGGATACCCAAAGGCTTCAATCAGTTTCCTTGGGGTCCAGAGCCCAGCCTAAGCCGATTCCAAGTTGGACGCTGTCCGGTTGCAGGGGGTTGTAGAGAGAACAAGGCAGCGCACCGAAGTGATACCTTGAACGTATTCTCGAATCCTGTTCCGTCGCACAATCCTCCGAAGATCGACCCCAAGGCGTCAGTGACAAGCTTTGCGGCTGAGGGACATCGGTTCAACATGAAGTGAAGCCCTTGACCACTGCGTCACTGCAGTATTGGAAAGTTATTTGGTGTTTCTTATCCCCAGTGATATCTGAAGCTCATCTTCCTGATTTGTTTACTTTACACCGGATTTACTATCCCTCAGGTCCCCATTTCATTCCCCTATGCGTGCCATAATTCCATTAAAAAACTTCCCCGCCTCTTGCTCCCCCATGCTAGTTCACTTCCCCCGATATTCAATATTCAATCCCGACCTTGCAGCCATCAGAAGCCAGTGTGCTTCTCAGTGAAGTTCGTCATTGCGATCAGTTCTTCCCGGAGGAGCCCGAGGAGGAGCCGGATGGAGGGGTGTATGTAGAACCGCCTTGGCCATTGTTGTAGTAAGTGCTACCATTCGAGTTGGAGTAGTAGTACGAGCCATCACTGTTTCATTGTCAGTGTATTCTTGAAAGATTATGCATGACAGACCTGTTGGAGTAGTGGTAGGAGTTCGAGTTGGCGGCACTGGAACCATAGTCACGAGAACAGTAATGGTTGCCCTGGCGAGTGTCAGCCTGTTTATTGTCACTGAGAGACAGACTTACCTGGCTGTTGGTGCCAGAGCCGGTGTAGGAGTATTGGTTTCCGTAGTTGTCGGTGGGCATCTTGAATAGAGCTGTAATGTGGATGGGTGATGAAGATGGTTTATGAAAGAAGGTTAAGTGGAGGTGAGGGAGAGGGCACTCTTAAACACTCTTAAACTCATCACCGTAGACCTAGACTCATATCGACCAATCAGATTCCTGCATTCATGAACCATACTTTCTACGTGTCACATGACCAGAACTATATAAGACCAGGTTAATATTTGCACTGCTCTAAGCACTCCCAATCTTGAGTTTAGTATATAAACCACGTATACCAATTCAGCCGATGTCTTTTTGTTTCTCAACTACGCAGTACGCTCATTTAAACTGTACTAATGGTTGTGACAGACTGTCGATCCTAGGGCCAAACCTTCTTCAAATGATGGACCCATGTTTCCAGGAACCGTTACGTTTATTTATTTTTTCATTTAACCGTACAAAATCACCAGAATTACGAGCTTGTCAATATGCATTGAATTGATGCCATAGTAGCAATTTGTTTATCTCAATTTCGAGAGTGTACGTATAAGAAGCAGACCCGTTTGGAAGTGCATAAAAAACCCTGACACCTGAGGCAGACATATACACCGCTTTCTGCCCTCTCAGCGGCAGAACAATCTAACGTTGATAACATTGTATTCAGGTATCTCTGACAACTTTCGCTAACAAACAATCCAATCCCCTTTCATATTTACTCGTTTACCAGAACATAGCGGAACCGGGCATTACCCTTGTCCATGTCCTGGATGGCCTGGTTGGCCTCCTTCATGGGCCGTTCCTCCACCCACGGGTGCACCTTCTTCTCGGCAGCGAGCGCCAGCATCTCGCGGATCTCGTCGGGGCTACCGATCAAGGAACCACCCAGCTTGATGCCCTTGAAGAGCAAAGCCATTGCGGGGATCTCCAGAGCGCCGTCCTCGGGAGCACCCAGCTGGATGAGGGTCCCCCGGAACTTCAGCAGCTGGCTGTACTGAACGATGGGCATCTTGGAAGAAGACACGGTGCAGATGATAAGGTCCAGCGACCCGGCGTGCTTGGTAGCCCAGTCCTCGTCCTCGGCAGTCGCAATGTACTCATCCGCGCCGAGCTTCAGCGCATCCTCCTTCTTGTCGCTCTTGCGGGAGATGGCGACGACGCGGTCGGCTCCGAGGGCCTTGGCAAACAAAACACCGAAATGGCCGAGCCCTCCAACGCCCACAATCCCGACCTTCTTGCCAGGGCCACAGCCGTTTTGTTTGAGGGGCGAGTAGGTGGTGATACCACCGCAGAGCATGGGAGCAGCCTCGGCGGAGGAGATGCTGTCGGGGATCTTCACAACGAAAGCAGAAGGCGAACGGTTGTACAGCGCGTAACCACCGTACGACTTGCCACCGTTGGCGTAGGTACCGTTGTATGTGCCGACCATGCGGGAGCAGTGCTGTTGGAGGCCCTGGGCGCAGGCTTCACAGTCACCGTCCTTGTTCAGACAGGCGCCGCTCTGCGCGCCGACACCGACTCGGTCACCGACCTTGATACCGCCAACGGCCTTGGAGCCAACGCGCACCGCAGTTCCGACAATCTCATGGCCGACGCAGCAGGGGTAGTCGGTAGGGCCCCTAATCGAATGCAATTGTCAGCTCATTGAGTATCGCAGCCATCGGGACCGGGCTTCCTTACCATCCAGAACGGAGGGTATGCATATCGGATCCGCAGATACCGCAGTGAGTAATCTTGATGTCGATGTCTGTCTCCTCCCACGGTTTGGGCTCGAACTCCTGCCAGACCATCTTGCCCTTAGCAGCCTCGGGGCTAAGGCCCATCCAGCCCTCGAACTTGTAATCGGTTGATCCCATTGTGAGTGTGAGTTTAATCGAATAGATATTGATTAAATTCTAGTACGCTTTGAGGATCCATCATTCTCTTTATACTGCGTACAAGATTCCATGATATCGACCCCGCTGAACCAGATTCTGGAAAATTCCTGTAAATCTCCTCTCCCGAATGCTCGGTTTAACATATCGGTCAAGATTGCATCCACTTGACCCACCATATCGAAATGTCATCACGGTCTTAACGAGTTTTATGTCCGTTCCCACGGAAAAACACAACAAGGCAGTCGAGTCCCGTGGGTGACATGCATCAGAAGAACTAGACGTGGGTCTCAGAAGGCCCAATCATACTGATCGATCTCCTGCAGTGTCCGGACATTAAGATCTTTCAAGTCCCGAAGGTTTAGATAGCGCTAGATAGCGGATAACCGAAATCCGTATTCCCGGGCTTATGCTGAATAATGTCTCGGCCGTGTTCCAGGTGAGCGGGTTCAGGAACAACAGACTCAACAAATTAGCCTTCGGTTCGTGGCCACTGTCTCACCGTACAGAGTCCGAGTAGCTTAGCCTATCTCCGACCGCGAGAGTTTGTGGGAAATCTAATCCGAGGCCCTGATTGGTGTCTCTTTCCTTTGTACATAGCTGCAGTTCCGTGACCGCTGGTTTCTTCAAGATTCTTTCTCTCGATTTCGCTTCCCTTCGGCGGTCTAGTTCCAGTCTTCCTATGCCTTAATCAAGCCATGCAAGGGCCTATAGATATGACGCAATCGCAATACCGATGAAAGCCGGGCAGTAACTCCCATTATTTGCAGTTAGCCAGCAGCCACTCATCTCGCTCAGAGGGTAATTCCTTCGAAGGGGCTCGAGACAGCAAATCACATCACGTAGAAATGGACCTGTTATCCTTGTACAGGTGGCTAGATTTAGTATAACAGGAACCGTTGTGAAGGTTATATTGTCGCGGTTTTGCAAAATTGGGTATCTGTCTACTAAGGATTTCCGCCCAGAATATAAGAGACAGGGAATCGTGGGTCTGCATCTGGAGTTTATCGAGAACCTGGGGTACAAGTCTTCGACCATTGACTCGTTTAGACAATGCAAAGCATGGTCCATGGGACCACTGCCTATTTGATTGGACCCACAAGACTGCATATAGCAAAGTAGGTCTTGTCTATGTATTTTGGTCTATGATCTCAAGTGCCGGTGCACCGACCTACCCTAGATCTAGATCGGCATATGCATAGCCAGCCTGGGCGGTAAATGAATCTGGAGCTATCCATTGACACTAAACTATTAGAACCTCTGTGAATGCAGCATATACTTGTCTCCAAAATTGGCGTGGCAGCTCGATAATTGTAGCGCGTGGAGTGGATGATGCAATAGGAGGCTTAGATGGCGATCGGCGTCTATACTCTACGCAGTCAACCTGCGTACACAACTGCGAACACACGTTCGATCTATATGCGACGGCATAGATAATCGACGTGAGTATAAAAGACACTCAATTGAACCCGCCAATTTGTGGAAATGGTTCAACATGAACAAAGTCGAAGATCTCATATACTTCGTACTCACGTGGAGTGGACCCATGACGTGCTTTGCGATCGCGATGAGAACACACCATGCATTATTGGTTGATAATCACCGGTTTGACATGGCACAGCATCAACGGCAGTGGATAACCCCGATCAATCCGATGTACGCAATAGCTGGTGGAATTACCCCGGTCGAGCGTCATTGTCGATAAGAGGCCCAGTCCACTTCAAATGGAGGCCCTTCTCTTTTACTCCTAGCTTTACTGTTTCCCTTTTTATCTTCGTTCTCCTTTTCATGTCCGAGGTCGAGCGATGGTCGCGAATATCAAATATGGCACCGACACACCCGGCGACGATGCGCCCGACATCACAAAGCCCCAGTCTATCGTGAATGGGCACGCGACACACGATGAAGAAAGTCCATTATTGTCGCGACCGGACTCTGCCGAACCGAGTGTAAAGGCTTTGACAGGCGTGGGAACAATTATCACCGTGCTTTTACTCGGTAAGATGAAGATAACCAGGTTACCTTGGATGAAATTGTTCATCGGCTAATGACCCATAGGCGAATTCATCTCCAACGCCGATGCCACACTGGTCATGGCCGCCGCTGGCCACATTTCTTCCCAATTTGATCGATTACGCGATGCGAGTTGGCTGTCCACTGGATATACACTAGGCCTCTGCGCCGCGCAACCCATGGTGGGTGATATTGGTATTGGCCGAATTCGCGGTTGACACTGACGGGTGTAGTATGGCAAATTGAGTGATATCTACGGTCGAAAGCCGCTGCTGCTAGTATCCTATTTCCTTTTCGCATTGGGATGCATTATCTGGTATTTTAAGTGATGATGTAATATGCAGCATGTTTCTGACGATCTCTAGTGGCATCGGACACGATATGTGGGTGGTGATTCTTGGACGCGCTGTTAGTGGAATGGGCGGCGCTGGGACGATGACCGTTAGCTCGATTATCATCACAGGTAAGACTGATCTCGAGTTCAAATGTGAAAGCCGTATTGACTGTCTCTAGATATTGTTCCCCGGCGAGAAGTGGCTACTTGGAGAGCGTATGTTAATATTGCGATGACCCTCGGGCGCAGTCTCGGTGGTCCAGTAGGTGGATGGCTTAGTGATACGATTGGATGGCGATGGTGAGTCAATCCTGAGGTTTCAAGATCATATACTAACCAGACTCAGGCTCTTCTTGCTCCAGGCTCCTTTTCTTGCTCTTGCCGCTCTCCTCGTAGTTGTCAAACTGCAGGTTGAACAAACTACACCTTCGGATGCTGCGAAAGAAGGCAAAGCATCCCGTCTCAAACATGTGGATTTCCTTGGAACTGCTCTTCTCGGCTCGTCAATTATCGCCACCACGGGCTTATTAGACCAGGGCGGCAAGTCGTTCCCCTGGCGCTCGTGGATGACCATTGTGTTGGCCGGTGGTGGACTGTTGCTGCTTCTCGCATTCGTCCTAGTCGAGGCATATGTTGCCAAAGAGCCTATCTTCCCTCTTCGGATCCTTCGTCGGCCTAACGTGGCTACCAGTTATTTGATCGCCACACTGCAAATTATGGCACAGCTGGGAATGATGTCTCCATTCCGCTGTATTTCCAGGTCACCCAGCGTGCAAACACCACTGCATCCGGTTTCCATCTGGTTCCGGCTGTCATCGGAAACACGCTCGGTGGTCTCCTCTCAGGTGTATTTATTCGAAAATCTGGGCATTTCAAGATTCTTCTTATCTTGGCCGGTCTGATTGCCTCAGTGACGTATTCACTGCTCTATCTACGCTGGAATGGGAATACGGGATTCTGGGAGTCTTTGTACATCATCCCAGGCGGAATTGGCACCGGTATTGCCTTAGCTTCAGCCTTTATTGCTATGACCTCCTTACTGCCGTCCGAGGAAATCCCAATGGCAACTGCCGGGTATATGCTGCTTGTCAGTTTCGCTATGACGGCGGGTGTCACGATCTCCAACACTGTTCTTGGAACGGAGTTTCAGCACCAGCTTCGGGAGAACCTACATGGACCAGGAGCAAAGAAGGTGGGTGATCTAATTCCTTACTGGGGATTCAAACTGACAATGATAGGTAATTAAACGTGCAATGGCAGATACCAATTACATTTCCCAGCTTACGGGACCTCTTCGTGAAATTGTGGTCGACTGTTACTTGTTGGGTCTGAAGCACACATATTGTAAGTCCCCCATTCTCTCTCGCAGTACAAAACTGATATCCGGTAGTGGTGTCACTTGGCTGCTCGCTGGCTGCTGCTTTCTTGGGGCTTTTTATTCGTCATCATCAGATTTAGAGAGGGTAACCTTCCTAATGATCGTTTCCTTCGACTGGGAATATTTTTTACAATTGTGGATGATTACATGGGGTTGAACGTCGTGCTTGCAATCTGGATATGATATATTTCAGTTCCAGAGCAAAAGAAAAAGCCCCGGCCATAGAGTATGGAGATATTCCAGAGCTATGAGAAAAAGGAAGCTGGCTATGGGGTTAAGGTTTGGATCAAAAAAGACCATAGCCTCAAACTACCTCCAAGTGTCATTCTCCGTCACAGCCGTGCTACAGGCTGGCACGCTGTAAGACCGGTTCGGGTCACTCTCCCACTCAATAGTCCCATCGCTCTCAACGCGAATATACTTGTACTCAAACCTCGCCCCAGCCGGGAGGTTGACAGTAATATACCAGAGATGATTGGAGCTAGTGTACTTGTCTGAGCTCAAAACAACTGCATTGCTCGTGTCCCAATCACCAAGTTCCTCGATCGAGCCCGCTAGTTTGATGCTCTCGCCAAACACAGTAGTTGCAATGAGGTCAAAGGTAACTGCCACGGAAGTCGGGGTAGGACACGAGGTGCTTGTCGTTCTGGTGGTCGTCGCAGTCTGCGATCCGCTGGTCAGAGTACTCGGCCAGTTGGTGTTCGTCGCGGTGCTATATGTGCCAGTCGTGGAAGTTGGTTTGCACGTGGCTGGAACGCTGCTAGCAGAGGTTTCACCCCAGGCAGCCGGGACAACTGAGTTGCGACGCATGTTTGCCGTTAGCAGTGCGGCGTATGACCAGGTCAGATCACGCGCGGAGAGCGGCGAGCCATTGGATTTGGAGAACTGCTCTGACATGGAGCCGTTGGCCATGGCGTATTTCTCCTAGGCACATAGTTAGGATTGTCAGGGGCGCTGGCAGGGGCATCGACTTACCACAAGGCCGACATATCCATCAGCATAAGTCTTGACGGCGCCGACAATAGAAGAGTAGGTTGCACTGGATGAGGAGTATGTTCCGGTGGCAGCGGAACTGTATATATCCTTGAAAAAGGGAAGCGAGACGCTGTTAATGGTAAGAAACCCAATGCGATTCCACTGGTACAGAGCATCGTAAAGGAGCTCGGCTGCAGCCAGAGTGCACAGATACCAGGGATTGCCATTGTAGTAAGTGTCTTCTGGGTAGCGACCGACCGATACAGCCTCGCCTTCAGTAATACCCAAGTTAAGGGTGTAAACCGAACGAAAAGAATCGGTGACGACCTTGTGATTACCCAACGCTCGAGCGGAGCAAGGCTGGAAAGTCGTATCATCGCAGCCCGCTTCAGGGTCAAAGGTGTGAATACTGCCAAGAAGCGTATTGGCATCCTTGCCCGCGCGGCTACTGCCGAAGTTGGCCATTGTGTATGATCCTGTCCAGAAAGACTGCAGGAAGCACAGAACCTGGGGCGCCTGGGAGTCGCAGTACGAGCAGGAAGAGCCGACTTGGGAGGCGAACTTGCTCCCTTCCACCAAGGCGCGATGCTGCACTGCAACTGTGAAAAAGGAAGACCCGCTCACTTCCTCCCAAAGATCTATCGATAATATGAGTACAGCATGCATTGGCGGGAAGATGGAGCTTTACCAAAGCCGGTGTTGTTCCAATATTGTGCCACGTAGGAGAGATCGTTGCGCACAATCGGCCAGATAATATCAGTCGCTTGGGCTTTGTAGCCATTATCCTGCATTACTTATGTCAGTACTGTTGCATCTGAAGTGTAGAGAAGCATACGATCAACCACTGGCCAAAGGCAATCAAAGCAGTAGCTCGAAGAGCGGGACCGTCACGCTGAGGCCGTCCCCAAGAGCCGGTGAATGCAGTCTCGTCAAAATTAAACTTGGGTTCACCCAGGCCACCACTCGAAAGGGCTCCCGATGGATTGGACACGGTCTGGATATAAGCCTGGGCATTGATGTATTCCTCGATCACATCGAGCAAATCACCATCGCCATTCTTGAATAAATCGATCAGCACCTTTAAAGTTAGAGCCGAGTCGCGAGTCCAAGTGTAGTAATCTGTGTAGAATATGTTAGCTTGATTCGTTACCATCATAGTTTGTAAGGCCTCATCCCGAATCTGTTGGGCCTGGGCGCTCTCCTGGATGGCTTACAGTCAGGACTATCGGTACTAGGGCTGGCAATAACAATGCCTGACTTTGCACTGGCGGCATACACGCCACTTGCCCCGATATTATCGAGTATTCCCTGTCGTGCAACAGTCGTCTCCGATGCCAGCCAAGAGTCCAAGCTACCAGCGGCTCCTACTAACTGCGGTGTAGCCAGCATCGGACCGAGAGTCAACGCACATAGTGTAGTCCAGATGGGAGCCATGATTTATATAGGTGTACCTCGTGCTATGGAATAGGGTCTGCCTTTATTCAAAGGCACGTTGCTGAATCGCCCTTTCGTCAGGTTTGAAACTACCATAATTCCCAACTGTTGCAGGTGGCAATAATTACGCGGGGGAAGCGCAATGCAAAAGAGCGGAGATTTACGGAGTCCGGCGTAAACTAGTGAATTCCTTGATTAGCTCATTGGTTGGTTATCACGCTAAGCACATAATCTGGAATTCCCTGTCGAGATTGTGCAGTATTTCATCGCGTCTCATACGTACACAAGTGTCGAATTTTGCCGAAATAGGGTCCAGAGTATGCGCATTTACAATCCCCGGCAACGCCGCAAGGACAATTCTAAGATGATTTTTTTTTCGTATGTGTCTGAGCGCCATCGCCAGTCGTGATGTCTCGGACACACCGAGCACTTCCATGATAAGTTTGGAATTATATTGTATCATTACCAAACTGATATCATTGTTCGCTCATGCGATCATTCCTCGTATAGATTATAGACAGGTAGGTAGTTGTTATAAACAGCTTTGCTCGACCACTAAATATGCAACGCGTTGGAATTCTCCATGATAAAGTCACAGACGGGCTGCCGGAAATCATCAGCCAGTAAAGCACCATGGTCACTGAAAAAGTGCATAAGGCTATGATTCCCACTCCACTGTGGCCAGTCCATGTAATCGGCTCGAGCGTTGGGATCCTGGTCGTAAATGAATGACAGGTAGTATGAATGGATTGATTGGGATGCGTAGTTTGGTAGTACCCCGTAAAAAACTTGAAACACGTCGGATCCATGGAAAGTACCCAGTATAGGAGTCCCGTAGTCGTATGATGCCAGGTATGACCAGAAGGGAACGTCGGGTTTTGCCTCCTTAGCGAGTGTTAGGAATACGCGCCTGGTGATGGTGAAGCTGATGTCGCCTAGGAGTGCGGCAATGCGCTTGTACTGGGGATACCAATTGTTGAAGCCACCGGTGCGGAAGGGTGAGCCGTGGACTGCGCTGTCTGGGTATTTGGACACCAGTTCCTGGAGCTGCTCTCGTGTTGCGTCGAAGAAGAATACGTTTTGCAGATAGTCCACGATTTCCTCGGTGGTTGTAATGTTGACTTGGGCCAGGGAAAATATGGTACCTTCATCTTCCTGATCGCCGATGATGAAAGGCACTGGAGCGTATCTGCCACTTTCTACCAGTTTTTCAGGCGAGTCTGTCAACACTTTGCCCTCTGGTCGAGGCAGGTATGGCAAAGAAACCGAGTTGTAGGATACGTCATTGGGAAAAGAGTTGGCTGCATCCAGGAAGCTCGTATAATCCAGATCGCGCAGACACTCTAGTGAGTCCTCTGAATTGTCACAGCCGGCATGCTTCACCACATGGTCAAAGACAGCTTGTCCTTTTGGGCAGTCAACCGGATCAGCAGGAGTGATACTGCCAGAGTTCATGATTGCGCCGCGGAACAGTGGGGAGCCATTATAGGTGTGGTTACCGTCATACAAGGCGATTTGATTGAAGACCGAGATGGCACCGGCAGATTCTCCCCAGATAGTCACCTTGGAAGGGTCACCTCCAAAGGCTTCAATATTATCCGCAACCCACTCCAAAGCCAGTCGCTGGTCAAGGAGACCCAGGTTGGCGGAGCCGTCTTTGAGGATCTCCGAGCCAGGCATGAACCCAAATGCGCCCAGTCGATAGTTCATAGTCACGAAGATGATAGGCATCTTCAAGTTCACAGAGGCAGTGACGAAACTAGAGCCATCGTACATGGTGGTTGATCCGGTTTCAAAGCCACCGCCGTAAATCCAGACCAAAACCGGCAGTTTGGCATCAGCTTTGGTCCCAGCCGGACGGCGAATGTTGAGAGTTAAACAGTCCTCTCCCGCATTGGTGATGGTTTGAAAGAGTGGAATATTGGACAACTTTGCAATTACCGACGTGGGGAAATCGCTGGTGTCGGTGTTCATGGAAAATTGGGGACATGATTTAGCCTGCAAAGTCGCCTGCATAGCCCCCATAGGGCTTTTAATCGGGTTCGGAGGCTTAAGTCGAAGCGACCCTATCGGGGGCTGTGCGAAGGGGATTCCATTAAAATTATCAATCGTGTTTGGTCCGGACGAGCCAAGAATGGTCGCCTCGGGATGCGAAATTGTGACTGTAGGGGCAGCATCCCTCTTAGCCGGAGCTGCTAAAACTGCAGGTAACAAGAACAAAAGGAACAGAAACAGCATATTGACTGTGCTGTTAAGGTGGAAAGAGCCACGATGCGACTCGGAAGTTCCTTGCCTCTCAGGGTTGGGACAAGGACAAAGGGATACATGATAAAGCAACCCCACATCTCCAGCCGCCTCGAGGATTGAGGCATCCAGAGTCCTTCATAGCATTAGTGGAATGAACATGCGGTGTCCCAGCAAAGTAAATTTCAACGAGTTATCGCGCTCGCTTTGGAAGATCACCTGTAGAGGCGCAGAGACCTCGAAGGACCGCTCGAATAGCCTTTCAGAATCACGAGTGGAGGATCATGCGACATGAGCTATCACAGACTTTCATGAGCATGGCAGGCTTCCAGCTCACGATTCTCGACAAACTTCTGGTTGGACAAAATCTCTGCTTAGCTCGATCTCGACCCATGGGCGAACCACTTACTCACAACACGCGAGTCGAATGGATCACACCCCGGTCGGTTGACCTGCAGGCAAGGGTACGGTACGGGTGGAAATAGCGGCCACCGCACAAGGGATAACATTTTAGCGCGTAGATTGGAATGCACAATGACCGAGTCAAGGAACATCCCTGCCTTTCTGGGCAGATGGTGGAGCTGTGGATCGCATGCTGAGTTGAAGAGTGTGATGTGATCTGTTTCCTGATGTCCCGCTGTCTCACTTTGTCGATTCGAGGCTAAGAGGAGAGTGCGAAAAACCATTGGTTCCTGGTGGCTGCATAACTCGGAGAAACAAAATTCCATCAGCTATGAATAGGTGGGATAAGTTGCACAAGTCAAAATAATTCACCGCATAACTAGGAGGATGAGTCATTTAGGTCACGTGAGCCCTTCCTCGTTTGTCATCCATTGCTAGTTAGTTATGTAGTTGTGTGATAGATTCTCATTTCTTCAAGACTTTCTCTCTCTTGATTCCTTTCCCGTAGGCTAGGTTTCCAGTCTTGCTAGCCCTCGTGGTACTTGTACATAACGCCTTTCTACTGCAGGTAACAATTCACATGCCGTCGGCCTTGAACGAACGCTCCAAACAGAGATATTGACGATGGTATTCTTGATATCAAGATGACGAAGGTGATTGTGCTCTGTGGATTCTACCAGTACACAGTTGTGACAGCAACTTTTGACTTGGTGATCCCTGTCCGAGGATGTCCTATATGGGTTGGATGGGAGTGCGAAGCGCAATCGCGGGGCCGAATCACGGAATCAATGCTCAGCTTACCAGAACCAGGATTTGCCGGTAGACATGATTAGTGAACTGTCTTCGAAACCCTGCATAGACCCTGCATAGAAGCTCAGTGTCGCCCGATAGGGAGTTCGAAGATGCCAATGTGCACGAATCACAGCTCTGCCCGCTTCGCCTATCTTGAAGCCCGTTGAATCCCGTTGAAGCACGTTGAAGCACCTTCTCTCCGGTCCAAGACTCGAGGTTACACTGGCCAAGCAGCGCCAAGAAGATACAGTCCGGAGCCCCAAGCACATACAGCACCAGTTCATTGGATATCACGATGGACGTGGATTCTTACAACCTTCCTCTATTGACTCTATTGACCATGATGGTCTTATCTCGCGTGATACCGGGCCTAACCGCATTCTCGTGGACACCATGCGCCATGCTCTTTGACTAGACCACTGGCCCGGCTACTGTGATCGCATTCGGCTAATGGTCCGACCCAGGATACTTTAAAAGTCTAATACAACTCCCGAGTGCTTTTAGAGGTTAGTATCGACGGCGTAGGGAAACACAACCTTCCAGAAGGAGCGCTAACCTCCTGACTTTGTAGCTTTAAAAGGGACCGCACTTGACCTTTGAGACCAGCTTGTCTCTCTCAACCCAGCCAAGATGAATGCATCCGATCCAATCGACCTGGCTGAGGAAGCCAAGTCTAGGGCCATCGCACACGATGTCACCATCAGTGAGAAACATCCCGAGATCGCGGCCGCACCTGTGCGGAGAGTGTCCTCTGCTCACGACGGGGATGCTCTCCACAAGATCTACCCGAATGAGGAAGATCTCCAAACATTGCGACGCGTTGCTGGCAAGATCCCATGGACTACCTACACGGTGGCGTTCGTTGAGCTCTGCGAACGCTTCTCCTACTATGGCACAACGGCCGTCTGTATGTCCCCGGTTCCTCCAGCTCGTATATGTGTCTAATTGAGAACAGTCGTGAACTTTATCCAGCGTCCTTTGCCAGCCAACTCCACCACCGGTGCGCTCGTTGCCGGTTCTGACTTCAACAGCGGTGTCCCTGGCGCCTTGGACATGGGACAGCGAGCGTCGACTGGTCTGACCTTGTGTGAGTAACCCAGAAATCACCAGCTGAATGTACACTGATGATGCAGTTAATCAATTTTGGTCCTATATCATGCCCTTAATGGGTGCCTACGTGGCCGACCAGTATTGGGGTCGGTTCCGCACCATCTTTGCGTCCATTGCCGTGGCCCTCGTTGGTCACACCATTCTGATCATCTCGGCCATTCCGAGCGTTATATCTAGCCCCGGTGGCTCAATTGCATGTTTCTCTATCGGATTGGTCATCATGGGCGTGGGTACAGGCGGTTTCAAGTGAGTATTCCCTTCACCTTTGCTGCGCTGCAACTAAACCTCAATGCAGATCCAATATCTCTCCCCTCATTGCAGAGCAGTACGGAGACGACCGGCCGTATATTCAAGTCCAGTCCAACGGCGAGCGCGTCATTGTCGACCCTGCTGCCACAGTGTCTCGCATCTATCTATACTTCTACCTGATGATCAATGTTGGCTCATTGACGGGTCAGATTAGCATGGTCTACGCCGAGCGCTACGTCGGTTTCTGGCTCTCCTATCTTCTCCCCACAATCATGTTCTGCATCTGCCCGCTCATTCTCTTCCTTTGCAAATCCCACTACAAGGTCGTCCCTCCCACTGGTTCCGTGTACTCGCAGGCCTTCCGGCTGTGGAAGTTGGCGATGAAGGGCCGCTGGTCGCTGAACCCCCTGCGGCTATTCCGCAGTACCTCCGGCTCGAGTGACTTCTGGCAGAGTGTCAAGCCCAGCCAGCTGGGTACGAATAAGCCGGCATGGATGACCTTTGATGACGAGTGGGTGGACGAGGTACGACGTGGACTCAAGGCGTGCAAAGTTTTCCTATGGTATCCGCTCTACTGTAAGTGCGCCTCATCTGTTAACATGGTCCTCGCTGATGCAGTTTAGGGCTGGCATATAACCAGATGCTCAACAACTTGACCTCGCAGGCGGCGACCATGCGCCTTGGCGGCGCGCCAAACGATATTATCAACAATTTGAACCCGTTCTCCCTCATTGTCTTCATTCCCATCTTCGACAGACTCGTCTATCCCTGTCTGCGTTGGCTCGGGTTCAACTTCACTCCCCTCAAGCGTATCACAGCCGGTTTCTTCGTGGCCGGCTGCGGAATGATCGTCGCGACCGTCACCCAATACTATATTTACAAGATGGGGCCCTGCGGCAAGGAAGCCAACTATTGTCTCGAAGTCGAAGGCAAATATACCAACATCTCGGTCTGGGTACAAACTCTGACCTACGTGCTGGGAGGTATTTCGGAGATTTTCGCATCGATTACTTCGCTAGAGTATGCATTTACCAAGGCTCCTCGCAACATGCGATCCCTCGTGCAAGCTGTGGCGCTCTTTATGAATGCTATTTCCGCTGCTATCGGCCAGGCATTGGTTGGTCTGTCGGCAGATCCCCTATTGGTGTGGAACTACGCTGTCGTTGCTATTCTGGCATTTGTCGGCTGTGTAGGATTCTGGTTGACTAATTACAAGTTGGATCGGGAAGAGGATTCGTTGAATATGCTGCCACAGAGTGGTTACGTTGGACGCCAGGCCGTCGATGAGGAAAAGTAGAAGTTGTACAGTGTAGATAAGTCCAAGGATTGACGGCCGACACTCATCGACTAAACTTACATGATGCTCTTTTCACATACTTAGGGGGCGACTGGAGAACGGATTGAGATGGCCTCTTATACTGAACTGGAACCATATGCCCTTTGCTCTTTGCTTTTATTCGTTATTCCCCGAGGTCTGCTACAAGCTTCTCCCATTTATTACTTAATTTACTTTTATACCCCGTATCGTATTTTAAGCGAGAACATCCTTCTCTATTTGTATTCAGTTGAACCGTGGCCGCGAACTTCTCTTACTTGCTCTACTCCTTACTCCACTCCTTCTACTTAGCATGCCCTAGGACTCTGGCCATATCGATAGAATTGTCACTAAAGCCAGAGCAGCATTGCTATATGAAGCGTAAATTAGACTTGCTAGGTTCCTATACTACTTGGTCAAGTTTCAAACAAATAACACTAACATAGCGACGGGCCTTATAGTACTCCTATTCGAGATTTCGAAGTAATTGGTAGCGGATTCCTGCCTAACAACATCGAAGTGGCTTTAGATGGCACTGCTTATATTGCTACGGACCCCCAGAACTTAGTTGTCCGCATCTCGCCTTACGGTCAAATTTCCCTTATTGCCGGAGGCCAACTTTCTACTCAAATGCTAAAGATGGGAAGACTTTGTATATAGGGACAAGTGGAGGTTAGGTAGCTCCTGTCCTCGGCACCTTCAAGGAGCCGGGAAAGATTGTGAATCTTTTATTCGCATGAGAGGGATACATAGGGTTGTTTTGCTTGGGAATGGTTAATTACAAGTTCTGATAAAGTCCAGGTAACGTTAATAAAGCATAAGTCTGAGTTCATTGAGAACTAAAAGGACCCCGACCTTTTCGAGTCGGAATCTCATGACCTAAACTAAGCTTTATGTAACATAAGCCCCGGTGAAAAAACTGTCGACGTCCTCATCGACGGGGGTAATTCAAAGCAAGATGAATAATGAAAGCAAAGCAAAAGCAACCGGTCGAAGGTGATCCTGACGCCGGTGCACATAAGCATCTCAATGGGGTGAAGCAGGTGTAGACCCCTCAAGGCTGCTCTCTTCACTATCGTCGCCTCCGTCAAGTGGTCTACGGACAGTAGACTTGAAGTTTCGCCGCGAGTGGCGAGGGACGGGAGTCGACGTAGCGGGTGCAGGTGCATCGGGTGCAGGTGCGAGAGGGACGGGAGTCGATTCATCGGACGCAGTGATTCCGTTGATTTCACCTATGCGTGTAACAAAAGTCGCCAAAGCACCCGCGATTGACGCTATCATTTCTATCATCGCGGCATCCCGTTTCCGTTGAGATACCTTCATTTCATTCACCATAGACATGGCCCTGTCCAATTGCGGACTCTCCCCAGGCACTGCTGCATTGGCCGAAGTACTGGATTCGACCGTTGTGGTCGACTGCTCTGCGCGCTGGAACTGTCCAGTAGCAGATCTGTTCTGCTTCTGTGCACTCAGCTGGTGTGCCGATGGTGCACTGGACGGGCGTGTTGCAGGGTCTGTTTGGTAGGCCAATGCGAATTCGGGAAACATACGACGGAGTCGGTTCCGTGATAGCGGAAACCGCTCCTCGCGGTTGACAGTACGGACTTCCAATAGAACCCAGGCATACTCGGGCCTTATCTGCCACGCTCTCAGACCAGTAGTATAGAACACCTCGGGATGGCTGGAGAGATCTTCCTTACGCCCGACTTGGGCGATGGCACAAATTTGCTCAGGGGTGAGTGCGGTAGGCGGGAAATTAGTTGCCATGCTTGGAAGGGCGACCCCGAACTCATCTGTCTGGCCGGTGGCCGGGGTCGACCGGCCGCGCCGCTCGTTGGGTTTGTAGTCCCCAAGAGGGAATCTCTCTGTCTCTGGAGGAAGTTGTGCCGGGATGGAGATCCATCCGATTTCAGAGGCGGGTAATGCTCTTGCAACGTTTGAGGCTGTACACACACACACACGGTCAGCTGTACAATACTCGCATAGCTCGCCTGACAGGCATAACACGGCCAGTATCACCAGTTCTCGGCCAAGTTCACTTCTCCTGACGCCAAAACAACGGTGACAGCGACAGGGAGGGCTAGACTTACACATTTCAGCGACGCGGAGTTACCGACGGCAGTGAAAAAGGCGAAAACCCAACCAAAATAGAAGGGGGCTGGCAAAAAAGCGAACGAAGAGAGAGTGGGGGAAGTAAAAAGTGTCATGGAGTGAGGAGATTCCTTTATGTGAGCGATTGAAATTCATATTACAATATCATTCTTCTAATGCTTCATAACTTAAGAGATAACTAAGAGACAAGTGATAGAAAACTAAGAGATAAGTAAGAGAAAGATAAATATAATAACTCCGTATGTCTGAGAAAAATTGGCAAATTACAGCCTTTATAGACTTATGACAGTAGCCGACTAGACACTTTGCTGAAGTATAGCGCTATATATAGTCTCTTTCTTTTAACTATCCCTTCTCCTACTTCTCCCCCTTCTCCTTCCTCAAGTCCATAGCAAGATGGCACCATCACATATAAATTCCGTTGTAAGTCTGCCTTGAGACTGATCCCTTATGTGATAATATCATCCACTGTCTGTGGATATTCCCTTAAACAGCCTCCCTGCGCTCTCTGCCACGGTGTTCGATATCGACCTGAACAGTGCGCTCGCATCGATTACTTCGCCGGTGTATGCCTATACCAAGCCTCCTCGCAACATGCGATCCCTCGTGAAGCCGTGGCGCTCGTCATGAATGCTATTTCCGTTGCCGTCGACCAGGCATTGGTTGAGAGTGAGTTATCCGAATTCTACCCTCAATTTGAATCCTCCGGACAAATGATCTATGATGAGATCAGTTGGAATCGTCGAGAAGCCATATTCTTACTGCAGCTTGCTAATAAATTCGAATAGTAGCTCGCGAGGCCGCCAACATCGCCGCCGTCGCCGCCGCGGCAAGGCCCAAAAATGACCCCGTTACAGGGTCTCTGGCCAAAGCGAGGGCACCTCGCGCGAAGAAGGTGAAATATGGACAGCCTGCGAGATCTCCAGTCTGCGGGCGGGATTTCATAGAAGCACAGACTTGCGTCGAACATCTTCGGTTGTCACACCGCCAGACTTACATTACAGTGCGAAAGAAGTTGCCACTATCGGGAGGTCAAATAATACGCGATGGACTACGACGGAATTAACCAGATTCAGTACCAAGAGGTGGAAGTGCCCGGTGTGTCCGAAGCACTTCTCTCGGCATGACAGCACTACACAACATATCAGAACGTTCCATCCCTCTGAGTATGAGAAACCACCAGTGTGTGTTACAGACGAAACCCCGCCGTTTCAGATATGGGTTTGCGGAATGTGGTACCTTGTTGAGGAGCCGCCACATAATCATGGCCCATATCAGACGGGCCCATCAAGGGGCGAAAGACATACATACGGTCCATTTAAACCCTGGGTTCAAGAGATTTGGATGCCCGCATTGTGAGAAGAACTACGAAAATGCGGATAACCTAAAGCGCCATATGGTTGCAAAGCACCCAGAGTCTACCGCACCGCTACGGATCAACCGTCCTGATACTCAAAAGACAATTGAGTATGCAGAGAAAGGCACCCAAACTGAATGGACCGAGTGCACAGACCAGACTACACTCTGCTACGCATCAGAGCATTCCCTCAATGTCTGTGGATCCGTCTTCGGCGAGGACCTGTCTACTTGGGCCTTCGAAGTCCGGCAGAGACTGGGGCTTTTCCCTAGCCATTTGTTTCCATGTCTGCCTGCGTCAAACAAAGTCGGTCTCGCCAAATGCTTTTGGCTGCAGCAAGACATCTTGGAAATCAATAGAGATTGAGCCGCTGATTCTTTCACAATTTGGCGCAGGCTTGGGTACGACCTCTATCTTCTGGATAAGTCGCGCCGGTGGCGCTTCTCCTTGGAGGTCCCATTTCTCGACGACAATACGCCCTCGACAATGGACGGTTACCGACAGCGCCATGCTGACTAGCCCGTTGGATGGACGAGCCAAAATTCCATGTCCTGCTGCAGTTGGTGTCTGGTTTCTGAGTACCCGACCTTAACAATAAGCGTTGGCAATTTTATACCTCTAATAAAAGGTGGATCCGCCGATGGCGTGAAGGACTTTAGCAACTGCCTTACGGATCTGGAGGAAAAAGGGCTCCGGAGCGGGGAGTCCGATTTGGGGATTGTGTTGCGACTGAAGCAGGATAATGCTAGGTATTGGCAGGTAGGTACGGTTCGTACAAGCTGCACTTCTTGATCCGGTACTCAAAGACCTACATAGTCAAAGTCGTCGAAAAACCAGTGGATTATGCAAACCATTTTATTCACCGCTTCTAATTCTTTCCTTAGCTATCTCGTATGATTTTTTGGATACTCATCTAGCATTCTACACGCTGGATACGATAATGCGGAAGGTTGTAGGGATCGTGGAGGACGTAGAGGTTGTGGGGCTACATTATGTTGATGTAAACTGACTGGAGGTTAGTTTGTGCCTTACGGATAAGGCAAACATCAAGTCAGGATATCGTGTGTCATAGAAATTCCGTTTTGCTATAGGTATCTATATACCTAAGCGCCACAATAGAGTCGCCTAACTACTTCGGAGTAACCGGTCGGGCATACTTGCCCTCCGGCATTTGGAGCAGAATTACGCGGCATTTACATAGTTTTCTTGCTCGAGATTTAGGGGTATAAAGGTTCCCCCGAAGTCTCGAGGAAGTAGTATCTAAATTTAATTGTTTTATATCTAACCTAACTTTCGGTTTATTTCCTATACCTATAGTTAAAGATTACCTTTAAATCTTTACTATTTCTACCTTAGCCTATTATCTCTTAATAGGTTATAAGCCCGGCTTAATTATATAGCCGGAGCTATATCGATTCCCCTACCTATCGCCGTCGCCTATTAAATATAGCGCCTAGGACATATTAAGCGGCCGCTAAAGGCCTTATCCCCGAAGCGGATAACGCCGCTACGTCGTAACTACTCGACTAGTCGGAGCTAAGAACGACTATCGAGGAATAGGAATAGTCTAAGGACGAAGACGCCTTCTCGGAGGCGCCGGATATAGCTACCGCGCCTCTAGGGCGCGACCTAAGGGTAGCATCGATTACTACCGCGCCTCTAAGGCGTAATACTTTACCGGAGGCTATATATACCCGCTCGAGGCGCTATACCTCCCTCCCTACTAAAGAGGACGATAGTCTTAATATCGGGGGTCTTTACGGCGATAATCTGTATAACCGGAAGGCCCGAAGGACTAACGTCGGCTATATAAGCCTTCTAACGTACGACGGCGTTCGGAAGATCTCCTAGGCTAGTAGAATCTGTATCGAGCGTGCGTACGATATGCTAAAGCGGACTAATAAACTAATCTTTAAGAAACTAACCGGTCCCTCTACTTATCGCTAGTAGAAGAAGAATATCGTTAGAATCCTAAGTACTATAGGACTAATAGGCCTTATCGACGAGTCTATCGATATCCCTCCCTATTACGACGACGAGTATCGTACTATATAGGAGACCCTCGTTATCTAATACGGCGGTATCCTCCTCGAATCTGTCTCTAACTCTATTAATAAGGACATAGCGAGGTTCTTCGAGGACCCGGTATATCTATAGGAGTAGCTAAACGCCTAATACTCTATCTCCGATATCCTCTAGCAGAAGAAGGGCTAGGATATATTAGAATCCTATCGTATTAGTAAATATAGTAGCGTTTACGACTGTATATAGCGAGTACGACTTACCTAGGAGGATATTAATACTCCTTTCCCTTATTCCCGCTAGACGGAGTACTAGCGATACTAGGCCCTTATCTAGGGCCTCGACGTACCCGAATAGAGGGAGTAGAAGTAGAAATTTTTCTATAACGCTAAGAATAACCCTCGTTAGCGTATCTAGGATTTCCGTTATATCGCCCGCGAGATATAGACCGCGGAAGAGAAGAAGCCGTAGGCCTTACCTACGAAGGTTCTCGCTACGATATCTAGCGAGAATAAGGGTCGACGACGACCTAACGGCAGGAAGTATAAATACTATAGTAAGCCCGGCTATAACGACGTCGTTTGCTAGACTAAGCACCCTAAGAAGAGACCTATATAGCATAACTAAGCTTAGACATTGACAAAGTCCACCCATGGGCCCAAGGCCCGGCCCACGGCCCGGCCCACGAGGCCCATGGGCTCTAAGGGTAGGACCGGTGCTATGCCCATGGGCCGGGGGCGGGCCTATGGGCCGCCCACAATACGCCGATAGACACCTAATTTAGCCTGATTTCTGCCTGATTTGGCCTGATTTGGCCTGATTCTTATGCATTATTTACAGGTGTTTTCGTCCGAATAGGGTATCATCACCACTTTCTGATTAACAACTACGTAATTATAAGAATTAATTCCGTTTATATATATTTTAGGGTCGGTTTTACTAGTCGGATTAATATTAAAAAGTAGTAGAACTTATAATTAAGAAGTAGTAGTAGTAATTAGTCGTTCTCATAGTTAAGTTGAAGATTTCGGTGTTTACAGGTATTGTCCGAATAACGTAATATCACAACTTTCTAATCAACTACAATGTAATTATAAGAATTGATTCTGTTTATATATATTTTAGGGTTAGTTTTATTAGTTGGGTTAATATTAAAAAGTAATAGGACTAGTAATTAAGAAGTAGTGGTAGTAATTAGTAGTTGGTGTTGAAGATATATATTTACATATGCTAGGTGCCGTAGCACTACTATGTGCCACCATATTACTACCTTTAATACTATTATACTATAATACTATATTATTTCCGCTTATTATATTAATTAACTTAATTCCTAGAGCTTTATTTATCTATATTTCTCTAGAAAACACCTAATTACTAGTAGACTATATGGTTGGGATGAATAGTTCAGAGTTGGGATAAAAAGATCGGAGTTGGGATGAAAAGGTCAGAGTTCGGATGAAAAGTTGAAAAAGATTTAGGGGGGATAGCTCTCAGCGAATTTCGGTGGAGCCTATAGTGGATACCCTATATAGCAGAAATCCTACCGCCTACCGTCAAAAGGGCCTCGTTAAGACTGCAGGAGAACCCAGAACCCACAACACAAACTTTACACATAGATTTCAAACACCCGCTACACACCCAAACCTTTATCGATTGAGCTCAAAATTGGACAAATAACTGATTATTACCTATGTTATAACATACTAAAAGTAGAGCCCCGTAGGGGAACCAGAAATAGTAAAAATGAATAGAAGTCCCCTATAGCCCCGGGGACCCACACGGTCGGAAAAGCCAGTCATATGCGGCCCGGGGGCGGCCTTCTAGTATAAGTTATTACGGCAGAAAACCTACCGCCTACCATAAAAAGGGCCTAATTAAGTCTCTATGTTACCTATATTCAACTTTCTCTTCACTTTTTGGCTATAGTAGCCTATCCAGACATAGTCACTATGAGCGACTATAGTGATCCTGATTTTGTCCTTCCATCTAATCCTCCTATTCTTCCATCTAACTCTATCCTTCTATCTGATTCTATCCTTCCATCTAATTCTATCTCTATTGGTCCGGAGTCTATACGACCCCTACCGTCCTCGATTAAATATGTTGGAAATCCGAGAGACTAGGCTCTCTGGACAGAGATAACTAAGGCTGAATTTGATAAATAGTGGCCTTCTACCCATTATAGCTCAAAGCCAAATACACCGTATATATATTAGGATAAGAAGGGCTATTCAGCGGATATATAGTCGTCGTTTGATCAGGTTGCACATATCACAACTAGAAAGCCTAAGGTTATCTGCAAACGGTGCAATAGAATGCTTAGTCATCCGGCACCAAATAGGACGAGTACTCTACGTAGACATCAGAAGACCCCTAGTGTTACGGAATGAGTCTTCTTGAAGCTATTCCCAAATCCCTTTGTCTTTGTCGGTCGGCGGCGGTTTGCTACCGACGCGCCCTCCTTTCGCTTACGTTTCCTTTTCTCTACCGTATATTTATTTGTTAGCCTACCTTGCATAAAAGGAGGCCTCCTATTTTATAGTTCCTAATTCCTTTAAGAATTAGTCTCTATTCTCGTTATAATATATTATTCCTACCTCTTCCTACGAGTTACCTTAGACCTTTAGATAGTCGTTACCTTACCTAATCGATAGGCTTACTATCCTATAAACTAGTATCTTAATAATTCTAATTCTTCGACTTCGATTATCTAAGGTTACGATATCTCCTAATACTCGATCCTCTACCTAAAGGGCTTTATTATAAAGCCGAAATACTACCGAACCGTAGCTAATTATTAAAACTCCTTACGATATAACTCCTATTGATAAGGGACTCCCTAATACCGAGTAAATTGCTAAAAACTACTAACTTACTTAGTAAACTATCGAAAGACTTAAGTAATAGGTTGCCCTAAAGTAACGTATTACTAAACTTCGCGCCGAGGAAGCTATACTCGATAACTAGGTAAATTGCCTACGAAACTATTATAATTCTAACCCCGACTAAAAAGATCGATTCGAGATTAAGTTTAAAGATATCTCTCGATTTAAGATTATATTTAACCTTTAATAGTAGTAAAACTAGCTATTAGACCTTAAAACTACCTTCTAAGACGTATCTCGTAAGTACTACTACGATAGTAGAAAGATCCTTCTTAGCGTCTTTTTTATAGATAAAACCTATTATATAAGATAGTACCGATATATTAGTAAATTAATACTAGAAGACTAGCGCTACGCCGAGGGATTATAGACCTACTTTAAAGAATTTACCTTCTCCTTTATCCGGAATACTACTAATCTCTAGGCCGAAGTTCGGGTCTAGCTCGAAAAGACCTTCTAATATTCCGACGAAGATCCGAGAGAGTTCTACGCCTATCTTAATACCCTCGAATAATATTTCTCTTATTCCTTAGAGACTAAATAAAGCCTCTCTTTCTTTACGAAACTCTAGTATTTACTATAAAACCTAATTAACCTCTATATTCTTAGCCTCCTATAGACTTAGGATAAAATAATTAATATTATATACTACTACTAGGAAATCCTCTAATTATAGGAGAAATATAAACGTAAAGCTAACAATAGAGAACCGAACTAAGGACCCTCTAAGCGCTATTTCTAAGGATCCTCTTATAATCCTAAATCTTACTTTAACTTAAACTCTAGTTATAATACTAATCCTAATTACCTACGTAGATTAAACTAAGATTAATACCCTTATAACTATAATATTAATAACCCTAATAAGGAACTAGTACGAAACTACGACGATCTATCTCGCCTCTATAATAAGAACCTAATTAGACGAGATAGACGACCCCTAAAGTACTTTAACTATAGTAGTAATAGCTACCTATAACCTACCTACGACCGAGGCTATACTAATATAGGTAAGATTCTCTAAGAAAATACTAATAAGTTAGAGTAGACTCTACGCCTTCGACTTCTTATCTTTAAGTAGAGATAGCTTCCTATTTCTATATACCGATCTATATATAAGATACTATCGAAATATATATAGATCTCGATAGCTATACCGAAGTTAATATTATTAGCTATTAATTTATTAAAACCTATAAACTCTAATAAGCAAAATAAACTAAGCCTATTATTAAGGCTATTAACTAATTCGCTACGCCTATATATAGAGTCTAGAAGGTCCTAATTACCGCTACTAACTCCTATAGGTTAGTTAGAACCTTTAAATATCTATATATCGCTATTAATTACGACCTAGACTTATAGGGTAGCCCTATCCTACTCTTAATTATAATATTACGAGACCTTAATATCTATCTTATACTAGCGTCTCGCCTCTAGTAGTTTAAGACGCCTTCTATTATAATTAAAAAACCCTATATCTTCGCTAAATACTCTTATAAACTAGTATATATCTTTATAGTTATTTAGATATCTAAAGAAATCTAGATTCTTAGAGATAACGATAACAAAAGACCCTCTTAAGATCTATCTAAGATCCCTACTAAACTATAGGCGTATCGGGATATCTTCTCCTACGAAAAAGTAATAACCTTTCCTCTATATAAAGATACCGATTATACTATCGAACTTATCGCTAACTAATTATCTCTCTTCGGACTAATCTACCTTCTCTTAGAGAAAGAACTCTCGGAACTCTGCTAATATATCAACGAGAACCTCGAGAATAGACGTATCTATCTATCTAAGAGCCCTATAGGTATCCTAATTCTATTCGCTCCTAAGAAGGATAGTAGACTCTAGTTATACGTCGACTATTATAGACTTAATCGTATTTCGATAAAGAATTACTATCCTCTCTCTCTTATTTCGGAGATTCTTAACTATCTCTCTAGTATAAAGTAGTTTAGTAAGATCGATATTAAGGATATATACTATCGGATCTATATCCGAGAGGGTAATAAATAGAAAATAGCCTTCTATACCTACTATAGTTATTTTAAATATACTATTATACCCTTTAGTCTTACTAACGCCCTAGCTATATTCTAATCCTATATCTATATAGTACTTTATAGCCTTCTCGACGTCTTTATAGTAGCGTATCTAGACGATATCCTTATCTTCTCGTTAGATCGCGACTCGTATACTAACTATATCCGCTAAGTCCTTAAACGTATAAGATCTATAGGTTTATACGCTAAACTAAGTAAATACGTCTTCTACGAGGATAAAGTCGAGTTCTTAGGCTTTATTATCTCCTCTAAAGACGTTTTTATAGATCTATAACGTATAGCTAATATACTTTCGTAGCTAATTTCCTATACTTTCCGTAATATTTAGGTATTCCTAGGTTTCTATAACTTCTATAGATATTTTATCCGAAACTACTCTAAGATTATACTCCTATTAATATCCTTAATAAAAGAAAGTATATATTACGGAATAAGTCTCTTTTGAAGCTATTCCCAAATCTCTTTGTCTCTTGCCTTTGTCGATCGGCGGCGGTTTGCTACCGATGCGCCCTCCTTTCGCTTACGTTTCCTTTTCTCTACCGTATATTTATTTATTAGCCTACCTTACATAAAAGAAGGTCTCCTATTTTATAGTTCCTAATTCCTTTAAGAATTAGTCTCTATTCTTATTATAATATATTATTCCTACCTCTTTATACGAGTTACCTTAGACCTTTAGATAGTCGTTACCTTACCTAATCGATAGGCTTACTACCCTACTAACTAGTATCCTTAATAATTCTAATTCTTCGACTTCGATTACCTAAGGTTACGATGTCTCTAAATACCCGATCCTCTACGTAAAGGGCTTTATCTTAAAGCCGAAATACTACCGAACTATAGCCGATTATTAAAACTCTTTGTAGTATAACTCCTATCGACAAAGGACTCCCTAATACCGAGTAAATTGCTAAAAACTATCGACTTACTTAGTAAACTATTAAAAGACTTAAGTAATAAGTTGCCCTAAAGCGACGTATCGCTAAACTCCGTACTAAGGAAGCTATACTCGATAGCTAAGCAAATCGCCCCTAAAACTATCGTAATTTAGATCCCGACCGTAAAGATCGATTTAAGATTAAGTTTAAAGATATCTCTCGATTTAAGGTTATATTTAACCTTTAGTAGTAGCAAAATTAGCTATTAGATCTTAAAACTACCTTCTAAGGCGTACCTCGTAAGTACTACTACGATAGTAGGAAGATCCTCCTCGGTATCTTTTTTATAGATAAAACCTACTATATAAGATAGTACCGATATATTAGTAAATTAATATCGGAAGACTAGTACTACGCCGAAGGATTATAGACCTACTTTAAAGAATTTACTCTCTTCTTTATCCGGAATACTACTAATCTCTAGGCCGAAGTTTAGGTCTAGCTCGAAAAATCTTCTAATATTCCGACGAAGATCCGAGAGAGTTCTATACCTATCTCGATACCCTCGAATAATATTTCCCTCGTCCCTCGGAGACCGAATAAAGCCTCTTCTTCTTCGCGAAACTCTAGTACTCGCTATAAAACTTAATTAACCTCTATATCCTTAGCCTCCTATAGACTTAGGACGAAATAATTAATATTATATACTACTACTAGGAAATCCTCTAATTATAGGAGAGATATAAGCGTAAAGCCGACGATAGGGAACCGAACTAAGGACCCTCTAAGCGCTATTTCTAAGGATCTCCTTGTAACTCTAAGCCTTACTCTAACTTAAACTCTAGGTATAACGCTAATCCTAATTACCTACGTAGATTAAACTAAGGTTAACGCCTATATAACTATAACGCTAACGACCCTAATAAGGAACTAGTACGAAACCGTAATAATCTATCTCGCCCTCGTAATAAGAACCTAATCGGACGGGATAGACGACCTCTTAAGTACTTTAACTATAGTAGTAATAGTTACCTATAACCTACCTACGACCGAGGCCGTACTAATATAGGTAAGATTCTCTAGGAAAACGCTAATAAGTCGGAGTAGACTCTACGCCTTCGACTCTTTACCCTTAAGTAGAGATAGCTTCCTATTTCTATATATCGATCTACGTACGAGATACTATCGAAATATACGTAGATCTCGATAGCTACGCCGAAGTTAATATTATTAGTTATTAATTTATTAAAACCTATAAACTCTAATAAGCAAAATAAACTAAGCCTATTATTAAGGCTATTAACTAATTCGCTACGCCTATATATAGAGTCTAGAAGGTCCTAATTACCGCTACTAACTCCTATAGGTTAGTTAGAACCTTTAAGCGTCTATATATCGCTATCGACCGCGACCTAGACCTATAGGGTAGCCCTATCCTACTCTTAATTATAACGTTACGAGACCTTAATATCTACCTTACGCCTACGTCTCGCCTCTAGTAGTTTAAGACGCCCTCTATTATAATTAAAAAACCCTACGCCTTCGCTAAATACTCCCGTAAACTAGTATACGTCTTTATAGTTATCTAGATACCCGAAGAAATCTAGATTCCCGGAGATAATAACGACGAATAACCCCCTTAAGATCTATCTAAGATCCCTACTAAACTATAGGCGTATTAGGATATCTTCTCCTATAAAAAGGCTACGACTCTTCCTCTATTTAAAGATACCGATTACGCTATCGAACTTATCGCTAATTAATTATCTCCCTTCGGACCGATCTACCCCCTCTTAGAGAAAGAACTCTCGGAACTCTATCGATATATCGACAAGAACCTCGAGAATAGACGTATCTATCTATCTAAGAGTCTTATAGGTACCCTAATTCTATTCGCCCCTAAGAAGGATAGTAGACTCCGGTTATACGTCGACTACTATAGACTTAATCGTATTTTAGTTAAGAATTACTACCCTCTCTCTCTTATTTCGGAGATTCTTAACCGCCTCTCTAGTACGAAGTAGTTTAGTAAGATCGATATTAAGGATATATACTACTAGATCCGTATCCGAGAGGGTAATAAATAGAAAATAGCCTTTCGTATCCGCTACGGTTATTTCGAATATACTATTATACCCTTTAGTCTTACTAACGCCCTAGCGATATTCTAATCCTATATCTATATAGTATTTTACGGCCTTCTCGACGTCTTTATAGTAGCGTATCTAGACGATATTCTTATCTTCTTGTTAGATTACGACTCGTATACCGACTATATCCGCTAAGTCCTTAAACGTATAAGATCTATAGGTTTATATACTAAACCGAGTAAATACGTCTTCTACGAGGATAAAGTCGAATTCTTAGGCTTTATTATCTCCTCTAAAGGCGTTTCTATAGATCTATAGCGTATAGCCGATATACTTTCGTAGCCGATTCCCTATATTTTCCGTAACGTTTAGGTATTCTTAGGATTCTATAACTTCTATCGATATTTTATCCGAAACTATTCTAAGATTATACTCCTATTAATATCCTTAATAAAAGGAAGTATAAATAGTAAGAAGCTAGGTTCCCTAGAGCTTATACTAATAGAAATAGTAGCGTTTTACCGTATCCTCGACGTATTTAAGATAGCGCCCTTCCTCTATTACTTTAATCCGGAGAGACCGTAGAGACTTAAGACCGATATATCTAACTACGCTATAGCTAGAATCCTCTCCTAACCTAACAACGAAGGCGTTTAGTACCCTATCGCCTTTTAGTTAAAGAAGTTTAATAGCGTAGAAGTTAACTATAGTATACTAGATTAGGAGCTATTCGCTATTATTTAGTCTTTTAAATACTAGCGATACTATTTCGAAGGTAGTATATCCCCTATCGAAGTATTATCTAACTATTCTAATCTTTAGGCGTTTATAAAGCAACTAAAACTTAATAGGAGGTAGGCTAGATAGTACCTTCTCCTATCTACGTTTAATTTCTAAATAAAGTACTATTCTAGCAAAATAAACCCTATAGATAGCCTATCTCGGCGATAGGGCTCGGACTATAAAGATACTCCTAGAGTCGAGCTACTTAGTCTATTATAGGATCGAATATTAAGTAAAATATAGCTATCTAATTAGCGGTTTATAAGAGTCGAAGTACTTAATATAAAAGATTTAATCTCGGCTAAGACCTACTTTAATAGTAAGCCCCCTACTATAGACGTAGATATCCTAGCTACGGAATAGGAGAGTTTCGCCGCCGAATTAGCTTCTAAAAACGACTAGGAGGAGCTAGGCTAGGTACGGCTAATCCCTACTAAAGAGTTATATAACGCCTATATCGTTAAAAACGTCTACTAGGAAGAACCTAGAGACGAATTAAAGAACTTAATTAGGCGACTTTAGAGCGAAGACCTAGAGACTTAGCGGCGAAAGTATACTATTATAGAAAAGTAACTAGGGAATAAAGACTAGTTTATTAATTTAAAAGGGCTTATTCGATATAAGCGCTATTTTTATATCCTAACTAGAAATAATCTATAGATAAAGCTATTAAGTATCTATTATAATAACCCTCTTTCTAGCTATTTTAGGCGTACTCGTATAGCTAAACTTCTTAAGAGAAAATACTACTAGGTAAATATTAACCGAGACGTCGACGAATATATCTAGATATACGCTATCTACTAAGGTACTATAGCTCTACGGTATAGGCCTTATAGGAAGCTAGATATACTTCCTATCCTAAAAAAGCTATTTACGGAATTATTAATAGATTTTATTATAAGCCTCTCTCTATCGATCTACTAAGATTAACCTATTAATATAATCCTTATTATCGTCGATAGATTTACGAAATAGTCCTTTTTCTTCCCTATATCTATAACGATAATAGCTATTAACCTCGCCTAATTATTCTACAACGATATTAAACTCTATTATAGCCCGCTAGAAGGTATTATTAGTAATCGTAGATCGCTCTTTACTAGTAAGTTCTAGTTAGAATTATATTACCTTTCTAAGGTTAAGTTACGCCTTTCGATAGCGTTCTACTCCTAAACCGACGGTTAAATAGAACGGATAAACTAGGTTCTCGAATACTACCTTCGCTATTTTATTAATATAGAGTAGCTTACCTAGCTATAACTACTAAGGATAGTAGAGTTTACGTATAATAATACTATTAATACTACGATAGGCTATTTACCTTTCTAAGCCCTCTTCGGCTATTCGCTAGACTTTTACTATAGGATCGAGGTCGATCCTTCGGAGAGAAGTATCTTAGCTATAATAGTAAGAATTAAAAAACTTTAAGAGATCCGTAAAAGACTTACGAACTACTAGCGTAATATTACCGAAGCCTAAGCTAAATACTATAACCTTAAGTATAAACTACTTACTCTATTTACCGAGTCCTAGGCAAAGGAATATAACCTCGAGTATAGGCTAAAGACCCTTAAATATAGAGACCTTATCGGACTATTAACTAAGAATCTAAAACTTAAGACAACGCGGAAACTAAGTCCCTAATTTATTAGGCTATTCCGAGTCCTTAATACTATCGGAAAATAGGCGTATCGCCTCCTTCTCCTTAGTTAGTACGACCGTATCTATAACGTCTTCTATATCTCCCTCCTCGAACCCTAGAAGTAACGCCCTAGAAACGATACCGATTCTATACTAATACCTAAGCTTAACGATAAAGATAAGTATAAGATTAAAGAAGTACGTAGCGAAAAGACCTTTAATAGAGAACGATACTACTTAGTTAAATAGAAAGGGTAGCCTTTAGAATATAATTAATAGGTCTCCTCCTACGATATAACTAATATAAAAGACGTAATTTATCGATTCTAGAAGTCTATAAGACGGAAGAAACTATCCTAAAGAATAGGAGAAGGAATACAATTCGCTACCGAACTACCGCCTATATACCTAAAGATTACTATATAACTAGACCCGCTCTATAAGGCTAATAGGAAAACTATCCTAAATCTCCTTAAGGATAATATCTATATCCTAGGTCTTAGTAGTACTAGGCTCTTCCGCCTCTAAATCGGGGACGATTATCTCCCTTTCTTCCGGTAATAAGCGGTACGACTATTAACTATCTTCTTAATAGAAGCTATAAAGATATACTTAGTACTAGCCTATAAGTACTAGCTAATATCCCTTAGTAAGGCGCGTAGTAAGTAGCTACTATAGTACGCCTCCTAGGCGCCGGAATAGTCCTAGATAGGGGGCGATATAAGAGAGGCGAGTTCGCGACAGCGCTACGAATAAAACTCTTCGTACTTCTAGTCGGCGTCCTACGAGAAAAAATTAGCGAAACTCTACCGAATTAGAAAGGATTTACTTACGATAGCCTTCTTTGCCTTCTTAGTTTCTATAAGTCTATAAAGGCTAGAATAAGTCTTTATAAGAGAGTCGAAGGTACTAATAAACGTAACCTAGGCGAAAGCTATTTAAACCTATACCGACTCGGTCTAGCGTAAAGAAGTATTCTTAGTATCCTTACGCTAAAACTCGTTACGAGTCTAACGTAGTAGAATACCTAAGTCGTATAGATCTCCTAGAATTCTAGTAGGCGCCTATATTAGATCTTATTAGCAAAATTGCCTAGGAAAAGGATAGCGAAATATACCTAAAAGTATTTATCTCTATAGTCGAAATACTACTTATATAGGATCGATCGTACGGCGTTAAGGATATACTATACTTTAAAAGTAAGGCCTTCCTTAGGCTTAAAATTAGTTAGGGTATAGCGTAAATATGCTATATACTAGAAGAACTCGTAGGTAAGGGGATATACGTAATAAGGGTAGCGACCCTTAAGCGAAACTATACCGACGAGGTCTAGATCCCTATCGTTATCTATCGATACGTCGTTACTAGAGGGCTCCTCCGAACCCTTAACCTTAGAACCTTTACCCTAGTTTTCTACCTCTACCGGTATCTCCTCCGAAATAGGATTTTCCTCGGCTATTTTAAGGCGGCCGAAACGTAGGAGATTATATTTCGATATTAAATAGATAGAATCTTAAAATAGCTATAATATACGGCAAAAATTAGGAATATTGTAGATAAATAAAAGGGTAGAAGAAGAAGAAGTAGGGGAATATATTTATATTTATAATTTCTATAAGTATATAATTTCTAATTTCTTTATTTGCCTATATTATATAACCTTATAACGCCTAGGGTTAGGCGTTAGGGGGAGGAAGTATAATTATTACGGAATAAGTCTCTTTTAAAGCTATTCCTAAATCTCTTTATCTCTTGCCTTTGTCGATCGGCGGCGGTTCGCTACCGACGCGCCCTCCTTTCGCTTACGTTTCCTTTTCTCTACCGTATATTTATTTGTTAGCCTACCTTACATAAAAGGAGGTCTCCTATTTTATAGTTCCTAATTCCTTCAAGAATTAGTCTCTGTTCTTATTACAATATATTGTTCCTACCTCTTTATACGAGTTACCTTAGACCTTTAGACAGTCGTTACCTTACCTAATCGATAGGCTTACTACCCTGCCAACTAGTATCCTTAACAGTATAAATAGTAAGAAGCTAGGTTCCCTAGAGCTTATACCTATAGAAATAGCGGTATTTTACTATATCCTCGACGTATTTAAGATAGTACCCCTTCTCTATTACTTTAATCTAGAAAGACCGTAGAGACTTAAGACTAATATATCTAACTACGCTATAGCTAGAATCCTCTCTTAACCTAACGATAAAGATATCTAGTATCCTATCGTCTTTTAGTTAAAGAAGTTTAATAGCGTAGAGGTTAACTATAGTATACTAGATTAGGAGCTTTTCGCTATTATTTAGTCCTTTAAATACTAGCGATACTACTTTAAAGATAGTACGTCTCCTATCGAAGTGTTATCTAACTATTCTAATCTTTAGGCGTTTATAAAATAACTAAAACTTAATAGGAGATAGGTTAGATAGTACCTTCTCTTATCTACGTTTAATTTTTAAATAAAGTACTATTCTAGTAAAATAAACCTTATAGATAGCCTATCTCGGCGATAGGGCTCGGACTATAAAAACGCTCCTAGAGTCGAGCTACTTAGTCTATTATAGGATCGAATATTAAGTAAAATATAGCTATCTAATTAGTAGTTTATAAGAGTCGAAGTACTTAATATAAAAGATTTAATCTTAGCTAAGACCTACTTTAATAGTAAGCCCCCTACTATAGATATAGATATCCTAGCTACGGAATAAGAGAGTTTCGCCGCTAAATTAGCTTCTAAAAGCGACTAGGAGGAACTAGGCTAGGTACGGCTAATCCCTACTAAAGAGTTATATAACGCCTATATCGTTAAAAACGTCTACTAGGAAGAACCTAGAGACGAATTAAAGAACTTAATTAGGTAACTTTAAAGCGAAGATCTAGAGACTTAGCGGCGAAAGTACGCTATTATAGAAAAGTAACTAAGGAATAAAGACTAGTCTATTAATTTAAAAGGGCTTATTCGATATAAGCGCCGCTTTTACGTCCTAACTAGAAATAATCTATAGATAAAACTATTAAATATCTATTATAATAACCCTCTTTCTAGCTATTTTAGACGTACCTATATAGCTAAACTTCTTAAAAGGAAATACTATTAGGTAAATATTAACTAAGACGTTAATAAATATATCTAGATATACGTAATTTGCTAAGGTACTATAGCTCTATAGTATAGGCCTTACGGAAAGCTAGATATACTTCCTATCCCTAAAAAGCTATTTACGGAATTATTAATAGATTTTATTATAGGCCTCTCTCTATCGATCTACTAAGATTAACCTATTAATATAATTCTAGTTATCGTCGATAGATTTATAAAATAGTCCCTTTTCTTCCCTATATCTACAACGATAATAGCTATCGACCTCGCCTAATTATTCTATAACGATATTAAACTCTATTATAGCCTACTAGAAGGTATTATTAGTAATTATAGATCGCTCTTTACTAGTAAGTTCTAGTTAGAATTATATTACCTTTCTAAAGTTAAGTTACGCCTTTCGATAGCGTTCTATCCCTAAACCGACGGTTAAATAGAATAGATAAACTAGGTTCTCGAATACTATCTCCGCTATTTTATTAATATAGAGTAGCTTATCTAGCCGTAACTACTAAGAATAATAGAGTTTATATATAATAATACTATTAATACTATAATAGGCTATTTACCTTTCTAAGCCCTCTTCGGCTATTCGCTAGACTTTTACTATAGGATCGAGGTCGATCCTTCGGAGAGAAGTATCCTAGCTATAATAGCAAGAATTAAAAAAACTTTAAGAGATCTATAAAAGACTTATAAACTACTAGTATAACGTTACCGAAGCCTAAGCTAAATACTATAACCTTAAGTATAAACTACTTACTCTATTTACTAAGTCCTAGGTAAAGGAATATAACCTTAAGTATAGGCTAAAGACTCTTAAATATAGAGACCTTATCGGACTATTAACTAAGAACCTAAAACTTAAGACAACGTAGAAACTAAGTCCCTAATTTATTAGGCCGTTCCGAGTCCTTAATACTATCGGAAAATAGGCGTATCGCCTCCTTCTCCCTAGTTAGTACGACTATATCTATAATATCTTCTATATCTCCCTTCTCGAACCCTAGAAGCAACGCCCTAGAAATAATACCGATTCTATACCGATACCTAAGCTTAACGATAAAGATAAGTATAAGGTTAAAGAAGTATATAGCGAAAAGACCTTTAATAGAGAATAATACTACTTAGTTAAATAGAAAGGGTAGCCTTTAGAATATAATTAATAGGTCCCTTTCTACGATATAACTAATACAAAAGACGTAATTTATCGATTCTAGAAGTCCGTAAGATAGAAGAAACTATCCTAAAAAAATAAAAGAAGGAATACGATTCGCTACCGAACTACTACCTATATACCTAAAGATTACTATATAACTAGACCCGCTCTATAAGGCTAATAGGAAAACTATCCTAAATCTCCTTAAGGATAATATCTATATCCTAGGTCTTAGTCGCGCTAGGCTCTTCTACCTCTAAATCGGGGACGATTACCTCCTCTTTCTTCTAGTAATAAGTAGTATAACTATTAATTACCTTCTTAATAGAAGCTATAAAGATATACTTAGTACTAGCCTATAAGTACTAGCTAATATCCCCTAATAGGGCGTATAGTAAGTAGCTACTATAGTACGCCTCCTAGGCATCGGAACGGTCCTAGATAGGGGGCGATATAAGAGAGGTAAGTTCGTGATAGCGCTACGAGTAAAACTCTTCGTACTTCTAGTCGGTATCCTACGAGGAAAAATTAGCAAAACTCTACTAGATTAGAAGGGATTTACTTACGATAGCCTTCTTTACCTTCTTTATTTCTATAAGTCTATAAAGACTAGAATAAGCCTTTATAAGGGAGTCGAAGGTACTAATAAACGTAACCTAGGCGAAAGCTATTTAAACCTATACCGACTCGGTCTAGTATAAAGAAGTATTCTTAGTATCCTTACGCTAAAACTCGTCGTAAGTCTAACGTAGTAGGATACCTAAGTCGTATAGATCTCCTAGAATTCTAGTAGGCGCCTATATTAAATCTTATTAGTAAAATTACCTAAGAAAAGAACGACGAAATATACCTAAAAGTATTTATCTCTATAGTCGAAATACTACTTATATAGGATCGATCGTACGGCGTTAAGGATATACTATACTTTAAAAGTAAGGCCTTCCTTAGGCTTAAAATTAGTTAAGGTATAGCGTAAATACGCTATATACTAGAAGAACTCGTAGGCAAGAGGATATACGTAACGAGGGCGGCGACCCTTAAGCGAAACTATACCGACGAGGTCTAGATCTCTATCGTTATCTAGCGATACGTTATTACTAGAGGGCTCCTCGGAACCCTTAACCTCGGAACCTTTACCCTTAGTACCCTAGTTTTCTACCTCTACCGGTATCTCTTCCGAAATAGGACTTTCCTCGGCTATTTTAATACGGGCGAAACGTAGAAGATTATATTTCGATATTAAATAGATAGAATCTCGAAATAGCCGTAATATACGGCAAAAATTAGGAATATTATAGATAAGTAAAAAGATAGAAGAAGAAGAAGTAGGGGATACGTTTATATTTATAGATTCTACGAGTATATAATTCCTAATTTCTTTGTTTACCTATATTATATAACCTTACAACGCCTAGGGTTAGGCGTTAGGAGGAGGAAGTATAATTATTACGGAATAAGTCTTCTTAAAGCTATTCCTAAATCCCTTTGTCTTTATCGGTCGGCGGCGGTTCGCTACCGACGCGCCCTCCTTTCGCTTACGTTTCCTTTTCTCTACCGTATATTTATTTGTTAGCCTACCTTATATAAAAGAAGGCCTCCTATTTTATAGTTCCTAATTCCTTCAAGAATTAGTCTCTATTCTCGTTACAATATATTATTCCTACCTCTTCCTACGAGTCACCTTAGACCTTTAGACAGTCGTTACCTTACCTGATCGATAGGCTTACTATCCTGTAAACTAGTATCTTAACACCTAGCTATCAAAAAGCAAAAGGAAAACAAATAAACATCCAGTATTCAATGCAAAGGGCAGTAAGTTTACTATTACTAAATAAGGAGAGAGAGAAGTAAGAGAAAATTACTAGATTACTAACCTATTTATCTCTCACTAGGCTATTACTTCTATTTCATCCCAACCTTAGTCGGAAGAGCTATAGCAGGAGCAGCTTCTTACGACGATTATAGCCCTACGCCTACCCTTCTAAATTATCGAAAGCCCACACTTCTAGAAGCTTCTACGGATTACCTAATCTACGCCTTCTATCCTAGCTATCCCTTCCGGTCGCATACTACAACGCCGCCTAGAGGATACTATCGAAGCCCGTATCAAAGATACCCTCCGGATGCTTCCGCCCCTTTCTAAGCTTTCTATTAGTCTAGATTGTTAGACTTCCCCGTTTCAGCAGGCCTTTATGGCTATTACGGGCTATTTCCTTAATCAGGAGTAGAATTACCGGGAGGTACTACTAGGGTTTGAACCCCTAGAGGGCGCATATACTAGGACAAATCTTGGTTTAGTCCTAGCTAATATCCTTCAGAAACACCAGATTCTAGACCGGGTTATAGCTATTACCACAGATAATACGTCAAACAATCAAACAATAATTACAAGCATCCAGGTTAGTCATATTAAGACCCTTTCATCTAAACTTTTACCCTTTCATCTAAACTTTTACCCTTTTATCTAAACTTTTACCCTTTCATCTAATCTTATTTTATACTAATTACTAGTATCATATAGGCAAATCATCCGAATACTACATTGATCCGAATCCCTTGCCTTACCTATATCATATAGCTTTCTCTAAAGGAGCTTCTTAGTCAGATAAAAGCCAACCCACACAATGACACACTAGATATAGTTTGGACCGAAGAGCTTAATCAGCGAGCTCGGCAGAGATCTAGAGAGCTAGATATTGCGGATACCCTTAATAAGGTCCGTTATCTTGCTATCTATATTAATGCAAGCCTACAGAGACGCGAGTACTTCAAAAGCCAACAGAAGAATAAGCCTATATTAGTCCTAATATAGGATGTTCGTACACGTTGGAATTCGACCTATCTAATACTACGGCGGGCTAAACGGCTTCAGTCTGATCTTGATGACTACTATATAGCCTTCGAGGTAAATCATCTAATAATTAGTTCCGAGGAATAGCGTTAGATTGACTATCTTCTTTGTCTGACTAAGCCCTTCTTTGATTTTACCTTAGTTATGGCTAGAACCAAGGATATTACTATCCATGGTGTCTTCGGTATCTACAACAAGCTATTTAAGTATCTTGAAACATCGATCTAGTAGTTAAGGCGGAAAAAGGTTAGTTTTCTCTCTCTTTTCTCTTACTTTTTCCTCTAATTTCTCTCACTTTTACCTATATTTTATATATAAAAGTGAGAGAAATTAGAGCAAAAAGTAAGAGAAAGGCTTTTCTAGGGTTATTTACTTACTTCTTCTAGGCTAGGTGGAAGCGACAGATGCTAAAAGCCCTAGAATCAGCTAAAACTAAGCTCCGGGATTACTACGCAAAAACAGATAATCTAGAACTTGGTAATCTATATACGCATAGTATACTTCTTGCCCTAGAGTATAAGTTGTAGTTCTTTTCTGGTCCGGATTAGGATGACAAAGACTATGCATCTATATATCTCAAAAGCTTTAGAGATCGGATGAAATCCTATCAAGTAGATAGCTAAATCCAAATACCCCCTCTAGCTACTATCCGAACTAAGTTTGATAAGATGCTTAGACAGAAGCCTAAATCTACTCAGGATCAGGATGAATTAACCTAATATGTCTAAGGAGGTAAGCTTTTATCTAAACTTTTACCCTTTCATCTAAACTTTTACCCTTTCATCTAAACTTTTACCCTTTCATCTAAACTTTTACCCTTTCATCTGAACTTTTACCCTTTTATCTGAACTTTTACCCTTTCATCTAAACTTTTACCCTTGGTTTTACCCTTAGTTTTACCCTTGATTTTACCCTTGATTTTACCCTTGGTTTTACTATTACTTCTTATCTAACTATTCGGATTACTTAGGTTTGGTCCAAACAAGCCCTACTCAATTCTAGAAGGATCATAAGTCTTAATATCCTACCCTTGCACGTATAGCACGTAATGTTTTCTCTATCCCTGCTACTAGTGCGGGTATAGAAAGGCTATTTAATTCAGCCCGTGATATATGCCATTATCGGAGAGGTCGTCTAAATCCTTTAACGATTAAAGACCTAATAATGTTTGCATATATAACGAAGTTTGAGATAGAAGATAAGGAGCTAGCCTTTACCCGATCCCTACCTATCTACGAGGAGGGTGAATTAGATGAAATATCCGATAAAATTACGGAGTTAGGGCTAATTAGTGATACTAAAGAAGATAAGATAGAAGAGGATGAGATAGAAGAGGATGACATTGTTCCTACCCGGACCTCTAGTCGCAAGAGAAAGTCCCCAAATGACTCAGAGGACTATGTTATGTATTAATTTACTTTGTCTTTTAGTTAAAATTTATTTTTGTTTTACTTTTACCTCTAATTTCTCTTACTTTAACATATATTTTGTAGGTAAAAGTGAGAGAAAAGAGAGGTAAAAGAAATAAAAGTGAGAAAAGTTGAAAAATTTTTGGGGGGCATAGCTCTTAGCTAATTTCTGTAGGGCCCTATCCAAGGCTATCGGATGACCCATATTTCTGAAGAGATTTTAGCCAATCGGATAGATTAGTAATATTAGTCTACGTTACCTATAACCTATAGGTAATTTTCCTACTTAACCCCGAATAGGATGTTTTCTTTTAGAAATGGGAGTATGGTCGAGTTGGATCATCTCCTATATCTTCTTCGGCGACCTGAGTTCGATTCTAGGATTTAGCATTTTTTTTTCTTATTTTCGACATCACGTACAATAGATATAAACATACAGTATTACTATTCATCTTACTCTTTATATTATTGTGCTATTCCAGAGTATATTAATACAAAGTTAGGAAAGTGTCACGTGTATGTCCAATGTATGATTTCGTCTGATTTTAATTACATTTAGTCTGTAATTTTACTATGTAAATACCCAAAATTACTGCATATAGTGCATTAGTTATGCTCCTCTGTATCATGGGTATCTTGGCGGCCCATAGGCTTTCCGCCTAGGCCCGCGGCCCGGCCCACAAGGCCCATGGGCTCCAAGGGTAGGACCGGTGTTAGTGCCATGGGCCTCATGGGCCGGCCCATCATGGGTAAACCCATGGGCCTGTCAATGTCTAACTAAGCTACTACTAGCGGCGGCTCTAAAGAGCCCTCTAAGAAGGAGGATAACGACAAGAAATTGCTACGTATACTTATTACGCGCGTCGGACCGACCCCGAGGGTATTAGCGACTAGAACGACGCCGCCTAATATGCTCCGATAGATCGTAGATACTAGATATAATTAGTATATAATTATTTCGCCGGATTACTTCGTACCTAGTACTACAAAGAAGATCTAAAGGACTATCACGATAGCCTTTAGTAACGAAGATATCGATTGCATCCTCGGGGACATCGATATTATCCTTAACGACCGAACCGGCGGTAGCGGTATATTAGCTAGACTTACTAACGTTATATACGCCCCCGGCTCTAAATTCAACCTAATCAGCGGTATATAGCTAATAGCTAAAGGTTACGAGATTCGTTTTAAGGGAGACTACCTTATTATCCTCGAAAACGACAAGATTATCGTAACTAGCGTATAGGAGGAAGAAGCCTACCTCCTCGATATCCTCGAGATTAAGCGTACTACCGCGACGGTACTAAATACTAATTCTAGGCCTACCGACGGCCCTAGAGACCTCCGAGACGTTATCCTATGCGTTATTAGCGACTTAGAGAGAGCCGAGAAGCTTATAGCTAAGCTCGATCGATCTCGGGTTAATATCGATACCTAGCACCGAAGACTATGCTATCCTAGTATATATACGGTATAGGAAGTACCTAAGGCCGCAACTAGAATCGATATCGCCGGCCTCGCGACCTCGAAGAGGCCCTACCCTAGTTACGCCGTCGGTAAAGCCGCCTAGACTATACGTCGCGATATACCTATTATTCTACGCTCTTCTAAGACCGGAGAGCTTATCTATATCGACGTTAGCGGTAGTAGTAAGCTACCTAAGGGTATTAATAGCGAGAAGTACTAGGTCGTATTCATCGACGACTAGGACGGCTAGGGTACTATTAAATACGTTAGATATAAGAGCGACGTTAAGTACGTAGTATAGGAGTACGTTAGGGAGTACGAGAGGGACTACGAAACTACTATTTAGAGCCTTTACTTACTCGTCGATATTGCTTCTACCCCTACGGTATAGAAGTAGTATATCCCTCCGCGCCGCAATAGCGTAGTCGGCTTCTAGAGCGACTATAGCGGCGAGTTTATCGACTAACAACTATAGGAGTAGGCAAGGAATCGTAATATCGTATAGTTCTTTAGCGCCCCCTATATCTATTAGTAGAATAGCAAAATCGAGCGTATTATACGGATCCTCGGAGAGAGGACCTATACGGTCCTATACGATAGTTAACTACCTCTATTCCTATAGCCGGAAGTTATAAGAAGCGTTATATATACTAGAAACCTACTACTATATTACGGAAGGTATATCTAGGGGGTATAGTCCCCGTACGAGCTTCGCTATGAAGGGTTAATATACGGCTTAGATTCAACCGAACAAGGCTACATATAGTGTTCATTAAGCGTAAAGAAAAAGAAGAAGTAAATATAGGGGCTTTAGCGAAGATACTAAAGTACGCGTGTATATACGCTCGCTTACGCAACCGAATTTGTCTTAACGGGCTTAGTAGCGCTCGGAAGTAAGAATCGGTCGAGGTCGGTTAAGTTACGTACTCGAACGTAATACTCCGTAGGCTTTAGCCTATAATATACCCCCTCCTCCGCCTCCTAAGACGAGACGGGTAATAGGGACTATTAATCTCGCTTAATTAGTCGGTCCGTCGACCTCTAGGGGGTCGCCGTAACGCTAAATAAACTCGTCTATAGCCGTATACTCTTATATAGAGTCGATCGGTTCCTAAGTCTACTCGGTATAGCCGGTCTATTTTACTAAAACCTTTTGTTTCCTATCTCTCTCTATCTTTTTCTACCGTACGGTAATAATTTCTTCTACTAGATACTTGTCTTTACCGTCTACCTTAATCGCTAGCGGCTATCGGTCGTCGCTAATCTACGAAGGTAAGGGGTCTACCGATACCGGTCGGAGTAGTTTAACGTAGAAAACTAGATAGATACCTTTTAGGACATCTAGTTCGACTACGTATAATTCCCGTAAACCTATAATAGTATACTTCGCGTATAGCTAGTCGAGCTTCTTCGAAGGTCGTTCGGTCCGGATATTCTTTAAATTAAGCTAAACTTTGTCGCCCTTCTTATAAACCGGAGCTACTTATCGCCGTCGGTTAGCTTACGTCTACTATTATTCTTATACGATTGCGATAGTAGACTATACCTAATCTATAGCTTCCTTTAGACGTTCTACGAAGTACCTCCTAGCTTCTTTAGGTAGTATCTATAGGTATTTATCTACTTACGGGTTCTTACTTAGCCCGATTAGGTCGATATAGTAGCTATAGGTAAAGAAGAAGGGTAAGAGTCCTATCGACGTAGTATTACGATTATTAATCGCGGCTACTACTACCGGTAGTAGGTCTATCTAGTCGCCTTAGGTATAAACGGTAAATATACGTAGGATCCTTTCTACTTCTTAATTTATCTATTCTATCGCGCCGTCTATCTATAGGTAGAAGGCTATAGAGAGTCGCTACTAGATAGATAGCGTCTAATAGACTTCTTTCTAGAAGCTACTTATAAACTATAGTCCTCTATCGCTTATAATTACGATCGGTAATCTATAGTATATATAGAAGTATGTTAAAAATACCTATACGACGTCTTCCGATGTTATATTCTTTATACCGACTAATATTACTCCTTTTATTAGGCGATCGGTAATAACGAGGAGGTTCGTCGCTTTATCCGGCCCCGAGGGTAGAAACTCGGTAATAAAATCGACCGAAATCTCTACCTAAATACGCTATAGGATTAGAAGTAGCTATAATAGTCTATACTTTATATTACGCTAGATAGTACTCCTACTATATATATCGTAGTTTCTTAAGAACCGTCGGATGTCCTTTACTACTCCTAGCTAGAAAAACCGTCTCGAGAGAATTACGTAAGTTACGTCCCTTCCTAGATATCCGGTAATATATAAGTTATAAATCTTTTAGATAATACTTATACGTAAAGGTTCGCTTTCCGGGATCTAGACTTATTTACGGAAGTAAAGAAGTCCTCGTTCGTCGAGGCTATACTCGGTAAGAGACGTTTTAATCTAGTCTTTTAGTAGAAGTCGTCGGTATCCTTTTTCTAGAGTCTCTATAATCCTATAATAGGATATATCGGTAGCTCGTACCTAGTCCTATTCCTTCTATAGGTCTTCCTCTTCGAATATTACAACTAATATATCGAACGCTACCGATTTTATATTATTACTTATTATCGGCTAAGTTCGGTTCCTTCTAATTATAATCCTCGTAAATATCTTCCTAAAGCGTCTACTTAGCTATTCGTCTTCCTTACCTTAGGGAATATCCTATTCCCTACGTAAGAGTACGTCCGGTCTACTTACTAGTTTTCCGGGTCGGTACTTTAAGTCGTAGTCGAATTTAGTAAGGAGCCTAGCCTATCGTACTTATCGCTCCGAGAGGTTACGTACTTTATTAAAGTATCGTAGGTTCTTATAATCTATTAGGATCGTAAAGCGTCCGACTATCTTTAGTTCCGCTCGCTACTCTTTTAGACTATTGATAATAGCTAGAAGCTCCTTATTATAGATCTCGTAGTTTACTTTAGCTATATTTATCTTAGCGGAGTAGTACGCGTATAGACGTAGCGTACCGTTATCTTAACGCTATAAAAGTATAGCTCCGACGGCCTATCTAGAGGTATCTATCTTAAGAACTATCTCCCTTCCTTCTTTAAATAGTACTAATATCGGTATATTAATAAAGAGTTCCTTTAGTTCGACGAAGGCTTCTTAATATATATTATCCTATCGGAATTCTACGTTCTTACCTATAAGGCTTATTAATAGTACGGCGAGAGACGTAAAGTTAGGGATAAATATACGATAGAAGTTAGTAAATCCTAAGAAGCTACGTACTTCCTTCTTCGTCTTTAGTACTTACTACGAACGGATAGCTTCGACCTTCTTTAGGTCGATACGTAAGCCTTTTCCTATATTAATAATAAATCCGAGGTACTTTACTAAGGACTACTCGAACTCCGATTTCGCGATATCGTATTATAGGCCTACTTCCTAGAGCTTCTATAGTACTTTCTTGACCTTTCGACGATAATCGGTAAGAGACCTACTTATATAGATAATAATATCGTCTACGTACGTAGATAAAGTTATCTAGGTACTCCTATAATACTTAGTTGATATATCGTTAGAAGGTCGCTAGGGCTCCTATTAGGCCGAAGGGTATAACGTTCTATTCGTATAGTCTATATCGTATACGAAAGGCTATTTTCTATTTATCTCCTAGGTAGATATAGATCTTATAGAATACTACGATAATATCTAGCTTCGTAAACTATCGTACGGTCGTTATATTTCGAAGTATTTCTTTAATTAAGGGTAGTAGGTATCGGTCTTTTATAGTAATTATATTAAGGGTATAGTAATCTATATAGAATCTAATACCGCTACTAGGCTTCTATACTAGTAGAACTAGGGACGCTACCGGAGACTTACTAACGTAGATAAAATTTTTCCCTAGGAGGTCCGTAAGTATCTTCCGTAATACTAATAGCTCTTCTTTGTTTATTCTATAAAGAGGGCTATATAGTAGCTAAGCTTCTACGCTATTCTAGTCCTTAATAAGGGGAATCTTATAATCGATTCCGGGGCGGTAGTTAGGGAGTATATCTACGAGCTTCTAACTAAATACTTCTAGATAGTCCTAATATTCTTTAGGTAGCTTTATCTTCGGATCGATTACTCTCTTTAGATAGAGTATCTTATTAATATCTTCTATCGTTACCTTAGCTACGCGAATACGTTCGTAGTTAGCTAGGGTTATACCTTAAAGTATCTCTTCTAGCTCTTTTAAGGTAGCTTTCGTGACTTATAGCTTCCGTATAGGACTATTTATAGGGTCTATACGGTTCTAGTATCGAATTCGTTCGCCGGTAGGGGCTCGGATATCGAGACAACCTCTTTTAGCTATATATACCCCGTCGACGGCCTTTAGCTAAGGGGTTCTAAGGATTAATACTTCTTCCTAGTTTAGGATAATATACGTAAATACTCGTTCTTATATAAGGCTATTTACGTCTAGGTTAAAGTAAGTTACCTCGTCGATTCTCCCTACGTTTAGGACTACTCTATCGAGTTTACGTAGAGAGATAGGAACGTATAGGAGGTTTAAGGATTCTACCGTAGAGAGGTTTACTATAGTATAACCGTCGTAGCTATTATTAATTAACGTAGAAATAAACTAAATACTATTAACTCTAGTATAAATAATAAATAGTATAGACTTTTTCTCCTCTTTAAGGAATCCTTCTACCTCCTTCTGCTCCTACTTACGACTAAGAATAGGAGTAATTAGTTTTCCGACTCGCTTTTAGTAGCGGAAACCTCCGAGCGATTACTTTCGGTCTTATTCTCGCTATCGTAGTCCTTAGGTATAGTTCTCTTAGAGCGTACGTTCTTACTTACGTCCCTCTAAGGCCGTAAAGGGCTATTTCCTCGGTAGTCGATAGTATATAGGTAGTCTAATACCTAGTACTTACTACTTCCGTACTTAATATAGAGGCTTTTCTTACGACGACGTTCTAGTTCTTCTTAGTCTACTATCTTAGTAAACCTTCTATTGTTGTCGTTAGCGCGTAAGCTAGAACTCGGACGGGAGTTACCGCTCGGGCGAGTTCGGTTATTACGGACTATAGCTTCCTATTCTATTTTACTATCGTACTAACTATCGTTACGATTATTATTACTATTATTGCTATTGCTTAAATATAAGTTCTTCTTATACCGTAAGCGCCTAGTCGGTTCTCTAAGGGCATCGAGGTTAGTATTAATAGTATATAAGGTACTAAGGAGGCCTTAGTAGGTAGTAGGGATATCACGATACGTTAGTTTATCTTTTATCGTATAGTTAAGAGTGTTAATTAATACTTATTTCTTAGGTTTATCCGGCTAGTCGAGGCTACCGGAGTCCGTAAGGTACCGATCGAACTTAGGGAAGAACCGGCTAAACTTTTTATCGTCTCTCTACTTAATAGTATATAGTCGTCGCGTAGAGTATATTTAGCGGTTTAGATTACCGTAGATACTATCGAGGTACGCGATAAAGTCCGTAGGGTTTCTATCTTCTACGTACGTCGTTACGTAGGTCTCGGTATTACGAGCGGTATCGCCTACTAGTCGAGAGTATACGTACGATATCTACGCGGCCTCGTCTCTAATTAATTCTCTATTAAGGTAGAGTTTAGCTTATATCTTTGTCTTCTAGGAGCTCTATTCTATTATTTTTCTAGTAAAAGGCTTAGGATTAGGGATAGCTTTCCTCGAGCGTAGTACGACCGGAGCTACGGGGGCTACGGCCGGTTAGTTTTAGTTATTTACGGTATTAATCGCTAGTTGCTATAGTACTACTACTAGTTATACGTTCGCTTCCTATTAAACTTAGCGGTCTTAGCGGTCTTCTATTCTCTATTTATATATTATCTAGACGAATTATTATAACTAGTTAAGGCTCGACGGCTATCCGTAGGCGTATAGTTCTATTTTCCGTAGTTTAGTAAGTAGCTAGGGGCTATCGTTTGTTGTCGGTTGAAATAACTAGTAGTTCTATCGTTGTCTTTTCTGTTTCCGATACGACTAGGGGTCGTCTTCTAGCGAGGGCTAGGAATCCGTTATTCTCTTTCCTTTCCGTTGGTACGATCGAGATCGTCTTCTAGCGAGGGTCGCTAGGAATATCTTTTAGGACGCTTAATAAATATAAAGGGTTAATATACGGCTTAGATTTAACCGAACAAGGCTATATATAGTATTTATTAAGCGTAAAGAAAAAGAAGAAGTAAATATAGGGGCTTTAGCGAAGATACTAAAGTACGCGTATACGTACGCTCGCTTACGCAACCGAATTCGTCTTAATAGGCTTAGCAGCGCTCGGAAGCAAGAATCGGTCGAGGTCGGTTAAGTCACATGCTCGAACGTGACACTCCGCAGGCTTCAGCCTATAACATTCGCTACGGCAAGAAACCTAACCTTAGTCACCTTACTATTATCGGTAGCGACGTATATATCGTCCTCTAGTAGGAATAGGTCCGTATAAACCCTATCGGCTATTATCTCGTACCTCGTACCTAGAAGGGCAAGCTTATCGGATATAATAGCCTCTACAGTAGTATTGTTAAGATACTAGTTTGTAGGATAGTAAGCCTGTCGATCAGGTAAGGTAACGACTGTCTAAAGGTCTAGGGTGACTGGTAGGAAGAGGTAGGAATAATATATTTTAATAAGAATAGAGACTAATTCTTGAAGGAATTAGGAACTATAAAATAGGAGACCTCCTTTTATACAAGGTAGGCTAACAAATAAATATACGGTAGAGAAAAGGAAACGTAAGCGAAAGGAGGACGCATCGGTAGCGAACCGCCGCCGATCGACAAAGGCAAGAGACAAAGAGATTTAGGAATAGCTTCAAAGAGACTTATTCCGTAACAATTATACTTCCTCCCCTAACGCCTAACCCTAGGCGTTATAAGGTTATATAACATAGGTAAATAGAGAAATTAGAAATTATATACTCGTAGAAATTGTAAATATAAATATATTCCCCTACTTCTTCTTTTCTACCCTTTTACTTGTGATCCGAGGTGCCGTTGCTCACACATCTTCCACATAGGCCAAAAGGTCTAACTAAACTGCTTCATGGAAGCAGTTCTAGTTGCAACGGTATATATAGATAGGTGATATCATCCCGTATCACATCCTCCCCCACCTAAGGCAAATCACGTCCTCGTGATTTATCACGTGCTTCTTCAAGGGAAGCGTACCTATGCTTCGTTAACCGGGGGAAGCGTACCCGCTGATTTTTCGTGGGGAATCAGACCAAACCCCGCCTTAGTGGACCCACTTAGGGTATGCCCTATTAACCGAGGGCACGGAAGGATCACGTGTATCTATATATCACCTCCAAGGGCGGAACCTTGCCGAGTGTACCGGAGGCTTACATAATCAATCACAAAGGCATGATTAGGTAAGGGGTCAAATTCTGCGCGTGCCAGGATTCGAACCCGCGACCTCCGAGAGTCTCGGTTATGAAGCAGTTTAATGTGATCCGAGGTGCCGTTGCTCACACATCTTCCACATAGGCCAAAAGGTCTAACTAAACTGCTTCATGGAAGCAGTTCTAGTTGCAACGGTATATATAGATAGGTGATATCATCCCGTATCACATACTTATCTACAATATTCCTAATTTTTGCCGTATATTACGGCTATTTCGAGATTCTATCTATTTAATATCGAAATATAATCTCCTACGTTTCGGCCGTATTAAAATAGCCAAGGAAAATCCTATTTCGGAGGAGATACCGGTAGAGGTAGAAAACTAGGGTACTAAGGGTAAAGGTTCTAAGGTTAAGAGTTCGGAGGAGCCCTCTAGTAACGACGTATCGCTAGATAACGATAGAGATCTAGACCTCGTCGGTATAGTTTCGCTTAAGGGTCGCCGCCTTTATTACGTACGTCCCCTTGCCTACGAGTTCTTCTAGTATATAGTATATTTACGCTATACCCTAACTAATTTTAAGCCTAAGAAAGGCCTTACTTTTAAAGTATAGTATATCCTTAACGCTATACGATCGATCCTATATAAGTAGTATTTCGACTATAGAGATAAATACTTTTAGGTATATTTCGCTATCCTTTTCCTAGGTAATTTTGCTAATAAGATTTAATATAGGCGCCTACTAGAATTCTAGGAGATCTATATAACTTAGGTATTCTACTCCGTTAGACTTATAACGAGTTTTAGCGTAAGGATACTAAGAATACTTCTTTACGCTAGACCGAGTCGGTATAGGTTTAAATAGCTTTCGCCTAGGTTACGTTTGTTAGTATCTTCGACTCCCTTATAAAGGCTTATTCTAGCTTTTATAGACTTATAGAAACTAAGAAGGCAAAGAAGACTATTATAAGTAAATCCCTTCTAATTTAGTAGAGTTTTGCTAATTTTTTCTCGTAGGACGCCGACTAAAAGTACGAAGAGTTTTGCTCGTAGCGCCGTCGCGAACTCGCCTCTCTTATATCGCCCCCTATCCGGGACTATTCTAGTACCTAAGAGGCGTACCGTAGTAGCTACTTACTACGCGCTCTACTAGGGGATATTAGCTAGTACTTATAGGCTAGTACTAAGTATATCTTTATAGCTTCTATTAAGAAGGTAATTAATAGTTATACTACTTATTACCGGAAGAAAGGGGGGTAATCGTCCCTAATTTAGAGGCGGAAGAGCCTAGTACGACTAAGACCTAGGATATAGATATTATCCTTAAGGAGATTTAGGATAGTTTTCCTATTAGCCTTATAGAGTAGGTCTAGTTATATAGTAATCTTTAGGTATATAGGCGGTAGTTTAGTAGCGAATCGTATTCCTTCTCCTATTCTTTAGGATAGTTTCTTCTATCTTACGGACTTCTAGAATCGATAAATTATATCTTTTATATTAGTTATATCGTAGAAAAGAACCTATTAATTATATTCTAAAGGCTACCCTTTCTATTTAACTAAGTAGTATCGTTCTCTATTAAAGGTCTTTTCGCTATATACTTCTTTAACCTTATACTCGTCTTTATTGTTAAGTTTAGATATCGGTATAGAATCGGTATTATTTCTAGGGCGTTGCTTCTAAGGTTCGAGGAGAGAGATATAGAAGACGTTATAGATATAGTCGTACTAACTAGGAAGAAGGAGGCGATATATCTACTTTCCGATAGCGTTAAGGACTCGGAACGGCCTAATAAATTAGGGACTTAGTTTCTACGTCGTCTTAAGTTTTAGGTTCTTAGTTAATAGTCCGATAAGGTCTCTATATTTAAAGATCTTTAGCCTATACTCGAGGTTGTATTTCTTTGCCTAGGACTCGGTAAATAGAGTAAGTAGTTTATACTTAAGGTTATAGTATTTAGCTTAGGCTTTAGTAATATTATACTAGTAGTTCGTAAGTCTTTTATAGATCTCTTAAAGTTTTTTAATTCTTACTATTATAGCTAGAATACTTCTCTCCGAAGGATCGACCTCGATCCTATAGTAAAAGTCTAGCAAATAGCCGAAGAGGGCTTAGAAAGGTAAATAGCCTATTATAGTATTAATAGTATTATTATATATAAACTCTACTATTCTTAGTAGTTACGGCTAGATAAGCTACTCTATATTAATAAAATAGCGGAGATAGTATTCGAGAACCTAGTTTATCTATTCTATTTAACCGTCGGTTTAGGGATAGAACGCTATCGAAAGGCGTAACTTAACTTTAGAAAGGTAATATAATTCTAACTAGAACTTACTAGTAAAGAGCGATCTATAATTACTAATAATACCTTCTAGTAGGCTATAATAGAGTTTAATATCGTTATAGAATAATTAGGCGAGGTCGATAGCTATTATCGTTGTAGATATAGGGAAGAAAAGGGACTATTTTATAAATCTATCGACGATAACTAAAATTATATTAATAGGTTAATCTTAGTAGATCGATAGAGGGAGGCCTATAATAAAATCTATTAATAATTCCGTAAATAGCTTTTTTAGGATAGGAAGTATATCTAGCTTCCTATAAGACCTATACTGTAGAGCTATAGTATCTTAGCAAATCGTATATATCTAGATATATTTATTAACGTCTCGGTTAATATTTACCTAATAGTATTTCCTTTTAAGAAGTTTAGCTATATAGATATATCTAAAATAGCTAGAAAGAGGGTTATTATAATAGATACTTAATAGTTTTATCTATAGATTATTTCTAGTTAGGACGTAAAAGTAGCGCTTATATCGAATAAGCCCTCTTAAATTAATAGACTAGTCTTTATTCCCTAGTTACTTTTCTATAATAGCGTACTTTCGCCGCTAAGTCTCTAGGTCTTTACTTTAAAATCGCCTAATTAAGTTCTTTAATTTATCTCTAGGTTCTTCCTAGTAGATATTTTTAATAATATAGGCGTTATATAACTTTTTAGTAGGAATTAGCTATACCTAGCCTAGTTCCTCTTAGTTACTTTTAGAAGCTAATTTAGCGGCGAAACTCTCCTATTCTATAGCTAGGATATCTATATCTATAGTAGGGGGCTCGCTATTAAAGTAGGTCTTAGCCGAGATTAAATCTTTTATATTAAGTACTTTAACTCTTATAAACTATTAATTAGATAGCTACGTTTTACTTAATATTCGATCCTATAATAGACCGAGTAGCTCGACTCTAGGAGCGTCTTTATAGTCTAAGCCCTATCGCCGAGATAGGCTATCTATAAGGTTTATTTTACTAGAATAGTATTTTATTTAAAAATTAAATATAGATAGGAGAAGATACTATCTAGCCTATCTCTTATTAAGTTTTAGTTATTTTATAAACGCCTAAAGATTAGAATAGTTAGATAATACTTCGATAGAGGACGTACTATCTTTAAAGTAGTATCGCTAGTATTTAAAGGACTAAACAATAGCGAAAAGCTCCTAATCCGGTATACTATAGTTAATCTCTACGCTATTAAACTTCTTTAACTAAAAGACGATAGGATACTAGATATCTTTATTGTTAGGTTAAGAGAGGATTCTAGCTATAGCGTAGTTAGATATATTAGTCTTAAGTCTCTACGGTCTTTCTAGATTAAAGTAATAGAGAAGGGGTACTACCTTAAATACGTCGAGGATATAGTAAAATACCGCTATTTCTATAGGTATAAGCTCTAGGGAACCTAGCTTCTTACTATTTATACTTTCTTTTATTAAGGATATTAATAGGAGTATAATCTTAGAGTAGTTTCGGATAAAATATCTATAGAAGTTATAGAAACCTAGGAATACCTAAATATTACGGAAAGTATAGGAAATCGGCTACGAAAGTATATCGGCTATATATTATAGATCTATAGAAACGCCTTTAGAGGAGATAATAAAGCCTAAGAACTCGACTTTATCCTCGTAGAAGATATATTTACTTAGTTTAGCGTATAAACCTATAGATCTTATACGTTTAAGGACTTAGCGGATATAGTTAGTATATAAGTCGCGATCTAATAAGAAGATAAGGATATTATCTAGATACGCTACCGTAAAGACGTCGAGAAGGCCGTAAAGTACTATATAGATATAGGATTAGAATATAGCTAGGGCGTTAGTAAGACTAAAGGGTATAATAGTATATTTAAAATAACTATAGTAGGTACAGAAGGCTATTTTCTATTTATTACCCTCTCGGATATAGATCCGGTAGTATATATCCTTAATATTAATCTTACTAAACTACTTTATACTAGAGAGATAGTTAAGAATCTCCGAAATAAGAGAGAGAGGGTAGTAATTCTTTACCGAAATACGATTAAGTCTATAATAGTCGACGTATAACTAGAGTCTACTATCCTTCTTAGGAGCGAATAGAATTAGGGTATCTATAGGGCTCTTAGATAGATAGATACGTCTATTCTCGAGGTTCTTGTTAATATATTAGCAGAGTTCCGAGAGTTCTTTCTCTAAGAGAAGGTAGATCGGTCCGAAGAGAGGTAATTAGTTAGCGATAAGTTCGATAGTATAATTAGTATCTTTAAATAGAGGAAAAGTTATTACTTTTTCGTAAGAGAAGATATCCCGATACGCCTATAGTTTAGTAGGGATCTTAGATAGATCTTAAGAGGGTCTTTTATTATTGTCGTCTCTAGGAATCTAGATTTCTTTAGATATCTAAACAACTATAAAGATATATACTAGTTTATAAGAGTATTTAGCGAAGGTATAGGGTTTTTTAATTATAATAGAAGGCGTCTTAAACTACTAGAGGTAAGACGCTAGCGTAAGATAGATATTAAGGCCTCGTAATATTATAATTAAGAGTAGGATAGGGCTACCCTATAAGTCTAGGTCGTAATTAATAGCGATATATAGATATTTAAAGGTTCTAACTAACCTATAGGAGTTAGTAGCGGTAATTAGGACCTTCTAGACTCCGTATATAGGCGTAGTAAATTAGTTAATAGCCTTAATAATAGGCTTAGTTTATTTTACTTATTAGAGTTTATAGGTTTTAATAAATTAATAGCTAATAATATTAACTTTAGTATAGCTATCGAGATCTACGTATATTTCGATAGTATCTTATATGTAGATCGGATATAGAAATAGGAAGCTATCTCTACTTAAAGATAAGAAGTCGAAGGTATAGAGTCTACTCTAACTTATTAGTATTTTCCTAGAGAATCTTACCTATATTAGTATAGCCTCGGTCGTAGGTAGGTTATAGGTAGCTATTACTACTATAGTTAAAGTACTTTAGGGGTTGTCTATCTCGTCCGATTAGGTTCTTATTATAGAGGCGAGATAGATCGTCGTAGTTTTATACTAGTTCCTTATTAGGGTTATTAATATTATAGTTATAAAGGTGTTAATCTTAGTTTAATCTACGTAGGTAATTAGGATTAGCGTTATAACTAGAGTTTAAGTTAGAGTAAGATTTAAGGTTATAAGGGGATTCTTAGAAATAGCGCTTAGAGGGTCCTTAGTTTAGTTCCCTATCGTCGGCTTTACGCTTATATTTCTCCTATAATTAGAGGATTTCCTAGTAGTAGTACGTAATATTAATTATTTTATCCTAAGTCTATAGGAGGCTAAGAATATAGAGGTTAATTAGGTTTTATAGTAAATACTAGAGTTTCGTAAAGAAAGAGAGGCTTTATTTAGTCTCTAAGAGACGAGGGAAATATTATTCGAGGGTATCGAGATAGGCGTAGAACTCTCTCGGATCTTCGTCGGAATATTAGAAGGTCTTTTCGAGCTAGACCCGAACTTCGGCCTAGAGATTAGTAGTATTCCGGATAAAGGAGAGGGTAAATTCTTTAAAGTAGGTCTATAATCCCTCGGCGTAGCGCTAGTCTTCTAGTATTAATTTACTAATATATTAGTACTATCTTATATAATAGGTTTTATCTATAAAAAAGACGCTAAGGAGGATCTTTCTACTATCGTAGTAGTACTTATAAGGTACGCCTTAGAAGATAATTTTAAGGTCTAATAGCTAGTTTTACTACTATTAAAGGTTAAATATAATCTTAAATCGAGAGATATCTTTAAACTTAATCTCGAATCGATCCTCCTAGTCGGGGTTAGAATCGCGATAGTTTCGTAGGCGATTTACTTAGCTATCGAGTATAGCTTCCTCGGCGCGAAGTTTAGTAATATATTACTTTAGGGTAATCTATTACTCGAGTCTTTCGATAGTTTACTAAGTAAGTTAGTAGTTTTTAGTAATTTACTCGGTATTAGGGAGTCCCTCGTCGATAGGAGTTATATTACGAGGAGTTTTAATAATCGGCTACGGTTCGGTAGTATTTCGGCTTTATAATAAAGCCCTTTAGGTAGAGGATCGAGTATTAGGAGATATCGTAACCTTAGGTAATCGAAGTCGAAGAATTAGAATTATTAAGATACTAGTTTATAGGATAGTAAGCCTATCGATTAGGTAAGGTAACGACTATCTAAAGGTCTAGGGTAACTCGTAGGAAGAGGTAGAAATAATATATTTTAATAAGAATAGAGACTAATTCTTAAAGGAATTAGGAACTATAAAATAGAAGACCTCCTTTTATATAAGGTAGGCTAACAAATAAATATACGGTAGAGAAAAGGAAACGTAAGCGAAAGGAGGGCGCGTCGGTAGCGAACCGCCGCCGATCGACAAAGGCAAGAGACAAAGAGATTTAGGAATAGCTTCAAAGAGACTTATTCCGTAACAAGTAGTTATCGAATCTACCGACTATATAGTACGGAGGTAGAATAGGGGATACTATACGATATTAGGGATATTATTATCGACGAGGGGAGCGATTTTACCTTATTTAGCGACCCTAATAGCCCTAATACCTCTAAGACGATAACTACGACGAATTCGACCCTAGAAGTATCTATATACGACTTAGAATCCCTAGAAGTATTAGCCTATAACGATAGGTCTAACAACGGCGAAAGCGACGATATTATAGTTATCGATACCGATAACGATACTTCTAGGGGTAAAACCGATACCGAAGAGCCTTTCGATACGAATTTAGGCTTAGAGGCGGCAGAAATACCTAAAACGACCGATTCTAATATTTTCCGTAAAATAGTATTAGTTTCCTCTTTAGGAATAGCCTAAAACGACGGGCCGACTAAAATTCTAGTATCTAGGGCCGTTAGAGTATGTATCTAAGCCCTAGCCCTCGTAGTACGAATTCTAACCTTAAATACCTACGTAGTTAGTATTAAGGGCCTCCCTAACCTTCTACCTCTCGAGATACTTCGAAATATCGACCTACGCTAGCTTAATTTACTACGTAGCCTCGCGGAGGCCTAGAAATCGCCCCTTTAGCCCTAGTAGTAGAGAGCTATATACGCTAAGAAGAAGCAACTCGAGCTTCTTAATACCTAGGAAGTCGTTATACCCGCTAAAGATACTCGTATTTTATTAGGTAAGTAGGTATTTAAGCTAAAAATAGATACTAACGGGAATCCTACTCGATTTAAAGCTCGATAGGTCGTACGTAGCTTTCTCTAAGAAGAAGGTATCGATTACGATAAGACCTTTGCCTCGACCGGCTATTACGAGACGCTACGAATCCTCCTCGCTATTATTACTACAATAAAGCTCTTTACGGTATATATCGACGTTAATCTAGCCTACCTAAATATAAAACTAAAGAAGTAGTTACTCGTCGACTATCCCTATAGCTTCGAGAGCGAGGCCCCCGGTTAAGCCTACTACTTATTATAGTCCCTTTACGGCCTTAAGTAGAGTACCTATAACTAGGGAGAACTACTCGGAGAGACCCTATTAGCTAAAGGCTTTAAGAGATCTACGGCCGACCCCTATCTTTATATCTCCCGCGACTAGTAGGGGGTAATTTTTATCTTCGTCTACGTAGATAATATACTAATCGTAGCTTCTTCCCCCGACCTCGTCGACCGTACGAAGCGTTATATCTCGGCTAAATAGTTAATTACCGACGTTAGAAATATCTCTTATTACCTCGGAATAAAGATAAATTACTAACGGGAGGAAGGAGTTATAACGATCTCTTAACAAGCCTATATCGATAGGTTTACTACTACTATCTCTAACGACCTTACTAGTATCGACTGTCGAAAGCCTACCTTACCGATGCTCTCTAAGCCTAAGTAGGCCTCTTCTAAATACTAGGCGTCGAAGTAGGATATTAGATAGTATTAGAATAGCGTCGGATCGATAATATACGTAATAAACGTTACTAGGCCTAATTTAGCCTATCACCTTTCTATTATCTCTAGGTTCCTACTAAACCCCGACGACGAGTACTATATAGCTATATAGAGGGTCAACGACTACCTATACTACTCTAAAGACCTATAACTTACCTTCCGAGCCCCCGGAGCCCCTAGGGCTATCTAGTTACCTTAATCCCCGTCGATTTCTAGTAACATAAGCGTTAGCGATAGCATCATCCGCGGCTATATAGATATATCCTTTGCCTTATGCCCTAATACCCGTAAAAGCCGTACGGGCTATATATTCTTCCTCGCCGGCGGCCCTATCGTATAGAGCTCTCGCCGTTAAAGTTCTACGGCGAAATCTTCCGCCGAAGCCGAATATATAGGCCGGAGGCCGGAAGCGAGGCTATTTAGCTATAGATACTACTAAATAATCTCCTAGAGCCTTCTCCTAAACAACCTACCCTTATCGCTACTAATAGCATATCGGCTATAGCCATAACGGAGAAACGTACTACCTATAGTAGGGCTAAGTATATCGACGTACACTATTACTAGATTAAGGAGTAGGTCTAATCCAATAGGATTACCCTATAGTATATCCCCGGTAAAGAGCTCGTCGCCGACGGCCTTACTAAGGCCCTTCCTAGCCTAGCCTTCTAGGAATTCGTTAGACGGTTAAATCTGACTATCCCTAAGTCTTCTAACGACTCCGGTACGTATAATACACCTCTATCCTAACTAGGGGGTATATCTTCGAAGGCCTCCCTATTAGGGGGTATAATTAACTAATATTAATTCCGATTTAGCTAATTAGATTGCCTAATTTCCTATCCTATTATATATAATTTACTACTATATTATTCGTTATATTCTATTCTAATTTTGACCTATTTTACCCGCAATCCTAAGGGGGTATATTAATATAAACTAACTAGAGGTTAGTTTATGCCTTACGGATAAGGCAAATATTAAGTTAGGATATCGTGTATTATAGAAATTCCGTTTTGCTATAGGTATCTATATACCCAAGCGCTATAATAGAGTCGCCTAACTACTTCGGAGTAACCGGTCGGGTATACTTGCCCTCCGGCATTTGGAGCAGAATTACGCGGTATTTACATAGTTTTCTTACTCGAGATTTAGGGGTATAAAGGTTCCCCCGAAGTCTCGAGGAAGTAGTATCTGAATTCAATTGTTTTATATCTGACCTAACTTTCGGTTCATTTCCTACACCCATAGTTAAAGATCACCTTTAAATCTTCACTATTTCTACCTCGGCCTGTTATCTCTCAACACATTAGAGTAGGTTCGTGTTAATGTTCAAGGTTTATCTGATTTATTGGATGTCATTATGATCACATCTCGGTCGGAGCACAAAAAGTACATAGGAATCGAAAGATACACGGCGAAACATTGTATCCCCAAGCGCCGGTTTACAAAAGTCGTGACATACAGGTATATACGGTCCTCATCACATACAACCACCGCAGATCAACTTCGCACTCATTGCACCTTAGAGCGGAGACGGAAACTCGGCCCCTGTACAAACTCCAGCCCGGTATCAATGTCACCCTTGCGAGCGAACTGAATATCCTTGGAGTAGTGATCGCGCGGCTGCCAGGGTGCCTGGTCAGCAGCCATGGGGAGAGTGCGCTGAGCGACGGTGACATAGGTCGAGTTGAGGTTGAGCAGAGGTCGTTCCTGGAGATTCTGAGCCTGGGATGGTTGGAGACGGGGTGTGGCGGCGACAAGCTTGCGGGATTCCATGTTCTGAATTAACCGGGTGACAAATTGGGCGGTCGCATCTGCTCCTAAGGTCCATGAGGCATTGGTGTAGCCAATGACAAAGGCGGCATTGGGTAGATCCTGCAGCATGACGCCGTTCCATAGGTACTTGGAGCCAACGTCGATCTTCTGTCCGTCTACGGATAGAGCGGAGCCACCGGCAATTTGTAACTTGAGACCCGTCGCTGTGATGATGATATCAGCGTCAAGAGAGTCGCCCGAGTTCAAGGTGATGCCGTTCTTGGTGACTGTCTTGATGGTGTCGGTGCGGACATCGGCCTTGCCTTTACGTAGACACTGGAAGAAGTCTCCATCGGGGGATACACACAACCGCTGGTCCCATGGGTTGTAAAGGGGCTTGAAGTGCGGGTCGTGGGGAATATGTGTGGGCAGTTGGCGGCTGACGGATCTTTTGATGATCCAGCGGGAGAAGTTGGGGAAGCCTTGACAGAAAAGGTAGAACAAGCGGGTGGTGAGTATCCAGATGAAGCGCTGCATACGCTGGTATACGGAGGTGGGCAGGATATAAGCCAACCAGCGGCTTGCGACGCGGTTAGGAAGTGATAGAATGTATGTAGGACTGCGCTGGAGCATGGTGACACGCTGCGCCTTGTCGGCCAAGTTGGGGAGTAGAGTAATCGCGGTAGCTCCACTGCCAATGATGACGATGTTTTTGTTGGAGTAGTCGAGGTCTTCGGGCCAGAATTGAGGGTGGATGATTTGACCCTGGAAGTTATCCAGACCGGGAATCTTGGCCTCCAACGGCTCGTTGTAATTGTAGTAGCCAGTGCCGAAGATCACGTAGCGCGCGGTGTAAGTTTTTGGGGTTCCATTAGCCTCGACATTCAGGGTCCAAGAGTTCTCTTCGCTTGACCAGTCGGCTGACTGTAGCTTAGTGCGGTAGAGAATTCGCTTATCGATGCCGAATTTCTCAGCGGTGGCGCGCACGTAGGACTTGATGGCGGAGCCCTCCGCGATGGGATTATTGCGGTTCCAGGGGTTGAAAGCAAAGCCGAAGGTGAAGAGATCCGAGTCAGATCGGATACCGGGGTACTTGAATAGATCCCAAGTGCCACCCAGGTCATCGCGGGCCTCGAGAATGGCATAGCTGATCCCCGGCAGCTGCTCCTGTAGACGGTACGCGGCGTTGATGCCGGAGATGCCTGCACCGACGATGACAACGTCGAAACGTGATTCAGACTGCATGGTGGCCGTTCATAGAGTATGGGTATGAAGCTGGACTTGGAGGAGGGAGGTGCAATTTACATTTTTAGAAGGGATTCACATGCCCACCTCGGTTGACAATGATCGGCGGTGGATTGCCGTGCTTTTAGTGGAGGCGGCGACATTCTACTGAATGTGGTAAACTGTGGTAAACCACTTATGATGTCGTGGGATCTGGGGATCTGTGGATCTGGATCTGGTGATTTGGATATCTAGAGTTCAAGTAGCTGGTTCCTTTGTTGAAGATGATACATAATGTGGGTAGTAGTAGTAGTAGTAGTAGTAGTAGTAGTAGTAGTAGTAGTAGTAGTAGTAGTAGTAGTAGTAGTAGTAGTAATGTGGTAGTGTCCCATTACAGTAGAAGTAGACTTACTATATTCGCCTGTATAGTTCTTTCCATCCAACTGATCCCCGACGGTCATAACTCACGTTCATAAGGTCCATTCACACGGTCCCGGTCTCGGTCTCGGTTTGGTCTCTCTCGACTCCACTCCCCACTATCAACCGCCTCGGTCCCAACGGAAAATTGGATGCGAATCCATACCGCAATGGGATAGCACTGCGAGATCGACATCTCCGAGGTTCACACGTGGGAAGCCCTAGCTAATAGCCCTTTATTAGGGTGTTCGTGGTTGCCATGTCCATGTCTATATTCACGTCCATGTCCATGTCCATGTTCACGTTCAGGCTCATGTTCGTGTCCGTGTCGCAATGTCGCTATCCTCGGTGAAATTGACTCTCCTGCAGAAGCTGGACATTCTGCCTGCTGTCGCCTCAATCGTGCTCGCCGGCTTCTATGCTCTTCTGACAGGTCTCTGGCGCACCGAGCGCCAGGCAAAGACCTTGTTCCTGCATTTTGGCTATGCCATTATGCGCAAGGCGACCGCACGACTGTCGCCGTTACAGCTGCAGTACATCTCGCCTACTTCCGACAAGATGTATGAGCGATACAGCAAGAAAAGTCGCATCCAGCCCCAGTCGGTAGAATTGGGCTACGGTGCCCTCGGCCACTGGATCGGCGACCCCAATGCGACCAACGTGCTAGTCTGGTTCCACGGTAAGCATCACGAAAACGTCCCGATAAGAATGCCTTGTTGATACTTGCAGGTGGTGGATTCAGTATACCCGCCAACATGGCCTACTTCAAGTTCTACTCGCATGTCGTGCGCGATCTCGAACGCGCCGGCAAAAACATCGCCATCTTCAGCCTAACCTACACCCTGGCCCCGCGAGCCACCTACCCAACGCAACTCAAGCAGGCTGTCGCCGCCGTGCGCTACATCCTCTCCCAGTCCGACCGTGACCCGGCTACCGTCTTCCTTGGCGGTGACTCCGCCGGCGGCAACCTAGTCGGCGGCGTACTCTCCCACGCAGCTCACCCACACCCGCAAATTGAGCCCTTGTCACTCGGCGGCAAGTTTGGCGGCGCGGCCATGATTTCACCATGGACACTCATGGACACGGAATTTCCAGACCATGCCTACCACGGCGGAGACATAATCACGCAAGCTGTCGCGCAGCCGTGGGTATCTGCGTACCTAGGCACCGCTACGCGCGACAACTACACAGATCTGTCGAAGGCGCCGACAGACTGGTACAAGGGCTTCCCGGTAAACCAGGTTCTGATCACGGGAGGCGGGAATGAGATCATGTTGCCGATTATTCAGGACTTTGCGGAAAAGTTTAGAAAGGGATTCCCCAATGTGGAATTGTTGATTGGGCATCGGGAGTGCCATGTGGCACCAATTTATAATCTGGAGCTGGGGGATAGTACCGAGACGGAGCAGGGCAAGAAGGTCAAATCATGGTTGACTGAGTTGGCGCGGTAGAGATCAATGGGTATCATTCGTAGTTAATATACTAAAAAGTAAGCGGTTAGTTGATCGGTGAAATCCTGATCTGTTACCTAGGTACAGCCTAATAGCCGCTATTTCCGCCCGTAGTCTATACAAAGTTACTTTTACGGTTGTACAACTTGAGATCTAACAGACTCGAAGTGCTCAGAGTGCGACATCTTGTTCAGAACCCGCCACAACACCATGGCCCATATCAGACCCCTCGGCTACAGGAATATATCCTCGGTTCCCACGTGACATGTAGCGATCCGGTTTATAAAAGAAGTCCCCCGCGTCCAGCTCTCCACTTTACTATTACTTCAATCATGTCGTGAGTGTTACCTATTCCGTAGGAGGGCTACACTAATAATGGCAGTTCCATCATTAGCAAAATCGGTCTCCGCGCTGCCTCCGGCGAACAGCCTAACCTTGCTGCCGGCTTTCTCGTGGCCAACTGGGCTTTTGCATACCTTATAATGAGCACACGCATCTCCAAAATGTACTATGGTCTGGACCACAATGCCGCGCCCCGACAGGACCTCTCCAAGTACGGTGAAGCTGCCGTCAAGGCTGGCAAGATTAGCCAGCGTACTCTGGACAAGCTGAAGCGCCAAGAGGCAGCACACGCCAATGCAGTCGAGGGATACCCCTTGTTTGTTGCAGCCAGTATGTTTCCATATTAAAGTGATACGTTCTTCTGCTAACAGAGATAGTGCTGCTGTCGGTGGTTGCTGGTGTTCCTCATGAGACCATCAACACTATCGGTGTGTGGTACACTTTGTCGCGGGTTGTCTTTAGCCTATGCTACTCGCACATTGAATCGGAGGGTGCTAGTTTCCTGCGTTCCGCGGCTTGGTGGTCCGGTAACATTAGCTGTATTACTGGTCTGGTGTTGGCTGGAAAGAAGCTGTAAATGTTTGCAGATATGGACAGTATAGTTATACCCAACTGTTCAATGGGGCTGTTTATAATCCTTTTCGGGATTAACCTTGGTATAAACACCGATAGAGGCCGAACTTTACCGGCAGAATTATTTTCTGGTTCTGGTTCGGGGGTGGAGACCCGAGAGGATATCCTTGGAACACTTCTATATGTATCAGCGACTGTTATGCTGCTGAGCGGCTCCTGATAACCGGGAATCCTTTACTACTATACCAGATTCGCAACTTGATACAACAAACAGAATAACTATGTACAGTACACGGGCTAGCCGTAATGTGCCCAGGACCCAGGCGGCAGAGACTTTCACATCTTGTCACATCTTAACCATATTAGTTTGACGTGCATAAGGAGCCCACTTGACCAGCCTCTCGCAGAGAACATGTGGGCCAATCTATGTCATAGCTGAACTCCGACCCACCTTTCACCTCTCCACTATCATCGAAACCCCATCATGATCATTAGAGACCGATGAACGAGCGGGGCGATCATCTTTTCTGCAGTAGCGAGGGGCTATAGGTGGTATTCTATAAGATGTCGTCACTGAACCACGACACCGGCCCACCAGAAGCGAAACCCATTTAACTGAGCTACCCCTCCATGTAGCAACACACATCCATCTTTCACTCATTTCTCACAATGGCTCCCAGTATCCCCGAAGAATATGCCGAGCTCATGAAGCCTAATGGCAACGGGCACTATCTATACAGACCTCAACGGTATAGCACACTCCACCCCGGCGCAATTGGGTTCTTTGATAAGCACGGCGCCTGGAACCAGGTGAGTACCATATAACTTGTGACAGTCAAGTTGGTTAATGACGCTGACACATTTAGATCACGGATATCTCCGAGCCCGGCGGACCCGAGAAAGACGGATTTACCGGTCTGGACAGAAACCTCGAATATGAAGAACCCTCCGAACGCATGTGGAAAACCGTGTCTTCAGGAAGTGAAGGTAAGAACCCTCCACAAACTATTGGCACCTTGGAATTCTCGAAGTAACACATTTCCAGCGGAAAACAGCGTAGCTCTCAGTGGCGGTCTGTCGGGTGCCCTTAGCGGTGCGCCGGTGGATGTCTCGGGCAATGCAAAGAACAAATGGGGCAAGACGGGTCAAGCGGCTCTCGTCACCAGTTCGATGGTGAAGAATGAAAAGTTCAAGGCTCCGTTCTCAACCCCGATTCAGAAATGGGTCAAGAAGAATGCAAAGGCGCTTGTGAATTCTGACTGGGGCGCGGATATCAAGCAGTATGGACTGTGGGCTATTCAGACTACTTGGTCTACCCAGGAGTGTGCTATTACTATGAATAGTGCTCATAGTCGGGATACCAGTGCAGGCGTGGATGTCGGAGCGACCGGTGTCGCCAAGGTCGGGGCTAGTGGATCGTCACTTGCGAAGCTTGAAAGCAAGGGCTGGTCGACTTACGAAGCGACGGAGAGCGATCAGGGTCTCGTCGTCTCGTTTGGTGGAGCTAATTACAAGCTTCATACTATCAAGAGCATCTGGAGCGTTGTATGTGGTTCAGCCCCTGAGTGTCGTGAACTCGAACTAATGAAAATGATAGCCACTCAAACAGGTTGAAAAAGCGAGTGGCAAGGAGGAGTACGCCAAATTCATTTACGACGAGGACGGAAACCAAACTGGAATCGAGTACTTCAGACCCGTGTATGACGAGAATGGAAAGAAGGTCGGAGAGGAGAAGATCGATAGAGAGGCAGATCAGAGAAAGCTGGAGGAAGAGAAGAAACGGCAGGAGGAAGAGGGTGGTGAGGCTGAAGACGAGTTCGACATCCAATGTGATACTGTTGGCATGACCGACAGTGACCTTGAAGCGGAGCAGACGAAGGCTGGCGAGGAGGAGAAAAAACAGCGTGAGGAACTTGCGAAAAAGGTGGCGGCGATTCAACAAATCCCCGATGAGAGTCAGAGGAAGGTCGAGCTGCAGAAGTTGTTGGCAGAGAACTCGACTACGGTGACCTACACTACTCTGTGAGAAGATTTACTACTAGCCAGCTGGGATACAATCCATAGTTACCTGCTAGGTATAGTGGCATTTCATTCTGTCTGTCCGGGCTACGCAGTATAAAAGATCAATAAATGCAGTACAGCAAAGGATATAAATACAAGGTCATCGCAGCATTATCATCACATTCACGAATCACCACCCCTCAACACGACGCACCCGCAAATGCATCCCCTCGACCGGCTTCGTAGTCACCGCACCGGCAATATGAATCTCCTGCTTGGGATCCTGCATCTCAAGCGCAAAGCGACCAACAACACCCGCAACCGCGCACCTCAGCTCAGCGCGCGCAAAGTCCTTCCCGATACACGACCGCTGGCCGTGCAGGAAGGTAATCTCGGCAAAGTTAGTTGAGGCACCACCGTTTTTGTTAGGGACCATGTTTCCGTCCTTGTCCGTGTCGATCCAGCGCTCGGGCATGAATTCTTCGCCGCTGTCGCCCCAGAATAATGGACAGCGGTTGATTGCGTATGGGCAGAGGATGAGGCGCGTTCCCTTGGGGACATGCTTTCCTGCTACTGTTGTGTCGCGGACGGATTCGCGGATAGTGGCTGGGACCGTAGGGTATAGGCGTAGAACTTCCTGGCAGACGCCGTTGAGAAGAGGGAGGGATTCGAGGTCGCTGTAGGTGATCGGGCTGTCGGCTGAGGGGATCTTCTCACGGATCTCGGCACGGAGTCTCTCCTGGTATTCCGGGTGGAGGGTCATCAGATAGCAGGCCCAGGTTAGGGCTGCCGCAGTAGTTTCGTGCTGGGATGGGTCAGCAGTGAAGGGCAGTTAGATGAAAGTAAACTCACTCCGGCGGCCAGGAAAGTCAACATCTGATCCACCAGTTCGGTATCGGAGAAATCACCGCCTAGCATCATCGTACCGAGAATGTCCGCTTCGAGATCCTTGGCCGATGCCTTAGTGTCGGTTAGGAATTGTCGCTTCTCAATAACGATGTCGGTACAAAGACTCCGCAGAAAGCCAGTCTCGTCGGCAATAACCTGATTCAGACGCCAGGGCACACGCTGGGCGATCCACTGGGGCAGGGCGAAGTTCATAGCCAGGTAGGCCATCTTCTCAGTGGGCTCGAGGATTCTGAGGAAGCTCTCGGCGACTTTGTTGTCGGAGTTTTGAAGCGAGCGAAAGTCTCGACCCATCGCAGCCGGGCCGATTATATCGAGGGTCAGACGACTATGAAGGTTAGAAGATGCTCCATTCTACTGTACTCTGGAATAATGCATACCTTCCCCAAACGCCCATCTCCAACTTTCCGACGCCATCATCCGGGTTGGTGCCCTCCATCGGGTTCAACTTGAGCTCTTTCTCCATCTCGACCAAGAGTTGGTTGGTCTTGTCCCACATGAGGGAATACATAGCGCGGATGTTCTTGATGTTGAACGCTGGTGTCAGAGCCTTGCGCTGCTTCTTGTGCGCGGGACCCTCAGACAGGATGAGACCAAAACCGAGGATACGAGCGAGAAAGTTACGCGCACGCCAGGGCTTCTCGAAGTCGTATGTGTTGGTACTCATGATATCCAGCAGCGCCTGGTGGTTCGTGGCTACCAGATAACTCTGGTTGATGGTGTCGCGCATGTGAATAAGACCGTCGTTAGGAATGGTCTTCATCCAGTGCAGCGGTAGGCGACCGCGTGGGGAATCGAAGATGAACTTGGCATGGTTCATGAAGCCCTGTTGTGAAGTTAGTGAGCTATTTCAGTATAGGGGTTGTGGTTGTGGTTGTGATCATACCGGAACCGTGGGCAGATGGCGCAGGGGGTTGATGAAAAAGGGCCAAATGAGCAGACTGTAGAACGCCTTGAGCACGACATTTACGCCCACGACACCCAGCGAGACAGTCCGGAATGCCTCATCGGCAAAGACGGTTCGCTGGAGGAAATAGGCCTCGACGATGGAAAAGGCCAATAGGGCTGGGAGGCTATCACCGACCGCCATAGCGAACAGTGCAGTACAGAGTATGAGTATGAGTATGAGTATGAGTATGAGTATGAGTATGAGTATGAGTATAGAGTATAGAGTATAGAGTATAGAGTATAGAGTCAGAAGTAGAGAACAACAGAAAGTGGAAGAAAAGTGCAGCAAGGCCTATTTTGGCAGCTAATTTCAACCCCACTGATCGACGGCCTCGCTTTCACTCGGTTGAACGTGAATACATTAGTGCATAGATCCAGATCACTAGAGTAGAAATCGCAAATATGCGACATGATATCATATCTCAATTCTAATCGAACCGGAGAATAATTACCGAATTAGCAGTGGATCCATTCGCACTGCTTTCCATTTAGAGTTAACATGTTGATCCCTTTTGGAATTTGATGAGCCGAGGCTCTATACGCGACCGTCTTATGATACAATAGTAAGTGTACAATAGGAAACAATAGAAAGAGAGAAGTAAAAAAATAGTGAGAGAAAGTGGAACATTAGTAAGAATAGGAAGTATAGAATTATTTCCGTTCTTCTTATAGGTATTGTAACTCCCTTGCTACCTACTCCTTCTATCACCATCTACAGTATTCTTAAGCTCACCCTCCACTAAAGCGCTCCGTTCCTCCCCCTAACAACCTCTCTACTACCTCCTAGCTCTTCATCTTCAACGCACACGTCACAACCTTCCTCTGTCGGAATCCTCAAACCTAATTCCTAACCACAACGGGGTATGTCTGGTGCTGTCTTCCGAAGCCGATACTCGACCGTGAAGCATATAGACCAGGTTCACAAGGGCGCTGAAAGAGTGGATCCTATCAAAATCCATCCTGGTTTCAAGCGATACGGCTGCCTAGAGTGTGAGAAGAACTACCATGTCTTGAGAGACGTAAAGGAGGATATGAGAAAACACCACCCTGACTCAGGCAAAGAGCCACGGATTAACCATCCCGATACTCAAAAGACCGTTGAGTATGCAGAACAAGGCACCCAAACCGAGGACACAGAGTTCCCTACCACCATTGCGGACCAAAGGAAGCTGACTATCTCTCCGCGGTTGAGCATCACGCGGAGAGTGTACCAGTGACGCCGTTCCAGGGGGCTTTCCGCATCGCAACACCGGAACGACCGAGCAAGCGAGTTCTTTTTTTGACTCCAGAAGACTTGTTATCCAGTCTATCCATATCTGATGACATTGACATTTTCGGAGAGACAGCTTCTTGGAGACGAGGCCGTCAAAGTCCATCTCCTTGCTTGTCATACTCCATACCTTCTGAAACAATGAGTGGTAATGAATTGGGATGAGGCAAGCGTGGAGATACCTAGTACAAGGTTTACCTGCCTCAGGAATCAGGTTCTCCACCCCTACTTAAGCGTAGAAAATGGACTATCAATTCTCGAGGAAGATGAACTCATTCGCTGATCCTTACTATTTCCTAGTGATAAACTATATTCGCTAACTAGTTGTACATAGCAAGAAACACATCGATGTGATTATCAATCAGATATCGAAGGCTTGGCGTTATTACCATATTCGGTAACTCCGAGCGCCGAAAATTTCAACTCCCATCAGCTAGTCATCTTTCGCTCTCGCCCTATCCCAGGAAAATCTCTGTTTGAGGCTGATTGGAGTGGGAGAGGCTGTCAAATGAAGGCAGTCAACAGCTTGTTCTTTCGGCAACGTCGACACTACCCGTCCACAGCATTGCATCATCAATTTTGACCGAGTCCATCAGGATTCTAATTGAATCACGAGTAGCATTTTCTCGTGAGAACAGAATCAGGATCAATTTCCACAAAGTGAAATGGCAGACCATCAAAATTCGCTGTCGCCGGGTGAGAAAGGAGAGACCAGAATCATCCAGCGGCGACGAAGGCCCCCACTCTCGTGTACCGAGTGTCGTCGTCGCAAACTAAAGTGCGATCGCTCGCTTCCATGCGGCCAATGCATTCGCTCCAAAACTGCCGATTCATGCGTCTTCGTCGGGTCGCAGCCAGCGGCTGCTTCGAATGCCTCGCGCGACATGTCCCCGCCAGTATCTCGCATGCGGATGCCGAGTGGCTCGGGCGACCAGACTGGGAATGGCAGGATGTTTGTCTTTGACTCCAAAACGGGCCTCAGATCTAGTTCTAACCGTGTCTCCAAACGTGGCCATTCGGACGAGTTGCATGAACTCAGGAACCGATTGCGCATGCTGGAACAGACCCTTTCAAAACCGAATGCTGTTCAAACCCCAGAGACATCGAATGATGGCATTTCTTCCGATATTAGTGCATTCCAACACAATTCAGATGCAGCTGCTGTGGACGACCGTGTGCGCTTTCTTCCCGATACCAGTTTCCGGGGCAAAATGGCCAAAAGCCGATATTTCGGGCGGAGCCACTACACTACTACACTATCTTTCGTAAGTGAACAGACACTGAAAGTTGAATAACTGCTGACCATGTCTAGTTCCAAGATATTGGGTCATTCCTGCGACGTGGCCATGATGGCGTCAAAGACAAGGAGTTCCATGAAATGAAGACGTTCAAATGTGAGCTCTGGTCTCGCGAGAGCCAAAGCCATCACCGAGCTTTCAAAGAACAGGCCTTCAACTTGAACGAAATGGTACCTTCACGAAAAATTGCGGATGAACTGCTTGAGCTTTACCTTGATAGTTTCGAGACTACCTATCGGGTATTGCACTTTCCGTCTTTTATGATGCAGTATTCACACTACTGGGACAATCCTCAAAAGCCGGACAAAGCATTTGTGGCTCAGTTATTGGCAGTCCTGGCAGCAGGAAGCTGCTTCTATGTAGCGATGGAGCCAGAAGCCCGTGAGACATACTTACCTCCTGCCATGAAGTGGATCATGGGTGTTCAGTCCTATATCTCGTGCACCTTTGTGAGCCCGGATATTGATCTAAGAATGATCCAGACCCAGACTCTGCTGTTGATAGCCCGCCTCGGAGTTGCGAATGACGGGGATGTAGCGTGGGCTTCATCAGGGTACCTCATCCGCTCTGCAATGGCAATGGGATTGCATCGTGATCCAACACGCTTCAAGGGATCTAGTGGTCTATTCTGGCATGAGATACGCCGTCGGCTCTGGGCGACAATCGTGGAACTCGATTTGAAGATCTCTCTAGACCGAGGTGTTACTCCATCTGTTGACCTGGAAGAATGCGACTGTGACGCTCCGTCCAATTGGGACGATGTCCAACTACTCGAAGTCATGGACTACAGCCAGGATCCTCCAAGCACGGCGACATATACTCGAAACTTCTACCAAACCATTCTCGCAAAGTCGTTACCGCTACGATATCGCATCGCAAAGCGAATCAACGCCTTAAAATTCGATCTTTCCTACGACGATGCTTTGCGAATGGGCGAGGAATTGCTGCGATTCATGAAGGATGCAGCATCACTATTCGAAGACAATGCATTGAACTTTACTTGCAATGCCAGACGCCATCAATTCGCTCAATCAATTCACATGCTTATCATGCGCAAGTTTCTTCTTGCGCTACACCGACCCTTTTCTCTTAGCGTTGTATCACTTCCAAAATGCTCCTACTCCCGCAAGATCTGTTTGGAGGGAGCTCTCGAAATTTTATCACTGATGGAACTTCCCTCGACACCTGTTACGATCCAATATCCATACATTACACAACTAGGAAGCGGCATGTTCCGCGATGAAATCTTCCATGCCGCCATCACCGTCTGTATCGAGCTATCTCTACAGGCCCAAGAAGTGGGTCACCCGGGGTCAGCAATGGACGGGGTGAACTCTAGTGTGTTGATGATTATGGTTCAGTCTCAGCAAAGCGTGATGCTACAGGGGGTTGAGCGAACTCTTCACGATTTCGGTCGGCGCATTAGAGCTACGGGGACAGGATCCAAGCCTTATTTCTTCTTGAGCCTCATTCTAGCCTCGGTAAAATCTCGCATCAAGGGAGAGGACCCGCTGTCCCATGTTGAGGCCGTCTCCAAGAAGGCCGTTCGAGTCTGTCGGGGCAGATTGAACGGTCTTTCGTTTTCCGATGCGCTCGCTCAAGCAGAGAATCAGCCTATGGAGGTATGTTTCTTTTGTCCGAGCCCACGCGACTTCTCTAACATGTTCAAGACCGCGGTCCCTGGCGGAACGACTCCAATATCCGGATCCTCTATTGACTTTGACCTTCCTTCTCTGTTGTCAACAGACTTTGGCGAATTTACAGTAAGTCTTTCAACTCCTTACTATGACCCTATTCTAACGGACACAGTCTATGGATATAGGCGGCTGGTTTGATGGCCTGGAAACCGGCACTGGTCTATGGGATAACAATATTTTCGGGAACCTCCCATCCATCTAATGAGTGGTGGATACGTGTGAATGATTTGAATAAGCAGTTAACTAATGCTAATCTCAACTATACCCAAGACGCAGTTTTTGCTTCCAAATTCTCTGACGAACGGTTTATTATGGCCACCCAAACTACGCATCGATACTCACTTTAGCATCGGATCGCTTGAATTAGGTCATAATTAGGTCATCTTTGATCATGGTAACATCTTTGGGCGTTTCTCGAGGAAAGCTGTCACAGGAATTCAACGCTGAGAATTTGGAAAGGAAGAGAACTAAAGTCAGAACAATTTGTTTCTACTAACGTTGGCTTTCAACTGCGCATTCTTCTACGAAAAATCACTCATAAGAAGTAACGTGAAAGGTATGAGCGATTTTGGCGAGAGCGAAATAAGACTAGAGAGTGGGAGTTCGGATGCTCTTTTCTTAGTGTTTATATATGTTTATTCTTTCTTTTTATCTCATAGTCGATCAAAACTTACCTAGGTACCTATACTTCCATTAGGCCAAGCTTCTAGAAAATATTGGCAGCCCTGTCAAGCAATATGTAATGAAGTCGAACATGGATCACCCCTTGCTTGGAGCATTCTGGCCCTAGATTGCTGATAGGTTCGATAGTGGTTGATAGGCAGCTGTGTGGAGTCCTGGCATGAGCTATTGCATATGCACGCTGTGATAGGCAAGGACTGTGGGAACATTGCACCAAGCTTCGTCGATCATCGATCATGGTCGGATGGCTCTGAAAGGCCGTCATTGCATGTCTGATTGTTTCTATATATCTCAAGCCTGCTTCTGGCTATTTCTAGGTATGCGATAGCCTGCTCGCATAAATTATCCGATTCGACGAGCGTCTCGGTTGAAGAGTGAATGCTATTCGCATTCTGGACATGTGTTGTATTGCCCTTGTACGCGTAGTCTCCCCTGTGTACTATCTCGAATCATTTTCTGTAGGATTACATATCTTCTTATCTATGATACATCCAAACCCCTGGAACATAAGCTAAGCTTGCTTAACTTTCTCGGTGCCTGACGAAGGGCGCATTCTTTCCAGCAAAACTAGCATCATTCTTTGGCATCTGGAAATCCATGCTGCACCTGATCCTAGCTGCATTACGTCTCTCATGTCGGAAATTTAACTATTCGTTCTCTCCATCATTCTGGATCAGCCTCGACAAACTGCTAGGCATCGGTCCGTGAAGTACATATTTCTCCTGGAATGATTCACTGATCCCGACTCTTGTCCTCGCCATCTGCGAGAATACGATGCTTCATCCTATCCTCGATATCAGCAACTTCAATGTGGTTCTCACATTCTCAGGTAAGCTTTCACCACCTTGCCATCTACACTGCGACTAAGCTCGGATAGGTATATTCCTACTAGTGTTTGGCTTTCTCTCGCTCAAAGTCAAGCAGAAATGGTACCTTGGTGAAGCCTGTAAGTTGAAGCCCTTTCTGTATGGAACTTCTCTGATTATTTAGTGCCTTCATTTGTTATCGGCGCTATACTAGGACCGTTCTGCACGAACTTGATCAATCCGAGTCGATGGAGCGCTAATGATGAGCAGGGAGAGATTGCCTACGTTAGTTACAACTATTCAAACTATTCATTCCGTGAAGATTGATCTGACAGGACTAGGCATTAACCCGGATGGTGATTGGAATCCAGATGGTGAAAGTGGGCTATGAGTTGCCGAAGCAATACCTGCGACGACGCCTCGTCGAGCTGACTATCTGTCTGCTTCCTCTTATGACAATCCAATGGTTGGCGACGTCAGCGTGTATCTTGCTGATGATCCCTCGTCTATCCCTTGTGCGTTCTCTATATCCTCTATGTGTTGCAGATGCTAATGTTCAAATAGCTAACAGCCTTGATCATCGGATCGTGTGTCATTTGTATAGACCCCGTTCTCTCACAAGCCGTGGCAAAAGGCCCGTTTGCCGACAAATACGTGAGACGACACCTTCGAGAATTCATATCTGCCGAGGCCGGAGGCAATGATGGCTTTGGCTTTCCGTTCCTGTTGCTTTCCATATCGATTTTGCGATATGCCGACGTGCCGCAGAATTTGAACAAACGAGACTGGATTGGAGCCACGGATACTGGGCGGTTTGGAGGAGATGCGGGTCGTGCCTTGGCTCATTGGGCTGTTGAAGGCGTTCTATACATGATTATCATGGGTGCTGGGTACGGGTTATTGGTGGGGTTTGTGAGTCGGAAGAGTTTGAACTTGGCTTCGAAGAAGTGAGAATCCAGATATCCAGAAATCCAGGTTACTTGGAATCGGCAAGTCGCTAACGTTGATAAGGAGATGGATTGACAAGGAGAGCTTTTTCCTATGTCCAACTGCGATTGGGGTATGCAACTTTATCTCTCTCTTTGTCTCTGATGCACCGCTGACTTATTTAGTTGTTTCTCGTGGGAACTTGCGGCTGTTTCGGATCGGACGAGACATTGGCCTGCTTTATTGCTGGATGTGCGCTAAACTGGGATGGACTATACCATTCAGAAGCCGAGGCACGACATGACTCGTTCAATTCGACCATCGAAACGGTATTAAACTACGGCACATTTATCTTCATCGGGGCGACCATGCCCTGGGACCAGCTTCATCTTCCAAAGGTTACTGGGATTACTCTTTCCAGATTGGTTACTTTGGGGATCCTAATATTGCTCTTTCGGCGCATTCCTGCAATTATGGTGGGATATCGATTCATGCCCAAGGTCTGCCGCGACTGGAAAGAAGCTTTGTTTATGGGGTACTTTGGACCTATCGGTGCGTGCATCTTGCATTTGATCATACAAAGTCCATTGCTAACGGTGAGCAGGTGTGGGGGCAATTGCCTATGTTGAATACGCCCGGCGACTACTCCCTGATCCCGGAGAAAGCGAGGATGATGCTGAAATTAATAACCTGACCGTCGCCATGATACCTGGTAAGATGAAGACCTAGAGTACAGTCTCACTAGGCTAACTTTGACAGTGGTGTATTGGCTTGTGTGCTTCTCGATCGTCGTTCACGGGCTCTCGATACCAGTGCTGAACTGCATCTACAAGTTACTCAGAGTACCCGTCATCTGTGACCATCCAGTAGAAGTTCAACTTCTTTCCGAGAACGAGCCCGTTCCTAACAACAGTGTTGTCAACCGACGAGAACACTCGATGGTGCTGAACAACCGATTCTCTTGTGTCTCTGAAGAGACTGAGCATGCCCTTCCAAGTCATCATCAACATGAGGAGCCTGATACGATCATGCTACAATCAAATAGTCAACAATATGCAGAGCATGTAGAAAGAGCCCCGACAAAGGCATTGGCGACGTTGACGAGGAAACGAAGCGCAGAATCAGCCGTGGAGCCGTGATAACAAGTGTATGTGGTATTGTATGTTCAGAGTCATGTTCTATATCCAAAGAGAAAGCAATGAGAAGTCCAGCGGACCGGTCTTCATATAATCGTCTATAAATTCGAGCAGAGAGCTCTATGTCGAGGAAATTTTGAAACAAGAGGAGAGAACACGGATGGTTCAAGTTGACATGGCTGGTGAACGAGGGAGTAAAAGCCTCATGAGGAGATGTTTGAAGATGTTAAAAGGTGCGAATGCCCAACTTTGAGCTCGTGGTCAGGCACATTTTGCATTTGCATTTGCATTTTGCATCATGCAGCAGGCTTGCCGGTCGTGGCCAGGCGAGGTAAGGCGCGGTCAGGGGATGTCAGGTGAGGGCTTGGTTAAGGGTATCAAGTAGAACAGCACTGGACCGAGATATGTGCACATCAAGACGGATCAATTTCACGCAACTCATCCAAAGTATGATCGTAATCCTTCGTAAACGGAAAAGATAAAGGCAGAGCTGGGCGCCGAACGCGCGCAGGTGATCCCGCACCCGCGATACATGCCCTTGATGCCCTGTTGCCTCCACACGGCCCGAGTGACATTCCAGAAGGTCTGCCGCTCCCCATTGGCCGGAAGGCGTGAGATGTCTTCCGTCTGCATGCGCGACTTGATCGTGTCTGCTGGGTAGAACAAAAAGTTATAGCTGATGCCCGCTGTGGCTCCGGCGGCCATCTGCTGCCAGACGGGTAGGGAGTCGGTCGAATGGGAATGAGACGAGCTGTATTTCCGGAAGAGGGACGAGACACCCTCGTAGCCACCGAACCAGGCTGCGCTGCCTCCAGTCTCTCGGATGAGAGTTCCAAGCTGGCCGCGCCAGAATCCAAGCAGTCCTTCCTGCCGGAAGACGGTTGCGATGAGCGCCGCGGGACCGGGGGCTTTGTGGCCCGACTCGACTGGGACTTGCATCTTGCACTTGATGAGCTCAATGGGCGTGAGTGCCAATGAGGTAACAGAGCCCGAAGCAGCCCCAGCAGCCAAAAGGACGTGGAAAGGCAAGTGATCCACTCCAGGATAGAGTATAGCACGCAGGGCATCCTGAATGAGGCGGTAGCTGAAGAACAGACAGCTGGTTTCCACGGCTGCCCCCATCATGGGGGCACTGATGCCACGGTACAGCCCTCTAAATCCATGGGCCTGAAACGACTGGCGGAAACAATCTAGAGGACCGGTATATCGGAGAGGAAGGTGTGCGGGTTGAGATTGAAGGCGGACCTTGACGGTGTCAAAGGGATATTCGATCAGCTTGCCTGCCATACCAGCAGCCTAAGAGTCTGGGTCAGCCTGTATATAGTATTGCAGGGGCGACGAGGTAACTCACGGAACCAAACACGATATCCTTCACAGCCTCCAATCCCTGGTTGGGCGGAAGAGATGGGAGCTCCATCGGGTCATGGACGGGGATCGCATGCTCGGTCGCCGCCATCAAGGCTTCCAACAGTCACCCAAGAGTATTGGGCTATCGCAGGAACATGATTCGAAAGGGAAGATCGAGGGGGGAAGGGGAAGGGGAGAGTATTTCAGTTGAGCGATTTGTTCGGGCCTTTCGTGGAAGTCAAGTGGGGGGCATCAACGAAGCACCGAGGGGCGGTGTAACGCGCACGACGATTCGTTTAAGCTGACAATGCCAAGCCTTATAGAATCAAAAAGACCTGAGAAAGTTTGGTGTTGGAACGGAGAAAGACGAGAATATCGAGTGCAGTAGGAAAACCCAAGTTTCATTTTTTCGCTGTTAGCGTCCGCCAAGACCGGTTATCTCGATCAGATAATCTGACGAGAAAATTTCATTTGGGATCACCTTTTTTCTCTTGTCCCGTCCGAACTTTCCCATTTCCCCGTCTGTTCCACCTCGGAGCATTTCCTAGCACACTATGTCTACTGAGACTGCCACGACTCCGACAGGTACGAGTGCCTCCAAGGGCATGCGCAAGAACGGTGAGTCTCCGAGAGTCGACTCCACCCTTCTCCCGACTGACGAAACAGGGAAAAACTGGCACGACTCCAGCAAGAAGGCCTTCCGCCCCAGTGCGGGCCTTACCTCGTACGCTAAGCGGGTCGAAGCCCGTAAGCACCAGGAGGCCGTCAAGGAACGTGAACGCGAGATGAAGGAGGAGAGGGAGGCTGAGCGCCAGGTGAGTTGTCTATTCCGTCGTTCTTATATTACTGCATTACTGCATAGCATTATTGCAAGATAGCATTGCTAACGCCTCCCATAGGCCCATATCCAGCGCATCAAGGACCGCAGAGCAGCCAAGGAGGAAAAGGCTCGCTACGAGAAGATGGCGGAGAAAATGCACCAGAAACGCGTCGATCGTCTCAAGCGCCGCGAGAAGCGCAACAAGCTGCTCAACTCGTGAGCTCACATTCGTCTCCCTGTTCACTGGGATCACTCTGCATATTCACGACCTACGATCTCTGTCCGAGGGACGCGATAAAAGGGCTGGTCGTTGGCGTTTCTGGGCGTGGTTTACCAAAGATTCCATTCTGCGTGTCTAATGTTTGATATCAGCACATATATTACCCTAGAACATGTGTATCATGTTTCAAGTATCTTCTCTCTCGTTTCAAGTACTGTGCAACTCGGGATAAATACCGGAGCAGTATAAACACTAGTATTAAGGTCCGTAACATTATGGTCATCACCAAGGTTAGGTAGTCCATTTTAATTCAAAAGCATTGTTGTGAAATTTGCCAAAATCCCTCTGATGGGTACCAGTGCGAATTTCCGAGTTGCCAGACCACTGGATACGAACCAGTTTTCATTGGAAAGAAGATCCATCAAATCCAGACACAAAGACTGCCAGTCCAAAGAATCATCGTTCTCCAGGTTATCCAACTCCAAAAGAATATCGCCGTGAAGTTGCAATCGACGTGTCCAGAACAAGTCTGGAGCATCCAAGCCGAAAACAGATAGCAAGCTTCGTAAATTCTGCACGTCAAGTTGGGTATATTGAAGAGGACAAAGAAGCTCCAATATTTGCAGCCAACATTCGTATGGGAGTCTGCTAAAGTGCTGCTTCTTCAATTCTTTCTTTTTTGCCCGACTCGAGGCTATTGCACCTTGGACTTCAGGCACAATCCACGGGCTGATATAGATATCGCGGCCAAAAACATACCAATCATATTTTGCATGTATCACCTCATCTTTGATCCGGACCCAGAAATCAAGATCATAATCGGAAAGTCTCCAGCGCACCTCGGGTTTCTCGCTCCAGCTTTTTATCACGGGGCGCTCATTCCAAAATTTCCTTGAAGCCCGCAACAAATCCGGAAGTCTTTTCTCGACGATTTCCTTTCCCTGGATATGACATAGAACTTCCCAACAGTGAGCATGGAAAAGATATCCAATGCGTTTATCGGTCTGGGGTGTTGGCTCAATGGCACCACTGCCGGTCATCCGTGTGGTACAGAACGAGGTAAATTGTAGTTATCGTCTTGTACTGAATGCGCTTGGCCACAGATTCGGGCGATATCCTTATTCCTTGGGGCATATAAAGAATGGCGAAGTTCCATCGGAGCAATTCCCGTTAGATGACACTTAAGGTCCTTAGGGTCAGAAGATGGATCTAGCGTCACTGAATCTTATATATTAGATTTTGCTTTTATAGGACGAATGGCGACGTACCTGCTCGAAAATAGCTGTTTGCTAACCAGGGGAATTTTGAGAAGGTCGCATTCTCTATGTTGCTAGACGGGGCTAGAATGTGATCTGGGCTCTGGCCATGCTGGCGATAAATTTGAAGTTCACCTTCTTCAAGAATATCCATGGGATTTTTACTCCATGTTGCGAGCGAGAAGTGGTAGATAACAACACCGCAAAGAGAACAAACCGTGTCACCTCTTGTGGTGAGATCGCTGATGACTTTCTTTTTGCGTTTGAATGGCATATTGTAAACTAGAGTGAATTTCCAAGGAGGAAGATAAAATGGCACGAAATAGGTATCAAGCGAGGTCGTAATAATGATCCCTCTACCCTATCATTAATATGGAACATCTAAAGCATACTGCGTACGTCAAATGTCATGCCGATCACGTCTCTCTACAACTCTTGGCATCATATCTCACTCTCTCACCCTATGCTCAGCAAACACCTGGTTTCCAACTTGACTACCCTTGACTACCAAAATGTGGTAACATGGACACCCACAAGTCCCCGCCTTTGTCCTCCTCCGCCACTTTCCCGTTGATCCACGGCTCCCACGGTCCGCGACCCAATGACCCGATCTCCGACGAGCCGGAACGAGGCTCTCGCCGCCATGTCCGCCGTACCACAGAAGAGTCCACACCGTCGGATGCCCTGAACGAATCCACCCAGCGACCTCCTACACGACCGCTCGTCGAGCGGGGACTCGACGGGTCCAAGTCCTATCACCGACACAAGCATAGCAAGTCACGAGAGCTCCGCCTCCCAGGACCCATGAGTCACCTCGCGTCCTCTGCCAGCGCGCGCGGGCTACTGCCTATCCGGTCCGGTGGGAGGGAGAAGGATCGCGAGGGTGATGACGGGCTGCTAAGACCCATCACTCGAGAGACTACGCGATCCCGATGGGGCTCCGATTCGACCAGTGGCAGCCGAAAGGGCAGTCTGCTGGATGCCCCCGGGCAGCATGAAGGGCTAAGTCCGATTCGACGACGGGAGATCCAGTCCATGGAAGACCTGGAGCAGGTGAAGAATCGACGGAAGCAGGGTGAAGGGTAAGTCAGTTGAGTGCTATCTACGGAAGCTATCTACGAGAGCTATCAGCTGATTGATTCTCAAGGTATCTACGATCTGCCCTCTCCTCAATAGGATCTTTAGCGACGGACATCACGCGTCGACTCGATTACACATACTATAACTTGTTAGAGAAGATAACAGCCCTCAACGTGACAATCGGGTCGTTCCAAGACCTCTCCGAATCCGCGTCCACACTTCTCAGCGATTTTGAGCGCGAGACATCTGGGTTGGATGAGGAAGTTCGCAAACAGATCAATGATCTGAAGGGGTTCGAGCCGCAGATTCAAAAGGCCGACGCGTTGGAGGAGCGGATGAAGCGAGGGCGAAAGCGCGTGGAGGATCTGGGTAATCGGCTGGATGCGGTTCGACGTGAGATTGACAGCTGGGAGCAAAGGGAATCGGAGTGGCAGTCGCGCGTCAGTCGTCGACTACGCATCGTCTCGGCCATCATGGGCACTGCTGTCCTCGTGCTTGTGTTGGCGATTGTGCTTCAGAACTGGCCTGCCATCGGTGCCGGTGATGAAAGGTCTCCATTACCAACGGAAGCAACCAATCAGTCTTCACTTGCCGCTTCATATCAGTCTGATATATGGCCACATGAATCTGCCCTCGAAGTCAATGGACCGTCGAGTCTTGAAGACCGTCTACAGAGTCTCCAGCAGACCTCGACGAGTGTCACGGTCAGTGCGACTCGGGCTGGACCCGACGCAGCAGCTACAGAGCACGATCCCTTCCGAGTGCTAGATGAGTTATGAGGCACTCGCATTTGTATATTCCCAGTCTGGCCATGTCATGATACCCCCTATCTGCAAAAGGCTTCGTAGTCGTCATTAGAGATTTCCCCATTTCCCAATCTAAGCGCCCTCGGCCTTTTTCTTCTTCTTATCCTCGATCAGCTCGATGTTTGCTTCGGGCACCTTGTCTCCATGCACCTCTAGCAACCACTCGCGAACGTCGTCACTGACATCTCCCTGCACGGTGATTTCCTCTGCGCCGGCGGGGGATCGAGTCATTGAAGAGCCCGTAGCAAACTTCTTGCCCAGATCCTTGGCAATCTTCTTATTCTCGAGTCCAAAGACCTCCAACCCCATGATAACGGTGACGTGCTTCCGCTTGTTGCGTTCGACCCGCTTGATCAGGACCTTGGAGGCGGCCTTCTTCTCGGCATCGCGGGCCTCACTTTGAGCGGCCTTGGCTTCTTTCTTCGCTGCGTCTTTTGCAGCGCGTTCTTGGGCGGAGACGGAGAGGGTGGACAGGTTAGCCGTCACGGCCTCTGGCACAGGACCATGTCAGTAAAAGAAAGAAAAAAGGAAAAAAATAGAACACCAATCCTCAGGAGTGCGTACCTTCCGAGTAAAGTTCATTCCACAGATCCGAGTGGTTCTCTTTCAACCATTCTTCACACTTTTTAGCGGTACCGCCGAACTCGCAGTACTCGGGGGGCAACGTGCAGACTGTCGGACCGATTTCGTTAGCACGACCAGGGGTGAAAAGGCAAAAAGGCAAAATGCAAAGGCGAACGGTGAAATAGAGGACCGGGGCACTCACCTCCGCAGTAGACGACATGCCGGGCCTGGGGCTCGACCGAGCCAGAATCTACCTCAGCCATTGTTTCACTAGATGAAATTCCGGTCGAAGCTCGAAGCTCGCGCGGGGACGAGGGGCATATACGCTAACCGCTTTGGGATATGGTCACGTGGTGATAGTCCGTGATTTCCCGAGTTCGTAGAGAAGTAACTATAGAAGTATACTATAGGAGTAGGAGTAGAGAAGGAGTACTCGATCGACGGGCCGCATGTTTGTGTACATTAGAGTCTTGGCATGGATATCCGGTGGAAGAGGCGCTCTCAGGATGCGCTAGACCGGGACCTGACTTGATGGATACCATGGGGAGTCTATGGGTTTTAGTCGAATATTCAACATTTACGAGAGTATGGTTTTAGTCGACATTGCGTATGTGAACATTTTCTACGGATCCGAGTATAGGCATGAACTCATCGGTCCAGATAATAATAGGGATTACTTGGAATTACTTGACTGAGCAACGGCCAAAAGCTGGGGTCGTTTCGATTGGCAGATAAAAAAAGAGTGATAAGTAACAATCATTACCTATTGAGGGGGTCTACAATGGGGTATGGGGTCTGGTAGTCTGGGAGTCTGGGATCTTGGATAGACCAGCCTTCGTAGATACCCCGCTCGCAATGGCGTAAGATGACAACAACATTGACTAGGATCGTTGTTAATTTCATGGTATCCGAGGATCGTTTGTCAATGGAGCCATGCAGCAGTGTCTCTGCGGCACCGTTGGAGGTTGTGCATCTGTCAAAAGTGTCAGAGCGATAGGGAAAGGGCGGGGTTCATCATCCAATTGGTGCCCGGCCATGAGCGTTGAGCTCCGATAAGATAGCCAGGGGGTCGACCCATGTCTGCATATGTCTCTCTTGTCTCTCTTGTCTCTCTTCTCTGCCCCGGAGACTTCAGGATGACGTATCTGAAGTAACTCCCCATCTCGCATCATCTTCCGAAATGTCGTGCTGTCGAGTATAGTTCGGAATGGCCAATGAGGACGAGGATACCACCTGTCAGGGACGTGGGTCAATTTGTGCACATCATCACGATTGACATGTCTCGGGAGGAATAGACTAAGAATGGGGCCGAGGAGGGGCAAAAGACCCTAAGGCCAGAGAATCCAGAAATCCAGGAATCCAGAATCCAGGAATCCACAAAAGGTAGAAGGCCCAAACGTCCGTGGCTCGGCGACATGCAGCAAAGGGACGCGATCACTGGTCGAGAAAGCAGTCGATGGGAGGGTTTTAGTCGAGGCCAATCAAGACTTGGACGGACCTCTCGGCGAACACGATGAAATCCATGCAAGCGCACAGACAAAGTGACTTTTTCCCTAGTCTTTTTGGTCTTTTTGACCATCTCGGGAGTTCTTTCGCTTCTGGAGCCGCCACTCGGAGTCCATACTCGAATTCTTATCTGCGGAATATGAGAGTGAAGGACCGTGCAACATGGATCGTAGATATCTTGGTCAGAGTTCATTCCTTATCCGTATATGGCCAATGCTACAGATCCCTCCCCCTGCTCCGATACTGAAGTCGTTCTAGAAATTTGCATGTCCGGTATAGCACAGAAGTCGTGCAACCACCCAGCTCATCATGATGTGCGACCGAGATAGCGAGGAAGCTTCAAGCTCGAGCTCAAGGGGGGGTCACAGACCCTCAGGTATTCGTCTATATTAGTGTCTCTATTAGCGCATCCGGGACGGTTTGAAAACGTTAGAAGCTCCACTTAGGATCGACTCGTATGCACGACGTGTTTTAGCGAGTGGAGAAGAGTATTATCGTTCGGTCTAGAGCAGATTGTATGTACTAGAAGGTAAATTTAAAAATGCAAAGGTGAAACGTTGAAAAGATAGAAGAAGTGGCAATGAACATCAATGTGTCACCCAAGTCCGGCTTCTTTTTCCATTTTTTCCTCCACACTTTCGATATTTCAAGACCCGCTCTCTCCCCGCATATAATTCCATTCTATTCCTTCCATTCTTCCTCGGCTCTTCTCTTCTTCCCTTCTCTCTCTCTTCTCTCTTCTCTACCATTTTCTTTTTTCTCTTCTTCTCTTCCTCTTCTTCCTTTCTCCTAATGGAACCTGCCTCCTCTTGATTCTTCGGGAATAATGGCCGCCGTACTGGTTCCCCGTGAACGGCAGTCATTGTCCCCGGATCCTCTACGCTCACCTACTGCTCAGCGCTACTTTCTTGATGATCATCTCCCCGTCAAGTCTGACATGCAAAATGCCTATCCCGCCCGGGACTGTCCCAGTCCCGTCCCCTCTACTTTCTCCTCTCTTCCGCCCTCCCCCAGCTTCACCCCGACTGGCCGAATTCTTCCCTACACTCCAACCAATATCAGCGACCTGTCACTCGATGACAATCTAATTTTGCCTTCGTACGATGCTGAGTCCGGCCCACCTGCGGCGCCCAAGAAATCCGATGTAATGAGCGATGCGTCCGGCGGCTCCGCTCGTCCACCCTGGTCCCGTCAAGCCCCGGCCGCCGATGACACCTCCGTCGAGGAGGAACCATCCCGACACGTCGACTATCTCTCCCATGAGTGGCGCGAGGAGGATATCTGGGCCTCTTGGCGCTATGTCACTACCCGTAAGGGCGACTACAGCAACGGGAGGCGCCTCGAGAATGCCTCCTGGCGGACATGGGCAAAGGCGAAGCACAATCTCGGGACCATCTCTCCAGAGACCTTAGATTGGTGAGGCACTCACTCCGGCATCGTCTTGTCTTAGTTCGCTGAGTGTATGACTAACACTTCCCACAGGCTAAAGGACTGCGATGTAACATGGCTCTATGGTCCCCTCAAGACGTCTAGCTCGACCGAAATCACGGCATCGGATGTATCGCCGCCGCCCAGCCGCCTCGAAACTCCTAATTCCTACATGGAACCCAAACCAATCCTGAAAAAGAAAACCGCATCGGAGACCATGCTTCAGCGGTCGCTATCGCAGCACACGCTTCTTCAACATGCAGGGGCCATCCTCAAAGCGCAGGAGGCTGTGAACGGCTGGGCGCGGCCTCCTTTGGTCAGATCCAACACCGATCTCGACCATATCCACCATCGAACTGGAAGCTCGACCTACTCGATGGGTGACACTTTGACAACCCCCTCCTCATCGGGGCTGACATCGCCCAGTGAGCGGCGCCACATCCACTTCAACAACAAGGTCGAGCAGTGCATCGCCGTGGATGTCAAAGAGGGCGATGAAGATGACTGGCCGTTCGCCTTTGACGATGAGAGTTCATCGGACGACGGCTTGTTCATGATGCGACACATTTCGGGCAAATCGTCACTTAGCATGCGAAGCACCCCACGTAATAGCTTCAGCACTGACAGTAAAACCATCGCTCCTCTCCCATCCACCACCCTCAAATACCGGGGTGATACTCCCGAGCCCAAGGGCAGATACATGGTCGATCGATGGTCCCTCCCGTACTCCTCCACGTTGTCTCCCACTCCGTCCGTGGAGACTATCCGACCACCGTCGCAGTCTGCCAACTTCCTCCTTGACGATGATGATGAGGATCCCAGTTTGGACTTCACCGGTCAATACATGCCTCGAGGCCGAGGCTGGTTCATTCCGGAAGACCAGGACGAGCGTCGCGACCGGCCACTGCAACTAACCGACTCGGGTATGTTTATGCCGTACAGAGCGGGTGAAGGGGAAGGGGAAGCGGAAGCGGCCAACAGTGGCCTGCTAGGACGAGTGGTCGACACCGTCAACACAGCGCGAGACATCGCCCACGTTATCTGGAATGTGGGTTGGCGACGATGACAATGAGCAAAGCTGGGCAGGTTTCCCAGTCCGTGATATTCGCTACATAACCGCACATAACTGCGGTTTGCATTCCTGGAGTTGAAACGGTGACATTTCTGTATAGATTTCTTGGAGGCTAGGCAAACGACTGGACCTCACTGTTTAACGTATGACGAATCTGTTCAAGCTAATAGTTAAAAAACTTGAGAAACTCGAAAATGAAGTGAAAACAGGTGAAAAGTATAGCCATGTGAAGTAAAGTAAAAAGAGAAAAGAAAAAGAAGGAAAGGAAATTAAGGATGCAAAAGTAGAAAAAGGAAAATCGACTCGAGTTTCAACTAAGATCGAGTCCCAACTTTGCCCCACAGTGTTTGACCCCCTGATACTTACCTCCGTCTCCACGGTTCTTGTTTCTTTCCCTCCAGCAATTTGGGGCATTTGGCATGGAGACCGTCAACGTCGCCGAATTGGTGAATCGCCTGGGTAGCGATGAAGATGCCGTCCGCAAAATGGCCGTCTTCAAGCTTCAGGGCAGCATTGGCGACCCGTCCTTTGCGGAGCTCTTTATTTCCGAGGGCGGTTTGACTCGCCTGCGATATCTTACATTGCACGCCAGTGGCAATACTCTCGCCTATAGCCTCACCAGTTTCGCTCGTCTTCTCGAGGTCGACAAAGGATGGGAGTGCGTGGATCAGGAATTGGTCGAACGAGTAAGTATTCTCCCAATAAATGCGCGCGCGCGTATATCTCTCCGTTCGCCTGCTAATCACCTCCCTATTACTTGTTAGATCGTCGAGTTGATCGTTACCCACCCTCTTGTCAATATTCTCCGCGGTGCCATGTCGATTCTGGTGTCGGTTGTGTCTCACCCCGTTGGCGGCACTGGCTCGGAGCAGCCCGATATGATGTTCGGCTTCCGAGCACTAAAGCCGGCGATTGCCATCTATCCTCAGTTCTTGGAAATGCTCGTGAGCCGGCTTTCCTCTGCAGACCACGCTCTGTGTGCCAATGCGCTCCAGCTGATCAATTCGCTCATGCGTGACTCCATTACACACGACTCGGAGGCGGAATGGCCCAAGTTTATCCAGAAACTGCAGGATCTGGGAGTGATTCGAGCAGTCTACGTACTCATGCAGGACTCTGCTCTTCAAGACTTGGCCCACCCGCTTCTCGAGTTCCAGTCTTTGACCAAGCTGCTTCTTCGGAAATGGAGAGAGATTTCCCTGAACCAGGAGAAGCCTGAGCACCGCAGAGCGCTGAAGGGAATTTACCTGGCCAGCACACTCAAGGGCTCTGACGAGAGCTCGGAGAAGGAACATAACAAGGAAAACGGCGACGACTCGCGGCATTCTAAGCGACACCATCCCGAGAAATGGCGAGATTGGGATTCGGATCGGAAAGTCCGGCTGCAGAGTTCCACGAGGTGGGATTCCTGGGGATGATGGACTTGGCAGATTATGTCCGCAGTCATCAGGATGAGTTTCAGAAGATGCTCCTGGAACAGTCCAGTAAACCAGCACGACAGCGGTGTCCAATTGCCCAGGCGTCACTGGCAGTCACATCCATTCTGTATGAGCATTTTGAGGTGGACAAGACCGAGATGGACGATTCCAAGATCTACATGCTTTTGGAGTCCCGCTCCAGTCTCGACAAGCTGTTCAGACCTCTACTCCTTCATTGGACTCGATTGCATGTGGCGGGACTGCAGGCCTTTTTCCGCCTTTGGAAGGCGACTGCTGCCGAGATGGAGGATCTGGACAAGATTGTGGAGCTGGTTCGCATCCTCATCGAATCCGTGGTGGGCGGTGCTTCCCGGACGAAGGATGTCCAGGACGTGGAGGAAGACCTGGCCAACTTTGAATATCGCCGATTGCGCGAGCTACAGATGGAGCTCCTAGAGCTCACCTACGAGGACGCCTGGGGGCAACACTTGCAACAGGTGCGCGAAGAACTGCACCACGAGGCCCTTCAGTTTGTGAAAGAGCAGCGCATTCGATGCCTGCTTCAGGGTGCCTGGTTTTCACCCGAGTCGAACTCCAAGAACGACCAAGGGCCGACCAAGTCCTCGGCCTCGCATCAATACGTCCAATTGTCACATAACCGGCGGTATCTGCATTTTGGCGAGTTTAATTCCATCGGTGATCGAGCTCCCGAGCTAGATGCCCTACCCGAGAAGAGTAAGAGGGCCTTGTGCCATGTTTTCCCCCGATCTCACGTGCTAATATGTGCTTCCCAGTCGATCTTTCCATTGTCTCCTCGGTGGTTTCCAATGTATCCACGAACCCCGATCATTCGTCGTCTTCCACGGTGAAGACCGCGCCTCGGCAAGTATCGACCAAGATCACCATCCATGGATACGCGCCATCCCCCGGTTCGGCGCATGGCAAGAGCCACACTCGAAGCGGCAGCCGATCGACCCAAAAAGAAGTGGTTCTGCTCACTCTTCGGCCTGCATCCCATAGTGTGGCCTCCGAGTGGTTGGATGGACTGCTCATGCTTCTTAACCAGCAACCCATTACCGCAGAGACGACCAAGCTGACTGACCTGGTCAGTAACTACGGACTGAAGATCCGTCTTCTTAACGTCCGCTTTGACGATGCCACGTTCGCGGGCGAGACACCAGGGGTGCCCTCGCGAAACGGGTTGGATGAGGATTACTATTACGATGTTTTTGGCGGCGCATAAAGGGTTTTAACGTTTATTGTTTATTGTTTTGTATTGAAAGTCGATATACCCAGTGAGGCCGGACATGTAATTATTATATACGCCAATTGAATCTTTTCGTGTACAAGTGGAGATTGATTTACACCGAGAATTCTGACAATATATTTATATTAAGCGTATATTTTAACTAGCTAACTATTTCGATGCCTCCTGCGGAAGATCATACAACTTCGCCGGACTCTACCCACCATATCACTAGTAGCAGCCATCGGGAACCCAACCACTAGAATCGAAATAAACAGAATGATATGATGCATCTCAACATCGGATTCGCAGGAATCTGCCACTTCTGGTGAACGCCACATATCTGCAGGTATTGCGAAGCGTTTTCTTTTCATCGGCCGCTCCGGTAATGGAATGTCAGTGGACGGGTTTTGCTGGCAAAATGCCTTCAATCGCCAAAGGATTCTGCGTCGAAGTATTCTCAATGCCGATTGTACCACTGTTAGATGAATCCAGTTTGTGGTAACCGGCCCGTCGAGTGCACGGGACTAGGGACTTCATCATCCTCGGTATTCATTATCAGTATCATCGTTCTTACTTGAAACCGAGACAGGATGAAGCCCTTCGGGGACCATCCTCAACAGTCGAAGCGACCTCCAGTCCTTCCATATCACATGGGGTTCGGCCTCCACTGGAATAAGTCTCGTAGGTCTCGCATCTGGGTTATTCGGATGCTTTTTCTCGATGTGCATATAGCAACCTTCCCTTGTTATATGGTTAGCTAGTTAACTCCACAGCCACAGGTCGCTCACCTGGGCAACTCGTGCTTGGCTCTGCTGCATCGAAGGGGCTATAGACTACTACTCACTGGAGTTGAACTGGCGGCCAGCTCAGCAACCTCGTCCAGGGTCAAGGTGTACTTCCCGTCCGGGCCTGGCGGTGGTATCGGCAGGGCCGCTGTCAGAGTAGTCATCTATAAATTCATTGGATTAGTAAAGAAGTAATAGAATAGAGCACCAACTTTATATACGTACCGCCGAAAGAAGACATACCCTTAGAAGGGGAAGTCCTTTGTTGTGCTTGAAGTAGTGGTGTAGTCTCGGGAGAAGAAGAAGGAAGAAGAACCAGAACTAGAGATTGGGGTTGGGGTAGGACTTGACCACCACTCTGTACCAGGTCGGGTTCGAGATGGGGACGAACATCGAACCCTCTTCTTGGCCGTTCTGGCGTTGCGACTCGAGATCTTGTCAATGGTGTAGCTGCAGCTGAAAGTATTCGGTCTCGGTCTCATCGGGAAGGAGTTCAGTCTCGTCTGTTTGAGTTCCCTTGTCTGCATACTTAACTGTCTTTTGATTATGGTGCAGTGGACTCTGGGTGTTTATCCTTCATGTGGCTGCTTAGTTTATCTGGCGATGTGTAGTCCTTGTCGCAATGCGGGCAGCCGAATCTCTTCAACCCAGGGTACAGGTTAATAGCATATGCTTCTTTCCCTTGATGGGCCTGTCCGATATGGACCGTAGTGGTACGGCGGGTTTTGAATAACATACCGCACTCAGAACACTTCCAGTCTCTGAAAATCTCGTACTCTTCGCCTTGGACTGGAACGGGTCTCGTATCCGGATTGTTCGGATGCTTGACTTGGATAAAGAAAGTGAGGTTGAGAAAGTGAGGTTGAGAAAGTGAGGTTGAGAAAGTGAGGTTGAGAAAGTGAGGTTGAGAAAGTGAGGTTGAGAAAGTGAGGTTGAGAAAGTAAGGTTGAGAAAGTGAGGTTGAGAAAGTGAGGTTGAGAAAGTGAGGTTGAGAAAGTAAGGTTGAGAAAAGAACTAAGGTAAAGACCAAGCTTATAGAGTTCAGGGCGTCGAGGTCATAAAGGATAGAGGGAAGTGTCAAGGTTTGAAACATATGTCGTTATCAAGAGGATAGAAGAACTTCGGAGGATGAAAGAAAGCAAGACTAAGGAGATAAAAGATGATTCACTAGAAACTAGTTAGTATAGTGAAAGCTACTCTTGTCTGACTCGAGATCTCGCCGACTATAGTTTGTTATGTCCCTGTGGTAGTATAACTTAATTTATTTTAGTCTTATTTTACCCTTATTTTGCCTTTACTTTACTTTTGCAACCCGCAATATACTGTTGCAATCAGAACACTGCCATTTAGACCAAGTTTCAGCAGCACTCTGCATAGGACCCTCTTTACCGGAGGGCTCTGAGATGAGACATGCTGTTATTATAGTCATAATAAAAGAAGGTTAGTTAGCATTTCTCTTCTCTTACTTTGCTCTTACTTTTCTCTTACTTTAATAAGAGTACTACATATAACTTTGACTTATTGTAGGCTTCGATTGTTATAATCATAGGAACTTCAATGCCTGGTCCGTATACCCGAGGTCTCATCGTCGGCCGATATGCCAAAGACTGATATATTATTATATCGTCTTCTGTGTGACTCTCAATATTATCTTACCTTAGTTAACACTATCGCGGACGAGTGTTCCCCCAAGGTCGTCCTTTATAATGTGGCAAGGTCAATGATACATCAGGAATAAAGGATATTCATGCATTAGGATTGGAGAACAGAAATGAATGATTGTAATGATATCCTGATGAGAATATATATATGCGTCGACTATTAAGTGCTAGATTAATGTGGATCCCCGCTTGGCGTCATAAGCTTATCGGACGCGTATTTCCATCTTCGTCTCTGCGCCCATCATGGATGGTCGTCCCCTTAAGCGACAGCGCAGGTCCCCCTCCAATTCTTCGGAGCAATCCGAAAAATCAGTCGCATCCAGACACACGGTCATTCCATCACGTTCCAAAACACGATCGCGTCCCGGCCAAGCTGCCTCACCCCGAATCTCCTCTCTCTCCCCTAAAAAGCCTGGGTCCTCACCGAATACCAAGCAATCCAAATCATTACATAGCTTTTTTCAACCTGCGACGGAGGGACAACGATGGTCATCACACAAGTTCGAGCCCAAACGGTCACTCGCCACGGTTTCAGAGGCGACCCTTGATGCAGACGTGATTGAGGACGACTATGACTCCTACGATGAGATATTTACGCAGCACCTTAATAGTGTGAAGGCCGCCGCGACTGTCGACACGAAAAGCAAACATGCACCCGGTCAAGCACGACGACCGTCGAAACCGAGCTCAAAGCCGAAAAAACAACCCGCCAAACGCTTTCTCATGCCCACCGACTCGAACGGTAGCACGCGCTCGCAGTCTCCAGCTCAATCCTCGGTGGAAGCAGATAGACGCCCCTGGGCACAGCGGTTCGCTCCCTCGAATTTAGAGGAGCTCGCCGTTCACAAGAGGAAGGTCTCCGATGTACAGAACTGGCTGGAAGATGCCTTTTCTGGGAGACGTAGGGAGGTGAGTGACACTGGATTATTTTCCGACTCTTTTCCTAACAGAAATAGAGACTGCTCGTTCTCCGAGGCCCTGCGGGTTCCGGGAAAACCACCACGGTTACCCTTCTATCCGAAGCGGCCGAGTTTGATATTATCGAATGGAGGAATCCAGCTGTCTCCGAGTTTACTGCGCACGACTACGTCTCTGTCAGTGCTCAATTTGAGGAGTTCCTCGGACGAGGCGATCGCTTCGGAGGGCTTGACCTAGAGGATGCCTCCGAATCGAAGAGCGGCCACCATGCACATCCTGGCAACCGGCGCGTCCTTCTTGTTGAAGAATTACCAACTGTGATCAGCCGAGCATCGTCGAGTCTAACAGCCTTCCGAGCTTCTTTACAACGCTATCTGGCGGCGGCGGATGACGGGAGCGGCTGGCATCCACCGATTGTTATGATCGTGTCCGAGACGTTGCTGAGCTCGGCGTCGTCCATCCTCGACAACTTGACGGTACATCGATTGCTCGGGCCCACTCTGTATAACCACCCGAATACAACGATTCTCGACTTCAATAGCATTGCACCGACCTTTATGCAGAAGGCCTTACGGTTAATTCTCGACAAGGAGGCTCGGGCTTCCCAGCGTAGCCGAATTCCCGGCCCAGCAGTTCTAGAGCGGGTGTCTGAGATTGGAGATATTCGCAGTGCCGTCTCGTCTCTAGAATTTCTCTGTTTGAAAGGCGACCAGACTGGGAACTGGGGCAGCAGTGTGACAAAAACCAAAAGGTCGCGCGGGGACACGGCTTTGACACCGATGGAAGAGGAGTCGCTCAAGTTGATCTCACAGAGAGAGGCTAGTCTGGGAATGTTCCATGCCGTGGGCAAGATCGTGTACAACAAACGCTTGGACCCGAGTCTCATGCCCAAGGATGCCACAATACTGCCATCACCGCCCGATTATCTGGCTTCTCATCGTCGGCCCAAGGTTTCGCAAGTCGGCGTCAATGACCTGATCGATGAGACGGGCACTGATGTGTCCACTTTTATCTGCGCGCTTCATGAAAACTACCCACCGTCTTGTGACGGCGATGACTTCACCGATAACCTCAATGCATGCATTGAAGCGCTATCCGACAGCGATATTCTCGGTGCCGACCGTAGGCCTATACAGGGTACGCGGGCGGGCATTGGGATCGGTGCGAATCTTTTGAATGCCGGGGTTGATATGCTGCGACAAGATGAAATCAGTTTTCAGGTGGCGGCGCGCGGGCTTCTGTTCGCTCTTCCATACCCTGTCAACCGGAAACTATCTCCCATGAATGGGCGAGGTCGAGGCAATGCCCACAAGATGCTTTATCCTTCCTCGTTGCGACTGTGGAGGAAGACCGAAGAGATAGAGGGGCTTTTGGATTCGTGGATGAAGCACATGCTCGACCCTAGCAATCCCAGTCTTTCTTCACACAGAATGAGCGCCAATTCCGAATCCATGGGTGTCAAATCCTGGAAGAGTCTTCGAGTCGGTCACTACGCGTCGAATGTGGACAATCCATCGACGACTATGATGTCGCGCCATGACGCACTCCTCCATCAGCTTCCCTACATGACCAAGATACGACAGGACGGTGGGCAATTGAGTCAGATCACCGGTATTCGAGGTAGTCATCTGGACGAGGCTGAAGAGGACGATCTGGCACCGTTACAGCCTCATCCCAAGCCGGGCAACGATGCATTTGGTTCTCTGCAAGTGGAGGAGGAGAAGTTGATTCTTAGTGACGATGACATTGTAGATGACTGAATGTATCTGAAATATCATGTATATAATGTATGAAATTGTCGATGTTCAGGAATGGAGGTAGTAACCTTACTAGGAATCTTATTCATCAGAAACCTACCTCGACGCCTATACCACTGCTATTGTATATACTATTGACTACTTGTGAAGGCTGATTAGCCTAGAAAAGGGAACAATATAAGATTTTGACACTTGTCTATCAACACCGCTATAGACAAGAGCTAGATAGGCTCTCTCGGATATACCTCAGCCTAGATATAACAATCAAACCTACAATAAGTCAAAGTTATATGTAGTACTCTTATTAAAGTGAGAGATGAATAAGAGGAAAGTAAGAGCAAAGTACTCTTAAGAGGAGTATAAGAAAGTGAGAGAAATACTAACTAACCTTCTTTTATCATGACTATAAGTATCTCTGCTTCTGGTTCTTCTTCCTTCTTCTTCTTCTTCTCCCCAGACTACACTACTACTTCAAGTTGCACCCTTCTAAGGGTATGCCTTCTTTGGCGGTACGTATATAAAGTTGGTGCTCTATTCTACTACTTCTTTACTAATCTGAATGAATTTAGAGACGAAGGTCGGCGCATCTGAAACGGGCAATAAATCCATGACCATGGAGCAGGTCGCCGCGCTGCTGAAGGCAGCTAGTGGCAAGAAAGATAGCGCAGAGATAGTAAGATTTGACCTAACGGTCAAGATTGTCGGCGGCATCTTCACATTGGTCAAAGTAGTTGAAGCAGGGTGGGGTCTCTGGGTATGGTGGGGCAAGCATGGCCCATTCATCAAGAAGTGGTGGCGCAACTCCAAGCTTGGAGAATGGTGGCACGACGGACCCAACCTGGACCACGATCCAGGTGAGGATGCCTCTTGATCGCGAGTTTGGGAAATCCATAGTTCAAGAGCTGTATGTGCAGGTACGCGATATTCGGGAGGAAAACCAGGGTTTGAAGGAGGAAAACCGGGGTTTGAAGGGGGATTTACAGGAATTGAACGGGGATTTACAGGAATTGAACGGGGATTTACAGGGTTTGAAGGAGGAGATGGTGGCTATGAACAAACGCCTTTTACGTGTCGACCAGGGACTACGACTTCGGGGATGGAGCGGAGGTGTGGACTACGTCGTTTACTCAAGCCGTAACTTTACATAACGAATAAATTTCATGTCCTACTTCGAAAGTATAATGTCAGGAAAACTAAATATGCGATTCTATGTAGTTGAACGTTGAACTGGAGGACGTCATGAAGTCTTATGTAAGGCCATCACGTGCCTCATAAAAGCGCCATAAACAACTCCGAGATCAACCTCCGTCTCTGCGAGGGATCTTCGTTTGCCAAAACTCCGGCAGTTTTATTCTGCCGATCTTCAACTCCACTGTGCCTACATCCCTAGGACTTGCTCTCCATTTCACTATGGCGTCCTTAGGCGAGGATCTCCTGGTCACTGTGAATAAACTCCAGGACCTGGTCTTCAACACCATTGGAAACGACTCTCTCGACTTGCCTCAGATTGTGAGTGATATACATTGTTTCGGACTGCACCATCGTGTACTAATAGCCTTAGGTCGTCGTCGGCTCCCAATCGTCCGGCAAGTCCTCGGTCTTGGAGAATATCGTCGGGCGAGATTTCTTACCACGCGGCAGCGGCATCGTCACTCGGCGTCCGTTGATTCTACAGCTCATCAACATCCCCAGCGAGCGCGACGACAGACCCGAAAATGACGAAGTCCACGTGCCACACACGGCGGCCAGCGTGGCCGGCCAGCACGAATGGGCCGAATTCCACCACCAGCCCGGCCGCAAATTCGAGGATTTCCTCCAGGTGAAGCAAGAGATCGAGGCCGAAACGGCACGAATTGCAGGGAGCAACAAGGGCATCAACAGGCAGCCGATCAACTTGAAAATCTTCTCTCCTCATGTCCTCAACCTGACTCTGGTGGACCTCCCCGGTCTCACCAAGGTGCCGATTGGCGACCAACCGTCCGACATTGAGAAACAAACCCGCACTCTTATTCTTGAATACATTGCGAAGCCAAACAGCATAATCCTTGCGGTCTCTCCGGCCAACGACCTCGTCAACTCGGAAGCGCTGAAGCTCGCACGGCAAGTGGACCCCATGGGTAGGAGGACGATCGGTGTCCTGTCCAAACTGGACCTTATGGACCATGGCACCAATGCTATGGACATTCTTTCCGGTCGTGTGTACCCCCTGAAGCTGGGGTTCATCGGTGTGGTCAACCGGTCCCAGCAGGACATCCAGTCGGGCAAGGAGCTAGCGGAGGCCCTGCGAGCCGAGTCTGACTTCTTCCGCCATCATCCCGCCTATCGAAACATGGCCAACCGATGTGGAACACACTTCCTGGCCAAGACGTTGAACTCGACTCTGATGGCTCACATTCGAGACCGGCTCCCGGATATCAAGGCTCGCCTCAACACGCTGATGGGTCAGACCCAACAGGAACTGGCAAGCTACGGCAACAAGCAGTTCAGTGGAAAGGAGCACCGCGGATCCTTGATTTTGCAGCTGATGACCCGCTTCGCCTCATCCTTCATTGCGTCAATTGACGGTACATCCTCAGAAATTTCGACCAAGGAGCTCTGTGGTGGTGCCAGAATCTACTACATCTTCAATGAGGTTTTCGGCAACTCCCTGGAAACCATCGATCCCACACACAACCTGACCGTCTCCGATATCCGGACGGCCATTCGCAACTCCACCGGTCCCCGACCCAGCCTCTTCGTGCCGGAGTTGGCTTTTGATTTGCTGGTGAAACCCCAGATTAAACTTTTGGAGTCTCCTTCCCAACGGTGTGTGGAGCTTGTTTATGAGGAGCTCATCAAGATCTGTCACACCTGTGGCTCGCAGGAACTGCTACGATTCCCTCGTCTCCAGGGTAAGCTCATCGAGGTGGTTTCTGATCTTCTCCGTGAGCGTCTGGGCCCTTGCTCGAGCTACGTGGAGTCCCTGATTTCCATCCAAAGAGCGTATATTAACACCAACCACCCCAACTTCCCCGGTGCCGCTTCTGCTATGCAATCGATCATCCAGAACCGACAAGAGGAAGAGCGCAAGGCCGTTTTGGCAGAGGAGAAGAGAAAACGCGAGAAGCGCCGGATGAAGGAGCTTGGCGCGGCCAACGGAACCTCTGGCATGCCAGAGGATGAGGAAGCACAAAATGACAAGTCTCAGAACCTCCCCCTTCGAAGCCAGTCTGCCAAGGGTGCTCGAAGCATGTCACCCAATGTCGGTCGTAACGCGGAGAATGGAATTGCTGCGACCCTGAACGGCAGTGGGAACCATGCGGCTGGCTTCGGTAACACGCCCGCTACCCGTGATTCATTCTTGAATTATTTCTTCGGTAAAGACGGCGGCATTCAGAACCCAGGGCCGCAGTCTGTATCGAACCGAGCAGCTCACGCGAGTGAGCCCAGCATCAGCCAGAGTATTCGCCGCGCCGAGATCCGGTCGCCCGTCGTGCCCACCGAGGAATACCCGACTCCTATGGAATACGGGGATGACACGTCCGTTTTCGTGAGTGATATAGATATAGATATAGCCCTGCCATTCTCCATCATCGCCTCAACTAACTTCTTTCTCCAGCCCAATGAGAATGCGGAACCCACCTTGACCGACCGGGAGATGCTCGAGACCGAGCTGATCCGCCGACTTATCTCTTCTTACTTCAATATCGTGCGCGAGACCATTGCCGACCAGGTCCCCAAGACCATCATGCACCTGTTGGTCAACCACAGCAAAGACGTCGTGCAGAATAGACTTGTTAGCGAACTCTATAAAGAGGAACTCTTCGGCGAGCTGCTTTACGAAGACGACGGCATCAAGGCCGAGCGCGAGAAGTGCGAACGACTGCTAGAGACCTACAAAGAGGCCGCGAAGATTGTGGGCGAGGTGTTATAGATGCAATGCGGCGTTGGACTTATCGACCCCCCTATATTCTTGTTTCTGTCTGACTATTCGAAATGTGGGATTCTTGAATGTACAATTACCGGAGGCCTGCATATGCGTGATATACTCTCTTTCTGAGCTCTCGAATGATTCTTCGTATATTTAGCTCTATGAAAGATGCGAATGATAAGTTAAATGCTCGATATATGCAAAGATGGTTACGCCTTCTTCGTAGCCACCTTTCGAAGTCGTGCGCCTTCGAATCCGTACAGACCACCGCCGACAAAGACCAGCACTGCACCGACGAGAACACCGGACCCTAAATGGTTCCCAAATAGGTAGATGGACAGTAGGAGGGAAACCAGCTTGCGAATATTCAACACGACCGTCACTGTCAGTGATGAGGATTTAGCTGATAGCAGGTGGACGCCCCGAATGCAAAGGTACTGCGTCAGAGCATTCATGATCAGGAATGCGACCTGGATCGGAAGCCGCTCGAGCGCCGATTGAATCGGTGCGTGTTTCTGGACTGTCGTCAAAACAGAGAGAGCCGTGTTGGCCATCGTAGAGGAAACGGCCGATCCGCCAGTCTTAGGGAATGTCGAGAGAAGCGATGGCGTCGATGATACCACTCGCCATTGAGAGGACAGCTGCGGATAGCTGGTCAAGAATAGAGGGAGAGAGAGGGTGTGAGAATAGAATAGCGCCTCCTTCCAATGATCGCGGCCATAGGTGGCGTATAACCGGTCTGCGTAAATCCCCTGAAAAGCAGACAAGACCATAGCCAAGGCGAGAATAGTAAAGCCCGTGGCAGTGGTCATCATAGCCGTGTCCTCTGATCCAATCTCTATCGACTTGCCCTTGGCTTGCGCATCGGATAACGCAGCGGCGACCACGCCCATGGTCAACATGGCCACGGCAAGAATCTGGCCCCGAGAATAACGTTTTCCATTGAAAATGCACCCAACAATCATAGATGCTACCGGGCCACCGGATCGTAAAATGATGTGAAGTGGCACGGAAATCTTATATGCAAATGCCCAATTGTTCAACATGTTGACCGTGACAAAGAATGAGGTGTAGATCAGCCATGATCGTAGCGGAATCGCGCGGGGGCTGAGAAATAGGGCTCGAGGCCCTGCTGAAAAGGACAGAAAATGCGGGAGTGAAGAAGAGGGCACACAAGACGAACTGGGCGAAGGTGATCAAAGGACCTAAGTGGGACTCAATTAGGTTGTCTGCGACGTTTCCAATCCGGATAGTTCTTACCAGCTGTAGGCTGTTCTCTGAAAGAGTATGTGTTAGCTTAGGAAATACAGGACGGTTAGAACTGGACTCACTTTATGATAGCTTCGAGAGCAAATACCTGGAACCGTAGATGTCAGCAGCTTACTTCCAGACCTCATTCGTATACACTTGCATTTGCACAGCACCCGCCGAAGATGAGCGACACCATCAGCACCATGTTGGTCCATGTCGGAATGGCCGCATGCGCGGCGGCAGCGATCAACCCAGGCGCATCCTTCTCGGCCTTCATCTCGGGGAAAGGTGGCGATACATGGAGCGTGGTATTATCGGGGTTATTCGAAGGAAGATTAAGCTCATAGGCATTCGCTTTTCGTTTTGAGGCGTCGCTGTCGTTGATCATCGCGTGTGGTGGACCGTTGACGGACTCGTGGACCCCTTTGACTGCGTTGGACGAGATCAACAATCCCGTTCTTTTCTCCGCTGTCCTCCGTTCCCGTATAAAAAATCCAATAGGCGGGCAAAGGCCCAAAAGAGTGACGTGGCGAAGTTGGAAGTTGTAAGTTGACGGAAGAAGTGAGATGGGGCGACTTGGACTCCGCTTTCCCTTACGCAGTACATTCCTTGAACATCGACAATCTCGTACATTTTATAATGATATATAGCAGTCATTTATAACCTCATTTTAAGGTTGACGAAAGGTAGGACATGAAATTTATTATGTAGAGTCCCAGCTCATCCCTCGGAAGTAAAAATATTACCGACGTAGTCCACACTCCCACAGGCAGATCCCTGAAATCGAAGTCCTGGAGAGGTCGATATGTCTCAGGCGGTGCGTAACTGCTCCTCAGTATCCCGTGCCTGGAGATAGAGATCTTGTACGATGCCCATCCAGAACCTGCGCTCACGCGCAGCGTCGTCTGCTGCCGACGGCTCCTCGTACATGATGCGCCCACCATACCACCATCTCACAACACCCCAGCCAAACCACCGCTTCTTAATGAGTGGGCCATTCTTAGCCCACCATTCTGGGAATTAAACACAGCGTCAACTATCTTGAGCAGTGTGAATGCCCCGGCGACGAACTTAACTGTAAGGTCAAACTCGACCACGGATCTAGCTTCCTTGTTTTTAGGATACGCGGCCTTCATGGCCTTGCATACAGCAGTGCAAATCCCCTCGACCTGTGCCATGTTCAGACACTTGTCACTGGGTTCGATGGCGGCGACCTTCGTCTCTATTATTTAGATTAGTAAAGAAGTAATAGAATAGAGCACCAACTTTATATACGTACCGCCGAAGAAGGCATACCCTTAGAAGGGTGCAACCTGAAGTAGTAGTGTAGTCTGGGGAGAAGAAGAAGAAGGAAGAAGAACCAGAACTAGGGATACTTATAGTCATGATAAAAGAAGGTTAGTTAGTATTTCTCTCACTTTTCTTATACTTCTCTTACTTTGCTCTTACTTTCCTCTTATTCATCTCTTACTTTAGTAAGAGTACTACATATAACTTTGACTTATTATCAGTTGTGGCTAAGAGACTGGAATTACATAAAGATACCATAATCAGCCTCACAGGAGAGCTGCCATGCCTATCATCCTATTCAGTGGCGCTCGGTTAACTGCTGATAAAGCATACTTCCTCGTCGAACTGCTTCATGCACAATTCCGGGGAAGATATTCTGCTTCGGTAAACCAGCTTCTCCCATGGCATTACTGTTCCCAAGAGATGGTGACAGCTCGGGTGCGAACGTCATATGGGCTATATTCCTGAGTCAGGACCGAAAGGCGGTTTGACAGTACTCGTCATCAAAAGCCGCTCCGGTGAGTTGGCAGTTTCCGAAGCTGAGCAATTCCTCTGAATGAGCGACTGCAAATTTAAAGTAGAGCAGCTGGGAGTGGACATACCTTAGTTCTCGGACGGGGCCCCAGTCTTCACAGAAGCTTGCTTGGCTGTATGAAGCAAGCCAGGGGCCAATATTCTTTCTTCGGCGCTGGTACCTTCGGAATATCGTTCGATTCTAGTCGTAAAATATTTTGTTTAGCATTTGATTCCCGTGGAATTTTCCCAATACCATGACTCACAGTGACAATTCCGCCACAAGAGTCTCGTGCCTGAACGCTTCACGGATATCGGGAACATTGCTCTTCGCGACGTTATTGCCAGCCACCCCGGGGGCGCTACAGTTCGAGCCCAGCCATCTCTGTTTCAAGGATAGCTCGAATCCACTCTGCTCGACTGAATGTTTCGCCAGTTCACACATGTCGACGGCACTGAACTTGTAGATCTGTGCAGCCACCGAATACTCCTCAATGAGAGGCTCTTTCGTGAAAGCGAACTGCAGTGGGTCGTCGGTGGACAAGGAGACATTCAGCCCACGTTTAAAGAAGCTGGCAAAAGGGTTCTTGTCGTATGTGAGGAATAAGGCATTATTACTAAGTGGCGACATGGCAATACCGATCTGGTCCAGGTAGTAGAGGTACTGCAGCAGAGGCACCTTGCGCAGCAAGATGCCATGACTGATGCTATGGCAGCAGAGGAAGCCCACGGCCAGGTGGTCCGGGTCACCAGCTTCACCGCAATGTGGCCGCAGGACAAAGGTGTTGAATCCACGACGTTGACGCCACTGGTTGAGAGAGGCGATGTTGGCAAACATGAAGTAGAGCCAGTAACTGTAAGGCGGGTTCTGCTTGGTATTCCATTCCCGCGGGATTGGATACTTCCGGTACAGTCGACGCTCGGCCTTGCTCTCGTCATCCACACTGTCGAATCCGACAACGCGTTGCAGGAAGATATGAAGCTTGGGATGACTCGAGGGATCTTTAGTCACTTCAAACAAGGGCTGGAAGACATTTGTGACGACTTGTTCAAAGTCTTCCATCATCCCGCTCGATTTATATACATCGTACAGACGCGGTACTTGAATCAGCCAGCGGACATTGGGGGAGAACAACTTATTGTCCACCACCCAGGCGGCCAGCTTATCCCATTCCTGGATAGATCGTCCATAGATCGAGATCCGCCACTCGGCCATCTGGTACTTGCTGGACTCTAGATCGGAGATCACTTCCTTTGTGATCTCGGCGAGGTAACGACCTTTGATGTAGTTGTCCGTCTTCAAGAAAATCTCACGGAGTCGGGACTCTCCCACCGGGTTGTACTTGAGGTTGAATTTGTCGAACCGATGGAAAGAGTCGGTGTGCGCATGCATATCCAGGGTATCAATGCTGAGGTCGTAGGCAGTCAGGTTGATACTTTCAAAGACCTCCCTCAGAGTGAGATGCTTTCCGTCTCGGAAGAGGACCACCTCATCTGGTGACTTTCTCATCTTGCTTTTGATGAAACGAAGCAGATGCTTCTGATTCATGCATGCTGAATGGTGAACGTGGGTGTCCACTTTGCGCACGTTGTAGAAATCTCGATGCGGGACTTTCTTGCTGTCTGCAATCTCCTGGTATTCGTTTAGCAGCGCATACAGCTGGAACTTGCCCTCTAAATAGGACAGACGCTTAAAAGCAAAGCTCTTGGCCGGGCCATCCGTCGAAACATCTACGACGGCATCCAAATCCATATAAAAGTCACGTAACGAGGGGATATCAACCAATGGCTCTTGTCGCTCCGCAGCGGAGTCCGACTCGTACACCTGATACACACTGCTGTGATCCAATCGGTAGGTGTACGAAGACTTGCCAGGGATTGTCACATCAGCCATGTCAAAATCCTCGCCAATATTCTCCCCCATCTTTCGTCTCTTCTCCACCACCACGTCGGACGGGCCCCCGACGTTCCCTGGGTGGTATTCCTTGCCCTCGTCCCAAGCTGGCTCGGGAGGAGGAGGGTAAAGTTCCCAGCCAGCTTGATCCCGCGGGTCGTCGCCAGGCCGTTGAAGTGACAGTGCCATGTACTTTGATCGTCGATCCAAAAGACCCTTGATCTTGCGGTAGACGGCCTTCAACTCGGACGTCACAGCATCGTCTCCCGGTGCAAACCCGGCCCCTTGTGACATGCCAATCCCCTGGCCAGTACCTTGAAGACTCTCGGCCCCCGGCAAATATGACCCCTGGTTAGTCTGTGCAGCTTGCGCAGCTCCCGAGGACACGGCGTGGTTCCGTGCCGTGTGATCGAGGCTGTCGTCGACGTCGTGCATCCCATCGGCCGCATGATAAGACGACGGTCCCAGATTCCATTCCGGTTCTGCAGTCATGGAACCTTTCTGGGGTGGCTGGTTCTTCTGTTGAGGGCTGAAATCCGAGGCGCTCGTAGCCCTTTCCTCGTGAGGATCGGCAGCTGAGCGCGCTGTGGGCACCGGACTGGCAGGCACGGTGTTGTCGCCGCTCTTCGTAGACAACTGATGGTGCTGGTAGAAGAGTTTGGCCTCGGCGTGACTCATAGACTTCTCGTAGGCATAATCGTAGGTGGGCGTCTTCAGCTGTTGATCGCGGGGCAAGATGTCGGCGGATTCCGTTGAGTCCGGGTCTTCTTCATGAACAAGGGAGCTCGTCGAACTATTGTCGGAGTGCAAGAATTGGGTGAATTCCTCGTAGGATGTGCTGGCATTGGGATCAAGACCGAGCTTGTCTGACTTGGAAGACCCCATGACTCTGTTTCGTTTCCGCAGTTTGTGTCGGGGGAAAAGGAAACGGGAGAAGGAATAGGGTTAAAGGGAGGACAAGCGTAGAGGAGAGAGGATTATTGGTTCATGGAGAGGAGCAGGGAGAAAGTGATTGCTATATATAATTTTCTGCCCCTTGTGATCCGCCGGTGAGAGATTCAAAGCAGTACAAATAACTCGAATTGAGTAACTACTTGTAAATAAATTGTACGCTCAATTATACCTAGTTCATATTGCATATAGTATAGTACAATATATAGTAGATAAATAATATATAATATTCATAATCTTCCTATACCAAAGGTACAGTCAGATCCCATACTTAACTAAAGTCAGTGATGACGTGAAGCTCCGAGTGGGACCTCATCAACACCTTCAGGCGACCGTCATTCCTCCTCGACTCTTCCAAAGTCAACTTCTGCCCTTGACTACCTTGATCAACCTTGACTACGTTGACTACCCGTGGACACTGCTTTCCTCTTTGATCCCTTTGTAAGTACCCTCCGCCTACGTCAACCTTCCCCTCACATCTCTCCTCCCCCTTTGTGTACCGGCTCCCACGTTGGCCTCCGCATCAGCCCCTCCCCAAATTGACTCTTAGTTGACCACCATATACTTGATTAGCTTTCCTTTGGGGCTTCTGATATCCTGCCTTCCCCTTTATCACTCCAGAAGCCATGGCGTCCCTCAACCTCTCCGCCAACGGTCCCTCGATATCCAAAAGCTACCAATCCGTGGTAAATGCGACGCTAAAGTCTCCCTCGAAAACCTACGGCCAATGGGTCGTCTATTCAGTCTCGACCCCGTTGGTCAATGCCTTTCAGCCGGATGCCGGTAACAAAGAGAGTGTGTTGAAGGTTCAAAGCTCAGGAGGTCAGTGAACCATCATTGGGGTGATGTGTCTGTTGAATGTGTGGTTGACGATCCTTGCAGATGGCGAATTGGAGGACCTTATTGAAGAGTTCTCCGAGGGGCGAGTTCAATTTGCCTATGTGAAAGTGACGGACCCCAACACGGGCTTGCCCAAGAACGTCCTCATTGGGTGGTGCGGTGAAGGTGTACCTGAACGGACCAAAGGTTACTTTACAAGCCATCTGGCCACCGTGTCCAAGTTTCTACATGTGAGGAGCACCTTCCGGCGTGTCCGTAACCAGCGACGATATTGACAGCGGTCCTTAATTTAGGGGTATCATGTCCAGATTACAGCCCGGGCAGAGGGCCATCTGACCCCGGAGGGCATCATCCAGCGAGTGGGCGACTCCTCTGGCTCGAAATACTCGCCGGAATCACAAGCTCCCGTTTCTTCTGGCCGACATCGACTGGCCCTCGACCCCCCGTTGCCAGCAAGCCCGTCTTCACCCCCACCAGGTCGGGTGGCCTTGCCTCGGCCCCTGTGCCGCGCCCCAAGCCGGCTACTAGATCCGATGTTGATGATGATGGCTGGGGTGCTGATGCGCCGCCGGTCACTCGAACACAGCTCGAGAAGGTCCAGCCTGCCTACCAGCCCACCAAGGTCAACCTCCAACAATTAAAAGAGAACCCGACGGCTTCTCGCGAGCCGGCCCCTGCTGCCTCTGAAGACCGAGGCGATGTCGTTCGCGGCGGTTACCAGCCAGTGGGTAAGGTGGACATTGCAGCAATCCGGAGACAGGCCGCCGAGTCTGGCCGGGAACAGGATGATCGCCCGACAGTCGTAAAGGGGGCTTACGAGCCCGTCGGCAAAGTGGACATTGCCGCCATTCGTGCCAGAGCCCAGAAGCCTGAAGGTGCTGGTGATAGCTCACCAGCCGTGCCCAGCCCGGCATCTCAGAACAAGCCCGTCTCCCTCCCTGAACGGCCAGCTGTGCAGCCGGAGGCCGAGCGCTTGACTACCCTTCCCAAGCCCAAGGTTGCAAACAAATTCGGTGGTGGTCCTTCCTTCGGTGGCACGAAACCGCCTCTTCCCACTGTCTCTGCCGCACCTACTGTGGCACCTACTGTGGCACCGTTAGTCGGCGCCGCGAGCCGAACCTTTGCGGACGAGGGAGGAAAGACCCCAGCGCAGCTGTGGGCAGAACGTAAGGCCAGGGAACGTGGAGAGGTCCCCGCTCCTGCTCCCGCTCCCACCGCGGAGCCCATCCAAAGCCAGGCCAGCGGACAGGGTGAATGGAAGAGCTCATATGCCGGCAAATCATGGGCCCCTGTACAGACGGTCAAGGACAAACCGGTCCCCCAGGCTGTAGATGCGAGGGCTGCCGATTCCCAGGAAGCAGAGCCCGCGGCACCTTCGCCTCACCTTGGAGAAATCCGGGATCAATTTGCCCACTCGACCCCCGCGGAAGCACCTGCTCCGCCTGTTCCCCAGGCCAGTCGTCCTGTCCCTGTTCCCGGACTGCCCACCGGACCATCTGAGCCCGAGACCGAGCACGATGCTCAGCAAGTTCTCCCCACCCCACCACCGCAACCTCGCTCACCAACCCCGCCTACTCTGCCTGTGCGCGAGAGCTCACCCATCCAAGTAGCTATGCCTGTTGGCCGAGGCGTGGCGGACGCCCACGAGGAGCAGCATTCGCCGCCTCCCGCCATGCCCGTTCAGAGCCTTCAAGAGGCCGTTCCGGCCGAACAGGACCTGGAGGAGGATACTCATGATATTGGTCGGGCTGCCGCGGAGGCCACCGTTGCTGGCCAGTCGCAGGGTGGACTGCGCGCTCGGGCACTTTACGACTACGAGAAGGCTGAAGACAACGAGATTGGCTTCTTGGAAGGCGAATATATCACCATCACCCGACAAGATGACGAGGACTGGTGGCTGGGAGTAAATGTCCACGGCGAAGAAGGCCTCTTCCCTGCCGTCTATGTGGAGGTTGTGGCAGATGAGCAGCCGGGCTCGCACGACCAGGGAGATTTTGCGGAGGCTGAACCTGAGGCTGAGCCTCAGCCCGAACCCGCGGCTGCTCCTGTCGAGGCTGCTAGCTCCAATGGTGATACTGCCAAGGCCAAGTATGACTACGAGGCCGCAGAGGACAACGAGCTCAGCTTCCCCGAAGGGGCCACAATTTGGGATATCGTAAGTACACCTGCATCATCTTCTTGTTTCCATTACTCCTCCGTTGCTAACCTTGATACATAGACATATCCAGATGAGGACTGGTGGCTTGGAAAGTACACTGACGCGAGTGGCATCACCCATGAGGGTCTGTTCCCGGGCGTCTACGTGGAAGTGGAGCAGTAAAGACAAAACATCATGTGTAAATAGCCTGAATCGAGACTGTTACCTATGCTATGCGTATTGGACTATGCAGGTAGACCTGCACCTGAGTATCTATAAGCTTAAGTATCGATGTAGTTAATTGCAGATAGCAGTCATAACTTGGATATCAATTTTAGAGAAACTCGCCCCTGCTAAAGCGCGAAGTATAGTCACTTGCTTTATTCACCATCTCTCGACGCTTTGCATTGGAGATCTTGGATGAAATCGCCATATCTTTTTCACGATCAAATGCACGCGCACTCGGATCGTCTTCCTCCTCCTTGCGTGCTTCGGCACTTTCGAGACGACTGTTTTTCCCAGTTTGATCCTGTAGCAAAGAATAAGCGCTGGATTCCAAGATATGACGATGAGTTACTCACGTTGTACTTTTTGATCCTCTCTTCCATGGATTTTGCCCGAGCTGTATTGGATGCTTTTGGTTTGGTGTCACTCGACGAGCCAACTCCCATCACGGCGTCTCCCAAGCGTCTCATTCTCTCCTCCGGAGTTTCCACCCATGACGAATCAAGTTGTTTCGACCCTCCGGAGCGGCCAGAACGACCAGATTGGAATTTCCGATTCCGAAGCTGTGTAGGGTCGATCTTGGTTGCCCAGTCGCTCCCGTCGGGTGGTGCTAGCATCCATTGATCACGCTGACTCTCTTTCTTCTCAGGCGAAGTTGGTCGATAGACTGATTGTTCCACGGGTACCGACACACCGTCGGGAGGTGGCAGGCTGGGACCGAAATCATCGTCACTTTCGTCAGATCCGGAGGACGAGGTCTCGTGTGCGACTTCTGATGCAGATGCCGGGGGCAACGAGGGCCCAATCACTCTCTTTTTGGGGGCGTTGGACTGAGTGTCGCCATCCCCCTCGAATTTGCGCTTTTCAGTGGATTCCATTGGTTAACGGTTGACAGTTAAAAGAAAGAACCGAATTCGCGAAGCCACTATCTTATCTTTCTGATGTCATTTGCGGTGAAGGGACAGCATTGCAGTTAACTCCGTTGCCCCGCCCTTCATCTTGTCCACGATCTCCAAACACTGGAAACTTTTATACTTTTGTCCCTGATTCGCTCTGTTGCTCCGTCGATCTTGATTCCAATCAGCCCTGAGAATCTAGAAGTGCCCCGTGGAGGCTCGAACCATGCCCTCCGCTCTTCGGACTTATAGTCAATTCTACTAGAGCATGGTGTATTCACAATCGCCTTCACATATAGAAAATGAGTGGCGAGCCTTCCCCGGAGGAGCTTCAACCACCCTGGGACCAATCTGGAGAGACAGAGCGCAAGACTTCCAACAACCCTGAATCCTCAGCCTTATCGGCTACCGATCACTCAGTCCAGAAAGACCAACAAGAGACAGCCCATACCTCGAGCGACTGTGAATTGCCTCGCCGCCCCCGAAGATTCCTAGCGCAACCTATCGAGACCTCGTCGCGCAGTTCTCAAACCCGACCGACACCACCTACCGACAGCACAGGGGACCGTCAAAATGCCCCTGATATCACGTCAAAGAACCCGCAGGCGGATGGGAATCAGCCCCGTCGCCGATTTCTACCGCAACCCATTGAAACAACAAAATCAAGCAATAGAGGAACTTCGCCGAGGGCGCAAACCCCGGAGGAGAACCCCCCGACCGGCCCAAGAAGGTTCAAGCCGGAACTAATCGAAACAGACCGTCGCTCCGTCAAAGGAATATCCGAGGAGCTTCCCCATGGCTCAACTTCCTCAGGGTCGAGGCCGGGAGCCTCGAACACCTTGCCCCGGATCAATTCCAATCGGACTGCCTATACAGAGCTGCCTGAATCAAAGTTCTCATATGCTAGTCTCCTTCGCCGTCAGGAGGAACGGAGGCATTCATTTCGGGTTCCCGAACTACCGCCAATCCCGTCTAGTGGTAGTGAGGACTCTGGAAGTGAGGATTCTGGTAGTGAGGACTCCGGTAAACCATTTCCCTCGCCGTCGTTATCTTCCTCCCACAAATCATCGCAGAAGTCTACCGGCAATCAGAAGCCGGAAAAGCTTCTCAGGGAGAGCTGCGATGACGAGTATACAGAGTACTTGCTCTCCTTGGCCGCTCGATCGGCACAGAAGCAGCTCAGAGAGCAGGCGCTAGCCGCATTTCCCAACGAACAAGTCTATGAGCCCGTGGATCATTTTGCCATTGAATCAGAAGAAGAAGAAGAAGAAGATTCAAGAGGGAGAAACCCGGAAGATGATTTGAAGTATCCTCAGAAACATCATATTAAGTCACGACGACAGTCCTCGGCTGATCTATCCTGGGAGCTCGAATACATGCGTCAACACAAGGAGGAAGCGGAGATGCGTCTGCGGGCGATGGCTGCCTCAAAAGGACGAGGTCATACGTCTATGGGTTATCATCCTTCACCGAGAGAGGACGGTAGAACGAGCCCACCGATGCTTGGAGATGATATCGTGTTGCCCTGGAGTCTGTCTCCGGTTGGGACGAGGTGCGAAGGTTTCACGGCTGAGGATGACTCGCATGATGCACAGGATTCTTGTCGTGGCTGCGTCGGCCTCTGGTATGTCGACAGTCGACCGGACGATGACGGAGGTACTGGCCTTTGGATGGGAACCTGTAGCAAGGGCCATGGGGAGCGGGAATCACAGGCGTCCGGAATCAGGACGCCAATGCCCCGAGGAGATGAGACGGACCTGGATAGGCTGTCGCGCTCTTCCACCTGCACAAACCTACACGGAATGACAAGCCAACCTGGGTCTAGGAAAGATGATATCTTCAATGTTTCTTCCAAGTCCCTGGAAGACGAATTCAATGACGCATTCGTCACCCAGATCTACAACTACCTGTCTCTGGGCTACCCTTGTGTTGCTCGCTATTACGACTACGAACTGAGCAAAATCTCGGGCATCGCGGTCCAAGATCTTCGGCGAGACGACCTGCACACGGATGCAAGAGGATACGTCGTTGCCACGGAGGGTAATCCCATCACGGCGTGTACTCGATGGAGGGCCCTTCGGCGCTACATACGTGAATGGGCTCGACAACAACCTAGAATGGCGGAGGACGACACGGGGCTTGAAGCCTGGGGGATGCCCGAACGAAAAGGAAGCTGGGCAATTTGAACTTATTTTCTCTTTTTCTTTCTTTTGTATCTATGGCAAGCATACCCAGAGTGTCGATAAGGTTATATAATTTGCACTTCGAATTTCATCAATAACGACGGTACATGTTATGGTGCGAGCATCCATGTCCTCTACAGAAGAGACGAGCTCCTCTCCTTCCTCCTATCATCAATACTACATGCTTCTGATATGAGGACCCAGGCGTATTCTGGTCTTATCTGCCAGGCTCTGAGACCGGAGTTGTAAAGCGCCTCGGGGTAATTATTGAGGTCTTCCTTGCGGCCGACTTGGGCTAGGCGCAGATCTGCTCCGGGGTGAGTAGTGGGTTCGTGATGGTTGGAAGCGCGACCCGAACTTATTCACTTGACTTGTCTACCCCTCCAATATCCAGGATTGACTGGATTCCAGCTGCATTAAAGAGAAACCCATCAAAACCGGTCACATAATATCACATGACTGGTTTGCCTCCAGGAATGGCTGGAGAAGATGAAGGTATTTGACGGTGGCAGGTAATTTCCTAGCAACGGCTTCAGGAGCCGAGTCTGTCATCGATGATAGACTTGATTCCGAGTTTGAACCGAGTACAGAACTTTGCAGTTGCTGGGTCAAGTGTTGTACGGTCTATATCCCCGGACAGAGCAGCTAAAGCTGTTTGAATGTCGATTGGGTAGAACTTGTCTGACTTCGCATGGTAGAGGATAAGCCTAACCTCGAGGTTTTCGATGTCGATGATTGACCGAATACCAGCAATATTCAGGATCCGTCCCACCCACTTATGACAATGTCATAGTGGAGATTCTGGAGGAGAAATAATTGCAGTGGGACGAGATATTTGTCACGTAGGGATCGTAAGGCCGATTGAACCACTGTAAGATCCATCGATTCAGCCGTAATCGGCCCATAACGGACTATCCATCGTTCGCGTAATTGAGACGCAAAGCTCTGTAGCCAGGCTTTTGTTTTGGAAATAGGAGACACTCCCAGTCCTTCCATATCACATGGGGTTCGCCCTCCCTATCGATACCATCAATATCCAGAATAGATCGGATACTGGTTTCGTTCAGGATGAAGCCATCGAACCCACTGATAATAATATCAGTTAACGGGCGGCAAAACACCTCTAGTTGCAAGCGGGCTCGTGGCGTGGTGGTCTCGGTTTCCGAATAGTCGCGCTCCCGGGAGGGATCCCGAAATTGCCGACGTTGGTTCAAGGGTACTAGGGCCCATATCACCAGATAGAGTGGCTAACACAGCTCCAAGGTTGACGAAGCTGAATTTTCCCTTTCGTTGGCGGTACACACTGCCAGTCTCTAAAGCGAGGCTGTTTCTTCCCCAGTGCTCGGTTCCGTTGTCCGAATAGACAAGACCTATTATTTTGAAGGACTTTGAGCTGTTTGTGAATGGATACTCCTTGCTTGAACCGAGTGAAGAACTTGGCGGATGTTGGTGGCAGTGTCCTCGGGTCTCTCTCTCCAGATAGCGCTGCAAGCACAGCTTTTAGGTCGACTCGAACTTTCGTTTTTCAGGGCGATAAACGATAAGCTGTACATCATTGCTAATATCCAGAATGGACTGGATACTAGTTTCGTTGAACGCCAAAGCCACTAATAATAATATTAGTGGCCGGGTGTTGTCGGAGAAACGGCTCCAGTTGCAAACGGGCTGTCGAAGTGGTATCAGTGCAGACTGGATCACAAGAACATCCATTGCTTCAGTCGTAATAGAGCCGTATCGGTCTTCCCATATTGTACGTAGTTCAAGCGCATAGCTCTCGAGTTTTTTGAAGTCACTAAAGGGTCCACTCGACACTCTGATAAAGAACAAAGCGCGGGGATGCTCAATGTAGGACAACGATCGGTCCTCACGAGAGGAACTGGAGAAGAGAGAACCGGAGTGCAATGAGCCAGAGTGTAATGAGAAAAGGAAGAGAAAAGGAAGAGAAAAGGAAGAGAAAAGGAAGAGCAAAGAGCAGTCTTTGAATCGTCTGTATCGACTTGGATACATTCGGTTGAGCATCAACATCTGGGTGTTTAGTTTTGATGAGGGTCGTGTAAGACTGGATCCGAGTGTACTAGATGTTGCAGACAGGGCATTCCCATTGCTTCACTTGTGTCTCAGCCACAGAGGGCAATGAATCAGCCGCTAGTTGCTGCACACCATAGATTCGGTCCGCACAGAGCTTGATCTGTCGAGTTTGGTGCGCAACTTAGGCAAGTAGATGGACAGGAGGTGATAGAGGGAAGTAAGTGAAGAAGTTAGATGAGTAGGAGGAAGTAAGTGAAGAAGTCAGATAAGTAGGAAGTGAGAGAAAAAGTCTGGTTGATAGACAGAGGCAGTAATAACCAGAGGTAAGAGAAGATAATACATCGAAGCGAGAAGAAGAGAGAAGAAGAGAGAAGCAAAAAGGAAATATAGTTACTTTACTTCCTTAAATTATTCTGCTTAGCCTTACAGATATTAGGTAGCTATACTACCTACCTAGGTGGCGCCCTTTACTCTACCTCCTACCTAGATAGTCTAGAGATGACGATAAGATTTAAACTAACTTTAATAAAGTCTAAGCTAGTTTACTCTTGCTTTACTCTCACTTTGCTCTTACTTTGCTCTTGTTAACTTTATCTATGCCTCCCCCTCTTCTCTAAACTAAGATGGCTCCTCTCTATCCTCTTACTACAAGTCCTTGCAAATATATCTCCTTTGAGACTGATCCCTTATGCTGTCATCCGCTGTCCTTCTAATACCTTTTCCTGTCCTTGACCGAGATGGATATAACGATGCTATCCCCCTTCTCCTCACCCCACCTACTACACTTTGTCCGCTTGTCACGTCTCGTTATGATCTCAGGTAAGTGATGACTATCTTCTCATTCATTATGAGCGGTTCTGTGAATATTCTGTTGAGCTAACATGTATAAAGTCCAGTTGTCCCAAGTGCCGCGGTGCCAGGCACCTCCCCGTCAACTGCCCTAGGGGAGCAGAAGGCCAGCAGGGTTACTGTGGAAGATCGGCAAATGGTGGTTCGCACCACCTGGGGGGCAGCGACATAGACTGCGTAAGGCAAAGCAGCGAGGCGAGGAGTACCACGAGCTTGTACCCGGACAATCGCGTCCGGATAATCTACAACGAGGACTTGGCGTGCATGGGGGGGCCATTGGAGACTTGTACAAGAAGTGGGCAGAGCAACAGGATCGACTGGACGACATCGAATCGCGCATGGATTGATGCCGAAATATGTCAACATATTACTCTCAAAATTTAAGGAGTTTCTAATTAGGATTTATGATCACTTTTCTTTTTTCATTCTTAATCAGTGAATATCCTGATGTATAATGCATGTCCTTTGACCTTGCTCTCATTATGTAGAATCGAGAGCTTCTACTACGTAGTTCAAGACATCCATGTTTGCATCCGCTGATAGCTGAGACGCGATAAGCACCTCCCCCGCAAACTTCTACTACTCCCCCTACTTCCACTCTCTCCTTCTACATGCCTCCAATCACCAGCCCAGTCACAGCCCAGGAGCTGGAGATCCTCTCCACAAAGGCCATCGAGGCCAAGGGTCGGGCACACTGTACGTACCACGCTCTTGTTCATCCACATCGCTAACCCATCTAGGCCCGTACTCCAAGTTCCGTGTGGGTGCATGCATCCTCACCGAGTCTGGCGAGTTCGTCGTCGGTGCCAATGTCGAGAATGTCGCGTATCCCGTCGGAACATGCGCCGAGCGTGTTGCGTTTGGTACGGCTGTTGTATGTTTCCCCAAGATTGGCTGACCTGCGTATCCCTAACGCATTCCAGGTCGCGGGCCACAAGCAGTTCAAGGCTCTCGCTGTCGCCACTGATATCAAGCCTGGTGCATCACCCTGTGGAATGTGTCGGCAGTTGTATGTTCTGTGGAGTTGTCGTTTCTTTGGCTGGAACTGACTTGTTAGCATTCGCGAGTTCACTACCCCTTCGTTCCCGGTGTACATGTATGACGCCGATGGTGCATACAAGGTTATGACGATGGCTGAGGTAAAGTGATGCATTCTCTTCTTATTTGGTTGCAGCTGTTGACTGTCTTGTAGCTGTTGCCGGACTCGTTCGGGCCGGAAGACTTGCCCAACGAGGATTAGACTAAGGTAGGACCTAGTACGGAGAGAGAAGAGAGACAATTGAAACAAAGAATCCCGCTATTAAGCACAGTCCAAGCAAACAAATCACATCAAAGTCTCTATATCTTCGTCCGTATCTGAAAGTACGGGTTCAAGCTAGAAGAAGCAAATCCCTCCAGCGACATATGCAATACATAAAACAACACACGCGCTCGTAATGCCGCATCAATATTCCAATCACATCAAATCACATTCCACCTCCCACATCCATCATATAGGGCATCTACGCCTCGTCGTCCTCTTCGAATTCATCCGCACCCAACAATTCGTCCTCGTCGTCCACCACATGAGTATAGTCACCCCGACGCGCCGCAAAGGAGCCCCGTGTGGCGTAGGGTCGCTGGTAGCCCCGGCCCCGAGTGCGCATGAAGCCACTAACACTGCGCCACAGGCTGGTAGCTAGCAGTGGCAGCGCCTGAGCGACTGCCACAACACCCGCGATGATGGCCACGGGCACTGCAACCAGCACCGAGTCGCGGGTAAATAAGCCTTCGGTGGCGACGGAGCCACCTTCGCCCAGGCGGATCTGACCAAACTTGCCGTCCCACTTGCTGTAGACATAATAGCCGAACGCGGCAGCCACAGCAATGGGTGTCACAATAGCGAAAAATAGACCAACCCCGCTGATGCCATGCTTCTTCCTAAACTCCTCTTCCTTGCCCGGGCATGGCCGCGGCTCTTCCTGGTCATATCGGCGGCCGCCTTCACAGGTCGACTGCGGAATCTTGCGGTAGCCCGTGGGTTCCCAGTACTGTTCCATCTCGGGATCGTTCTTGCACTGCTCGCTATGGTCAGGCTTGGGAAGTCCTTCTACCAGGCCACAGCTGCCGTCGCTCTGCATCTCGTAGTTGAAATCACTAAATTTTGTTAGTCGATCCAAGGTCAGACTGTCGTCATCATACGCTCCTGGGGACTTACCATTCAAAGTCTGCTCGGGTGCACTCGCAGTTCGCGCCGACCCGGTGAATGTGTGGTTCACGCCAATTGACCCAGCACTGCGCCTCAGGCTTCTTGCGGTAGTATTGCTCGACATGTCCGAACAAGCAGACGTCGTCTCCCTGTGCCTCCAGCGCAGGATGCTTAGGGGTCCACAGATAGTAGTCTTTGCTTTCACCCGCGTCTTCATCCAGGTAGCACTCGCGATCCCAGATGCCGCTAAAGTCGAGGCTGATTGTGGCAAACTTGTTATCGGCGGACTTGGCGTCTCTACCCCATAGCAGGAAGCGCTTAGATGTGTCGGACGGCACAGTTGAGATATCGTCAATAATCATGTCCTTCTCCGAGAACTGGAACTCAGTCCATGTAGCCCCCTCGTCCAGACTATAGTGGATGACATTGGTTGGCTGCAGCTCGCGAACAAGCACGATCAGTGACCCGGCGTCGCCATACTCAAACATGTATCGTCCCTTCTTGACGTTCTTCCATGTGATACCGCCGTCTCGGCTCAAGAAGGTATCGGCCTCGTCGGGACTGGAAAGGTATTCACCCACGTTACCCACGCCGATCATCATGCCGATGGCAGATCCAGAGTAGAACGTATCGCGGGGATCGCGACGTTCCGTGTAGCCGTGAAGGTGTAGTGCGCATTTCTCGGTACCCTGGCCCTTGGTGACGGAGCAACCGAATTTCTTGCCCTCGGCGTCCTCCAGCGGCGGTGATAACAGCGCCCACTGACCACCGTCATTGTGAGTGATCATAGACCGCAGCTTCTTGTTGGCACCCTTGTTCTGCACTTCGTTGAGGTTCGCAACAACGTTGGCGAGAGCCACGCCCTCAAGGCCCGCCATCTTCTCGAAATCCACATAGCCGCCGTCGTTGACGTTCAGCCCCTGAAGACTGAGAGTAAAGTAGGTGCCATTGCTGTTGCTCTTGACCAAGGAACCATAGCCACGACCTTTCTCCGTGTTAATCACCACCTGCAAGAACAGAGCATAATTGGAACCGGGCAGTGCGGTATACTGATTGACATCAACATTGATGGGGAAGTGGGCCTGTGCAAAAGTCTGGCCGTCCATGCTAGTGCTGACATTCAAGAACTTGTGCTTTTCAGTCGGGAAGGTAGCCACGACAAAGAACTCGTTCATCGTCACGAAGTGGGCAATGTTGTCGTTGATCACCTCGGGGCTCGCAAACCAGTCGTCCTTGGTGTTGCTAGAAACAAGCTGGCGATTGTTCTTCCGATCCTCCTCGTAGTACTGTTCACAGAGAATGAGCGCTTCACTGTTCTCCCTGCCGTCATGGTACCCGAATTGGCACTGGTCGACACCACGAAGCATCTTGTGCCACTCGTCACCGCGATTCTTCGTGTACCACGCAGTATAGGTGCAGCTTCGGCCCTCACACTCATCATTGCCGACCCAGATCATCCAGTCGATGTGTTTCTCGTGGAAGGACAAGGGGGAGGTGTACATCGACATCGACTTGGTGGGTTTCTTGAACTTATCGAACTTCGCTCCGCGGTTGACCGTTGACCAGGCGTCCTTGCCGCTGGTTAGGAAGTAGGCACCATCAACATAATAAGGATGAGGGGCGATCGCTACAATGTCCTCGCCTTTGAGCGCCTTGGGCTGTTCCCAGGTCTGGCCGTGGTCTTGCGTCACATACAGCTCCTTCTTGTTTGTAAGCATGAAGATGGTCTCATCATCTCCTTGGTTACTTGTCTGCCGCTCGAGATAGAAATATTCCTTGTAGTCATTGGTGTTCACGCCCGTGACAGAGAAATAGTGCGGCTCACCCACGCGGACTTTACCATCCGTGATGGGAGGAGAGCCGGTGGAATTTCCACATGATCGTTCAATCTCCTTGTCGAGGTTCTCTCCACCGTCGCGGATACACACGTTCCCGGGAATAAGTCGCCAGCCCGAGGGTCCCTTGTACGTATCGCTGGGGTCTTTGCATTTGCCCGGCGGAGGCGTCAAAGGAACGGCCGGGACACATTCCTTGCCATCTTCGCTGAGCTTGAAGTTGTAGTCACACTCGAAGTCTTCAGCGGAGCACTTGCATCGTTCAAAGGTAGGCGGTTTCATCTTAAATTCTTTCTTCATAAAGCAGTCCGCGTCGGGATCACGTCGCTGATAGATCTGCTTATGACCCATTAGACAATCCGCTTCTCCCTTCTCGTTCTTGCGAGCGATCCAGGGCTTGATGTCGTCATCGGTACATTTGCGCTCGTGAAGACCATCGAAATCAATGGAGTATACGATAACATTCTTGCCGGTGAGGCCGACGAGCATAAATTTTAGACTTGTCGCGTCCGGGGTAGTCGTGAGATACAGTGGCTTGATCGTCTCCTTCAGCTCGATGGGTTTCTCCCACTCTTTACCGTGGTTAAGAGAGTATTGAACCTCTTTCGTTTTTCCATCACCGCTGACAGCGACAATCACGCCGCCTTGATCACCAAACTCAAAATGATGCGGACCCTTGAGCGCATGGCGCCAAGTGAGACCGGCATCGTCCGAGACGTAGAGATCACCCTCCTTGTAATCCTTGAGATAGTCGCCTGTGTTGCCCACGCCCATAACCAGACCTGGCGCTGGACTGGAGAACATGCGACGCAAAGTGGGCAGCTCACGCAATGCGTCGTAGGTGGTCATTGAATGGAGATGCAATCTGTCGTTGCCAACCTTGAGATTCTGGAAAGTTCGGCCATCATCGAAACTGATGCTGGTAACAACTTTCTTCTCCGTCTGATCAGACTCGAGAGCTTCTTTCCAGTTGTCAACGGTGTTGACAATGACAATGCCCTGGATATCGGTGACCTTCTCAAAGTCCACGAACCCTTCCTTGTCCCGGTTGGTATGCTCGATATTAGGTGTGAAGTAGGTCCCGTTGGAGTTGGACGTGAAGAGCACCCCCATGCGATTGGAGTCCCATGTCGTCTGCACATCCACCTGGAGACTGTAGTTGGTGCTTTCCAGTAGAGTATACGCGTCTTCCTCGATGCGGTGGCCACCAAATTCCACGCGGTGCCATTCCCGAGAGTCGTCGCTCACGTAGAGAGCCTGTTCAATGGTGCTCGCTGACTGAAGCCCGACGACCAGATACTTCTTGACAGAGCGAACCAAGATCTGCCTGCCACTGACAGGCCGACCTCGGTCCAAGTTGATCTCGGTGCCGTGCGCGTCATCGTGGAAGTATGTGTCCGAATAAACCAAGCGTTCCGTCATATCAAAGGGACTCCGCAGCCCGGGGGACACACAGATAACCCGATCCCCAATTTTCTCCGGGACGTCGATATCCTGCCCAAATTCCGGGGTACCCGCAGCCCACAGGCATTGGAAGAATGCGCCCTCCAGGGTATTATGAGTCTTGAAATCATCCGTTAGATAGTGACCCTCAAGCACGGGAACGATGAGCAATCCTTGCCGTGGAAGATCACCTTGCTGGGGTCCCAACCATTGAAAGTCAACGGAGCAGTCCGTCCGAGCTTCAAGATCGGCTGAACGCCCGTCTTAAACGGGTTCCAAGTCTTTCCTTGGTCGGTGGTAACCCAGTGAGTGGTACCCTCGCTGAGCGCGTACGCGCGGTGCTCTTTATCATGCGGGTGTCTCCAGATCATGGCGACCTGACCTTCCATACCTCCATCGGCACCTTTGATAACTTCCCAATCATGGCCTCCATCAAATGAGATGAGTGCATTCTGTTTGAGGGGATCTCGCCAGACGATCGTGTTGCTGCTGTCGAAGTAAAACAGATCGGAGGGTGGGCTATCGAATTCCGTAGAGGACACCTTGGGTTTGTCCCCCTTTGCCGCGGCCGGGTCTGCAGCAAATGCCAGCAAAAGCCCGACCACGAGCAACAACCACCGAGGGATCATGACCACTGATCCTTAGGCATCTGAATGGGTAGGTGAGGTTGGTGTAATGTGCCGCCTAAAGTAGCGGGCCGAGCCGGAACGATGGACGGGAATATAGGATGGTAGGGAGGGAAGAAAGGAGTAATTGGAAATAAGAGCGATACTCTGCCCAAGACGCAGATCACGCAAAGCGCAAAAAATCCAGATGGCGCGAAAAGAGATGACGAAGCTGCGTGGCCTCAGCCTGGGGGAGCTCCCCTGTCACGTGCGGCTTATCAGTACTATCGCATAGTTCGCGCGTTCCACGGTTCAGGGAATGTATAGATAGATGTAAAGAGTGATTATATTCGAGTGAAAGGCCTCGACAGCCAAAAAGATAAATCTATATATGTACAAGGCGCTGCAAACTGAATAGATACAAGAATGGCGGAGCCGAGTCCGCCCTTAGATCCGACACCAAACCCACGCTGCAATGCAGAGACCGTCCCCAGAGGAAAGACGCCAATTGGAAAGACAAAGTTCGCGCGCTAAAGAGCGATGAAAATGCAAATCCCAGAGGGGAATAATTAAAAAGAATGTCATGGAAAAAGGAAACTTAGGCTCGCCGTAGGAGCTTACGCCACATTTTTTTCACCGTGCCTTGCTCATCCAGATCTGAATCCCAGATATGTTGATTGCGATCTGCGGGGGCAGTGCCGCCAATTGCAGCGGGTCTTCCTGTGGTGACTTTTGAGATGAAGCGGGAGAGTCGGTGCGTAGGTCAGGTCGAGTTAAGGTCATCTTGAGGGTCATCTCGCGATTCCCCGGTAGTCGTTGCGGACTGGCCTTCGATGCGAGTAGAGTTGACTGACGCCGTTGCAGGAGTGAGGGTTTATCCACCGACGGTCGCGGATTTTCCCGCATCTGGGAGGGCCTGGGCGGTTCATCGAATGACCCACCGGGACTACCAACCATAGTCCCGTCATCTTCTTCAAAAAAGGTGCCGGCACACTCCGAGGACATGCTCACTGGCTTCGGGGTACCAGGCAGTTCTGGGGTAACATCATCCTTGTTCTGGTCTAGAGAGGGGAAGCCAAACTCAATGGCCTCATCGAACTTTTGTGGAGATGCCAGATAGACTCGCAGTTTGAAACGAGCATCCGGGTCCTGGTAGTACTGCGCACCAGGGTCAATACTCGAGGTAGATGATCCTGGAGCGTGGGAGGCTTGACGACGAGATACCGGACGCGAAATTGAGCGACGAGAGCTAGCAGCAGGGCTCAAAGGCGGAACAGACGGGCTGGAAGGCAGTGGACGAGGGGGCACTGATGCCGTTGGTCGATGTCTCAGGGAATGTGTACGAATAGGGAGGGAGCGGCGAAAGGAGGGACGGCGACGAGCTTTCAACTTGCTGGTGGCCGAATCGGCCACATGGGCATGGTACTCGTCTAAGGACAGGTCCAGATCTCCATCTTCATCGAGCCAGCGGAAGCTGTCGTAAAAGGACTGATCCATTCTGGGGTCAGGTTCGTCCTCGAATTCTGAATCAGAATCGTAGAAGGCAGTGGATGGTTGAGCCGCGAGCAAAGTGGTTTCTGAGGGGTGACTGTCGTTGGATTGACGGCGAACCCAAGTACTAGGTCGACGATAGAATGCCTCGTCGGCAGCGTCGAGGATGAGGCTTTCCCGATAGGCGCGAGCAAGACGGATGCGTTCCTCGGGAGAGAAAAGCTTTTGCTGGACTTTAGCGGGAAGAGAATGAAAGCATTGCGAGTCGGCCTGGGCGACCAAGTAGGTCAATTGCAAAGAGCCGGGCTTGCGAAGTTTCCGAGGCGACTGTCTTTTTCTCTCCAGACGATGCCTACTAGTTGAAGAGGCTGAGGTTGAGGTTGTTGAGGGGTTGCGCGGACGATGGTGAAGGGGAGTTCCAGAACAATTCCGACAGCCGTCATAATAGTTCGTGGAGTAGGGGGAACTAGGATCGCTTCGAGCTAGTCTGATGCGCAAGCGCTCGACATTGGAGAAGTACTGCACGAGTTAGCGATTGAAAGGAGAGGGGAATAGATGTGGCCAATAATGAGATGATAGTGTGGATGATCGTGGCCTCCACTTTTTCTTTTTGGATTCTGGATTGTTTTTGAGACTTTTTGGGTGTTTCAGGGGTAACAAACAGGGAGTGGATCCTCGACTCGACATGGTAGGGATGTACATGAAAGAAGAGTCTATCGAGTGGACTATCGAGAAGTGTGGAAGTAGAAGTAGGAAGTAGGAATGTGTGCTCACCTTTCGTCTCACCGCTGGAGGCAAAGACTCAAAGTCCTCCTCGATCATAGGCATTCGCATGGTTTCTGATGGGATCGATCTCGATCTTGATCTTGTCTTGATCTTGACTTCGATTCGATTTCAATCTTCGATCTTCAATCTTAATTCATGCCCTCCTTGACGGGTCAGATGCAATGGAAGGATAATAGTTAAGGGGAAGGTAGGTGAAAGAAGATGCGAGATGTGCATCAGTATATAAAGATGCACGACGGTAGGGATGAGCCCCTCTTGAGAATGATTGGAACCAGCTGTACTACATGTCCTACATGAATATGCGAGTCCCCTGTAAAAAGTTACTACAAAGTACATACTCGATGTGACAGCTCTAGTTGTAGACTTGTCAAACCGTTTACCTTCCCCTCGGTGGAGACAATGCGTTGGCGTTGATCCGTTATTGGCCTTGAGATATACAATGTTCTTTATCTTTTGTGACAAGTCATGAACTCTTCCATCTGAACCGGTTCTTTACATACTCCAAGAGTAAGAGTAATTTGATTTCCCCCGGGTTCCACTAAACGTCTAATCAGTCAACAATGGTTCGTGACTGGTCAACTACGGTGTTCCCCATCGTTTGAGATTAGCCCCAGCCCTATACGCAATAAAAGCCTAAGCTGAAACAGCTCGGAGATATTCAGGGTCTAACAGTTGGTTCGTTTCTAAATCCCGGGTCGAAATACGGAGTAAAAGAAAAAAGAAAGTATACATAGAATGACGGATGAACCACCGGATCGGTGCACTAATGCAGTCTAAGAAGGGATGAGACAGATGAGAGAACGAACGGGACAAAAAGTACGAGTCACAAACTGCCTCTAGTGCAATGCGAATCATTACCTGTCAAATGAAATGACACCTGTTACGCCGGTCTATACCAGAGTTCCAGAATTCTATCTACACCCACTTCCCGAGCTCCCGTAGTATCAAGCCTCGAACGACAAACTCGTAAATTACAGTGCATTCAATACCTGCTGCATGGCCGGTGTGTTCGAGTCTTCACGACGTGAGACATATGCCCGCACCTCCTGCACACTCAATTTGGCCTCGGGCCCAGCTCTGCTCGACCCGCCAGACCCGCCTGTCGCTCCACTGGCGGCTCCTCCTCGGATACGCTCGCGCAGCGCCTCCACGCCGATAACAAACAGACTGCCCACCTCTAATAGCACGTCCAGCGCGCCACCAGGAGCCTTGGTTTCCTCGTCGATGTCCCACGACTTGAGCAAATCCGCATACTGCGTCATATCCTTGGTCACCATCAAGCCACCAGGTCCGCTTACCGCGAATCGTTTGAAATGCTCCAGGAGCAGACTGCGCGTCCCGAGTGCAATCTCCGTGAGTACTTGACGGACATTGGCCCCGCTGGCCGGTAACGATGTTCGTGCAATATTGTGCAGCTTCGTCAGGAACGCACAGATTGAGGCGCAGGTCTAGACCGGCAAGTTAGCTTTTTGTCCTATCTGCGAGAATCATGCTGGTACAGATCCGAAGATCGGGGTACGTATGACCTACCGGTGTTTGTAACATTTCCAGCCACGAAGCATTGTCATTCTCGCGTGGTCGGAAGTCGTTTTTCTTCTGTCCGGAAAGTAACCGACTGACCCACGCGAGAGTGGCGTCGATCGTCTTCTGCTCGATCGTATTGATCTTCTCTTCAATCCGGGAAGTAGTCTGACTGGTACGCTTTTCCATATCCCGTCGAGTGGTGATGCTGCCGGTCGCCAGGGGCAGAAGCACAGCGTTCACACACATCACCATAAGCGTGGTAATGCTGATGGTCGTTCTAACCGAGAGGAGATAGCCAAAGTCTGGTTCCGTCTTGCCCGACTCCTGTTGGGTGGCCGCCTCCAGGGCGGCGTCGAGACAAACATCCACGTATCCATCACCCATGGTCACCAAAAGTAGAGTCAATAGAGCCGACACATCCTTGGGCGTATCCGAGTTGACGCTCAGCTCCAGTCCACGGCCCACCGCTTCCGCCAGCCACTTGAGCATGCGCTTGGCATCACTCAGATTGGGCTGACCGTCTTCTTCGGTGAGTTTGATTTCTGTCAGCTTCGTCGTCTCTGGAACATCGTCTATTTTGGCTACAATCATCAACATCCGCCGTTGAATGGGCGAAATATCAGGCGACTCCAGTCGATTGATAAAGGCGTCTCGAGTCGTGGAAAGCAGTTCGGTTCCGGGCCGGGACAGCGACGCCATGAACGTAGTGGCGGCCTTCTTCCGACGAGCCTGGAAGCAGGTAAATCGGAATAAAACAGCATGAAATAGCTCTTCCAGAGTGCGCTTCTCGCGTTCAATATAGGATGACCCAACAAAGTAGGGGACAAACAGATCCTCCAGCTGTTGGTCCAGCAGCAGGGCACTCTGCGAGGAGATGGGATCCGGGTGCTCGGTCAATCCGTGCGCTTTCAAATCATCAATCAATGAACTGATGTATCCTCGGGAGCTCTGCAGACATCGTAGAAATGCTAACGATGAGACTCCGCTGGCCTTCTCCAGGACCATCTCGAGTCGCTGTTGGATCGACTGTTGAAACACTCGCTGCAGAAACTTCCCTAGGACCTGCTCGTAGTAGGGGAAAGCCCTCCGAATAATTGCCGACTCTTCCTGCACCACGACCTTGACCTCGTCTAGCAACGACTGGAGACTTGATTCGATACCAGGAAGTTCGGCATCCGGATCGGCCAACTTCTCCCATGACTCGGCATCGCCGCCCACTTCCTCAGTTACCAGCTGACTCCGGTCGATAAAGAACTGGTGCTGGTTCACAAACAACGCAATCACGCTAGAACCCCCGTTGAAATCCTGCAATACGGTAGCACAGTCCTTCATGCCATCGAAATTGGCCTTGCGGTAGAATTCGTCAAATTGCTTCAGTAGATCCTTCTCCAAAGTCTCTGAGAATTTCTCAATAATTTCTCGTGTATTCCGCCGCGGTGTAGGGCTCTCATTCACGGATTCTGACGAGGAACTTGCCGTGTTGTTGCCATTTGTAGCTGCTGGATTCTCGTGCCAACTTTGCGGATCCAACCGCTGACTGATACGTAGCAGTTGTCGTGCAATGTGCGCTGAGCGCACTTTGGCCTCCGCCGTGCCGGACCGCCGTAGGTTCTCCAGGAGTGAGATCTCGCCTCGGTTACACACCCCATCCCAGCACTCCAGCAGGAAGTGGGCATCCAGCGCGCGACGGCGCTGTCGGTCCAGTTCCTCCAGTCTCCTTCCGGTTTCCACAGCCATATTCCCCGTACCTCCGGCATTCTCTAGCCCGGCGCCATTGAGTGATGTGTCCAGCTGCTGGAATGACTCGATGGTCTGTCGCAATTTCCGGCCCAGGGTGGTGAGATTTTGTGAATGCTGTGCTTCTGCACGTCGGACTGCTGCTGAGAGCTCATTCTCGCGTATCTCCAAGTCTCCGGATAGCTCGCCTAGCCGTCGTTGGGCATGTTCAAAGGTGCGGATGAGGGGCTTCGGATCGAAGGCTTGATTGGCAACGCCTGTAGTTCCGACTGTTGAGCGACGCGCGGAGATCGCAGTGTCAGAGAGCTCTTCGATAAACTCTTTGACGATGAAATCGCGACTGGAGAAGTCCTCGAGTGTGAAGCTAGGGCCCTTGGGGAAGACGGAGCGGGCAGTGTTGGAGGAGATTATGGATGCATTGTCCGGCATCATGGCGATTGCAGAATTGGAGTCATGGGCCACCTTGTGACCAGACACAGTAAGTGAGGTCAGCCAGCTCAGGTGTTCAGCGAAGTAGTTGAGGATCTTGAGAATCTGGGGAAAGCTGAACACGCGGGACTAAGAGGTGCGGCCGTTAAATTCCACGCGACGCTATTAATGCCACCGCCTATGCCCTTGTACTCATTATAGTACTTTTACAAAAGCATGCACAATATATCAAATGAAGAAAAAGGGAATCATCTATTTCTCATATTTCTGCAAAATTGGCCAAATTGCCACTGCGCAAGAGCTTAGAAGACCTTGGCGTAGCGTAAGACCCAATCATAATAGGCAGCCAGATTGAGATCTAGACAGATATGTCCTATTTATATTCACGTCAGTATACATGGATTAATCAAACAACTGCAGGGGTGAATCTAATTGAAAACAAATTGTATACTGTGACTTGCATGTTTGACAAGTACTTCGACTGCCTTCCCGCTTCTTCTTTTCCCTCCAACCACCACACCATGGTCTCCCAAAAAGACCGCGAGGTCCTACGTGCAGACCTCCGCGCGCGGAACAACAAGCTCAGTGCCAACGACCGTGAGAATCTGCTGAAGCCATACCTGCCCGATCCCTCCGAACTGTTAACGCCCCAACGATCCCGCGCCTCGACCTCTTCCTCCCAGCGGCGCCAGAAGGCACGTAAAACGCCTATCCGCACATTCATCAAGTCGCAAATCCACCGTTTGACCTACGCTATAATACACATTATCTTCGGTATCATCGTTCGCTTGCTGCAGGCCTACCATGCTGTCGTCGACCGCGTCTTCGCCATCATCTATCACCACCACCGCACGCCCGAGCTGATCCGCAAGGATGTCCGTGGCCTGAAGCGAATCCCGCAGCATTTGAGTGTTATTTTGAGACTGCGTACTGAGGATGATGCGTTGGCGGTGTTGATGGACGAGGTGGCCGAATTGACTGCTTGGAGTGCATGCGCGGGGATCCAGCAGCTCAGCGTATATGAGAAGACGGGTATGAACATATTGGCCCTCTCTTTTGATTTATACTTATTCCGAACTGTCTAGGTATCCTCAAATCCTGTATCCCGGCTCTGCATCAGATCATCACCACCAAACTGGCCTCATACTACGGCTCTCCCTCCCAGCAGCCTTCTCTCCAAGTCTTCGCCCCTCATCACACTGCCCATGGGGATACGCCCGACCCAAACTCTGAAAACCCTGCCCTTGCACTTCTTCTCTTGTCCGCCACTGACGGCCGTGAAACACTCGTGGATCTGACCAAGACCTTGGCAGAGATGTCACAGAACGGCAAGTTGTCGCCGGAAGACATCACCCCGGAACTGGTGGATGCAGAAATCAGCGAGATCACCACTCAGCCTCTTGAAACTGACTCGGCAGGTGGTGCTGCCACTATCCTCAAGCCCGAGCCGGATCTCCTGCTGGTGTTCTCATCCTTTTTGAACTTGGACGGCTATCCTCCGTGGCAGATCCGCCTGACGGAGATGTACTGCACCGGTGACCGCAATCACGCTTCGACTGGAGACGGAGAACCTGTTGAGTATCAGGGATTCATTCGGGGCTTATGGCACTATGCTGGGGCTCAGATGCGCTTTGGCCGTTGAGAAGAGAAGAACAGTCGAGAATACGTCCGTGGGTTGCCTTTGTCTGTTATATCCCGTCAGCGTGGAAGTTGGGGTCTATCCACGTACTTATATTCCATGAATTATCTATACTAGAAGCATACTATTGAGGCAATACGGGTGACCATTCAAATATAAGTTTCATTAATATAAGTTGCATTAGTTACCCCACAAAGCCCGAATCAGCGTCCTGCAAAATTTCATGATTGTTGATGCGTTCGTAAGAATATCCTGCAGAGTGATGTTCAGAAGGCCATGCTCAGGAGCCCGTGCCGTCTCTGCAAAGCCCGGCATCCCGATCCCCGGTCGAGCCGATCTCGCGAGATGTTCTCTGGTCTACGTTCTCCAATCGTCCTGGTTTCTGCACCAGGTCCCTAGGAAGCCCTATGAGGCCCTTTCTACCGGGTCCATGATTGTATCTGGGACAAAGAGGGTTACTTCAGGCATTCGGGAATGAGGACACCTCTCGATGGCAATCCACTGAAATCCAGCCGAGTCGTATATCCGCCAAGTTAAATATTCATTTAGTTGACAAGAAGACTTTGCCAAGTGTTCACGGTGCTCATGGGGGCATAGATATCTGTCAAGGAATCTGCAAACCAAGGAGTCAGGGATCAGGCACTGAGAAAGCTCAGCCTTGATTTCCTTTGTAGCAATCCGGCAACAAGCGCGACTCCAAGGGCGGTGAGACGTACCGTGACTGAGCCCCAGCTTTATTCTTTATTTTCATGTCTGCAATCGACTTATACCTCACTCTTTCTGCCCTTTGCTCTACATTTGATGTATTGACAGTATATATACACGGCCTCCCATATGCCCGGTTTTTCAGAGCCCCTCGACCCCATTGCCTGCTGGAGGAAACGCAAGCGTGACCATGAACAAGACTCCGCAGCCTGTCCTCGTCCGTATGTTGATTTGTCTGAACTCAGGAATTGCGTCCTTTCTCTTTTCAAATCACTAACTCTCCTCGCAGTTCATCCTTCATACCGTTCCGGGTAGACCGTCCAGACTGTGATAGCAGCTATTCTCTACCCCTAGGCTGTCACCCAACAGAAGGACGCGATATTTCAAGTCGACCCCGGTCTCTTCCTCGCAAACGCCGGCACCTCCAGACCCCCTTTCTCTCAATCCCAACCCATCAGCAATCTTCTCTCCTCTCTCCAAATGCGTACGCCACCCCGATAGGTCCTTACTCTCCGCCTGTCTCGCCCAAGACCCTCGTGCCCGTCTCCTATCCATCAACTTCACCCTCAGCTCTGCGTCCATGTCATATCTGCCACCGACGCCCTACAACCCGACACGTCCTGGACGCGTATGCCGACTGTGATCTCTGTGCAAAGAGGGCCTGCTTCATTTGTCTGCGTCAGTGTGACGCATACAATTGTCCCGGCTCTCTCAATGTACCATCAACAGCATCCGATCCGGACCTGTTTAATCCCAACGAGGACTTTGACGGACGGAGGAAGATCTGCTCCAGCTGTGCAGTCGAAGGCATTACTGAGAATGGCATGGAAATTGTGAAATGTCTCGACTGTGTCCGCGGTCATGCAGCACCATGGTCTGCCGGGTCCACTGCCTTCCCCTGGACATTCGATGGGAGCCATGGAGGTATGGGCGGATAGCTCTGCGATTATACTACCCATGACAACCACGGAACGACTACACGAATTGCTTTCTCTTGGTGGATCACGAACAAATCTTTTACTATTTCGTACTTTCCGGGCGGTCATGTTGGAGTTGGATCTGCATTTCCCTTTCTTCTATCTTCACTTTCTTCGACATGGCGACAGCATCACTATCAGCATAATTATACTTTTTTTCTGGGCATAGCATTGTGACACATACTGATACCAATGCAACTTATGTTAATTAATGCAACTTATATTTCGATGGATGCAACTTATATTTCGATGGTCACCCGTATTGCTTCAATAGTATGCTTTTAGTATAGATAATTCATGGAATATAAGTACGTGGATAGAGACGGCACGGGCTCCTGAGCATGGCCTTCTGAACATAACTCTGCAAGATATTCTTACGGACACATCAACAATCATGAATTTTGCAGGGCGCTGATTCGGGCTTCGTGGGGTAACTAAGTAGTTGGTGCAGACGGAGCAGATACAGATTACCCACGGTTGGCAATAGGGATGAAGGAAAATGTATATGTACAGTGCAATTACTGTTTCTCTGATATATGGTACAGCCTGATCAAACTATGACTATCTTAGCCTGATGTAGATAATATACCGACTTTCACCCACATCGTGGAGACGTGGGGAAGCCCGATTAGCCGATCGCAGCTCCCGAGCCTCAATATGTCTAGCCTACTTTCGATTTTCGGATTTACGAGTCTTGGTTCCCTGTAGATTGGGTAAAACTCTTCTGGGCTGGGCTTGTCTGCTTTTATACTGTGCGACTCTCCTCTTCGCGCCTGAAGAGATAATTGTGATACCTTTGGGACCTTCAGACTGCACTCTTTTTATGGACTTCTGGACAGTTTTAGGTTTGGGTTCAGGGTTTGAATATCGCTCTACAATTCATCCGCATTCCTGCATGACATGATTCCTGCTCCATCCAACCCTCCCCATGGATGAGGGCTCCGACAAGGCTCCTCGGCGGAAGAGGGTCTCCAGGGCCTGCGATCGCTGTCGCAGTAAAAAAGTGAGTTGCCACACGGTTAGCCACGTCCATCTCAAGCTAATCTGCGTTCTTCGACCGCAGGATAAATGTGATGGCGCACGTCCCACTTGTTCTGCTTGCCAGGCCTCGGGTCAGCCCTGCTCCTACGACCCCCATGCGAAGAAACGCGGTCTGCCCGAGGGATACGTGCGCGGCCTGGAGAAGCTGTGGGCGCTGGCAATTTGCAACATCGACGGATTCGAGGACACCATGCTGGCCATGCTGGGAAGCACCGCGGAATCTGCCGGGCATCGCGACAGGCTAATGTCGACTTGGACGGACGATAGTTCTTCGGAAAGTTTGCATGAAACATGGAAAGCCAGCCGCTTGTATGGCGCGCTGGAGAAGATGTTGTCTGGTTCCGAAGTTCTCTCACCTGTGATAGGGAAGCGAGCGCGGAATCTGCACGATGAATCTTTGGAGGGTCAATGGAGGATTCGAGTTGGCAGAGAAGCGACGGCGCTGGGTCCTGACGCACCGCGAGTGATCGGATCGTCCACTGTCTCGCCAGGCCTCAAAAAGGCTCGACTCGCTCTAGCATCCGCTGGCCGTGATGCCTCCGTCAACGGTTCTCACACCTCGCTGCAGCTGCCACCTCAAGCATCGCAACTGCTCGATATCTATTTCGCCGCAACTCACTCATGGTTCCCCATCGTCGCCAAACATAACATTCTTCGCGCTTCCTATCTCTACGCCAATACGCCCGTGTCCGTCGCGGCCACCTCTCCAGGATCTGGGGATCACGCTGCCCTGTGGGCGATCCTCAGCTATACCATCACCCAATCCCGAACCGACCCGTGCACTGGCCCCGTTAGAGCTGTCTCGCTTGCGAAAGAGTACTATGCCGTGGCTCGAAATCTCATTCCCTCCGAAAAAGAACGCTACGAACTCGGCCATATACAGGCATTACTTCTACTGACGCTGGTGAACATGGGTCTTGAAGAATGGACGGCTGCGTGGCTGCTGAGCGGCCAAGCTGTACGAATGGCCGTCGCCATAGGCTTAGGTTCTTTTAATGATGGGCAAAAATCCGACGAGTTGAGACACGGCAAAGCAGTCTTTTTGGGATGCTTCGTCGCCGATTCCTTGGTATCGTTCCGACTCTCGCGATGTCCTGCTATGTCCCCAAGTGACATGGCTGCAGTTGGGATGTTGGAGGAGGATGGAGTGGAGGAGTGGAACTCGTGGGTGGATGTTCTACTCCCAACTGTGGCTTCACATGGCAAAAGTCCCCCTCGTGTAGGACCCCTACTGGCGTTGAGCTGCTTCAATCGCCTGGTAGAATTGGCAAGCATCCTGAACAGAGCGGCACGAGATCTCTCAATGGGTTATAAACCAGACACATTCGTACAGCATCTTGTGATAGATCTGAAGCAGTGGTATGATAACCTCCCTCTTGGGTGCCGTTTGATAGGGCCAGAAAGTATCTATCCAGAACGACACTCAGCCCTGCTACCGCATCAGAGCTACCTTGGCCTAACCTACGTGGCCACTCTTCTTTGGTTATATTTACATCTCATTCCCGGAGAACAGGGGCTGCCTCCATCGCAGCGGCCGGCCACGGAGGGGGCGAAGAAGCTTCTCTATCGAGGGCTATCGATGATCACACAACATCTGGAGAACTTCCCCATGTGTGGATTCCCTCCTATTTTTGAATTTTCCCTGCGCACGATTTCCAACCAAGCCTTCTCGTTGCGCCACACTGTGGACTCATCGGATAGTTTTCCATTCACACAGTGGGCCGAGGAGTTCAGACAGAAGGCGGCGGTGCTGATGCCAACATGGCCTGTATATGGATCCTTGGTGTCAGCGATGGAATGCTGGCAGCAATCTTACCGTTTTGCTGATGGTCAGCCTTCTGCATTTTCTGAAAAGGTGCCCGTTCGTAGCATACCAGCAACACCGCCTCTGACGAGCTCTTTGCAGCCTCCAGGCGGGTCCCGTGGGCCGGCTTTGCAGGAGCAAGGAAACTATGCCTCGGGCATCAGTATGCCAGTGGAGTCACAAGCCCTAACACCCAAGGATACAGCCTTGGGAAACGCAGATCTAGCGAGGATGAATGTTCCTATGCAGCAATCGGCCCTTCCTGACAAAGTCCCACCGCGCGGTGCACCGGATGCCATCTATGCACCAGGCCCGAATCAACCACAACCACACACTGCTGACACCACCCATAATGCCATGATGACCGGCAAAGCTACCGCAACTGACCGGTCCGGCCCATTGAAGATGTTGTATCGTTCAACGCTGCTGGTACAGGTGACCTGGATGCGCTCTTCAAGGATTTGGCATATCTGGACACGACCGAGTGGTCCAACAACCGCGAGGCTGGCCTCAAAGATTTTGGTTTCCTAGACGACAGTACTTTTCAGGCATTTTGTCATGACCCAGATCGCCTAGTTGGGTCTCAAACATTGGTTCATCCGCCATCGATCGCGGATATTTGGCCACCTCCGGGCTTCTTTCCGGAAACCTTTGAACAAACTCATGAGAAGGCGATGAATGACTGATGACTTTTGGTTGAATTGGGTCAAATCCAGTTCAGACGCTCAAACCAGCATCTCTGGGACTATAAGTTTATTCATTCATGGGGTGTGTACGGCGTACAATGTAACAGAACCTAAGGGAGATTACCCGTCTCAGGCATAATCAGGCATGCAGGCATAATAAGGCATTCAGGCAGACTCAGGCATAAAGGCATAAAGGCATAATTCAGGCATAAAGGCATAAAGGCACAAATACCGCGATCGTCGATCCACAGTTTGTGCGCCACTTTTGACATTCGAAACTTGAACTTGGAATTGTTTCAACACCCAAAAAAAAGCTTCGCAAAAATGGCGCTTGTATATACCTCCACTTCAGAATGACATGGCCGTTTCCGGTCCCTGAACCCCTGGCGATCGTTACACCTCCTGAACCTGACCGGCCTTCCTCTCCATTCACAGTCGATCCTTGCCCTGCACTTCAAAAACCCGCAAGCGATGACGCCGACCGTGGGGCAGCGGGTAATCTTGAGCTCCCGCGCCAGTCCCGTTGGCTTATGTCCCGCGTTCTTGATGATCCATCTCCAGTGAACTGCCCCGTCGGCCTATCATTCTGTCTGTCCCTTGGCCTCCGACCAAATCATCGTTGGCGCCTGCTCTGCCGGGCCCATGGATCGTCATGTTCTCACCACCGTGGATAAGGGTCGTACCCGTTTGCTCTCAATGATCGTCGACCCTTTTTTTCCCACGTTTCATCAGGCGCTGCCCTCTTGTCTTCTCTTTTCCATGGCTTCATTCTTTTCCGTCCTTTCCTGATCCCTCTCATTCTTTTTACTTTCAGCTGTGATGATGTTCAGTGCTCCACGGCGATGGATTCTCATCGTCTCTCCGTTCCTTACCCTCACTCTAGTCTACTACCTCTTCCTCACCCCTAACACAAACCCTGTCGCTGTAAGCCCGACTACGAACACCGAGCAGTGGACCCAGCCCGATCAAAGTACTATTGTTCTCGAAGGACAGCATGCCTCCCCGGAAATCGAGAAGCAGGGCAAGGAATCCAAGGCCTCGGAAGAGGACGAGGACCCCTGTGGGAAACTGCGTCATGACTTGGAAGATGTTTTCGTAGTCTTGAAGACCGGTGCCACCGAAGCCCTCCAGAAGGTCCCCGTGCAGCTGCGTACCGGCTTCCAGTGCGTTCCGAACTTCGTAGTCTTCTCCGACTACGAAGAGACTATCAACGGAGTGCGCACATACGATGTCTTGAGCAATGTGACCGAACGGACCATGCGAAACGAGCCCGAATTCGAGGTTTACCACCACCTTCAAAAGGTCGGCCGCCCGGGACTGACCGACGAGGACTTTGGCGATGACGAAAATGGACCTTTTGGCAAGGTCAACAACCCCGGCTGGAAGCTGGACAAGTGGAAGTTCCTCCCCATGATTGACGGAGCGTTGGAGGCGATGCCTGATGCCAAGTGGTATATCTTCCTGGAGGCGGACACCTATATTGTCTGGCAGAACCTGGTCAACTGGCTGGCGCATCTTGACCACACCCGCAGCTACTATCTCGGCAGCCCGATGCAGATCGGTGACATTCTATTCGGGTACGGTGGAGCAGGCATCATTCTCTCGCAGAGAGCGATGCGACGCTTGCATAGCTACCGCATCCAGAACCAGGAGGAGCTGGAGGTCATGACTGCTGGTGAATGGGCCGGAGACTGTGTTCTCGCCCGAGCTCTCGAGGATATTCATATCCCTCTGACCTGGGCCTGGCCCATGATGATGACCTCCCGTCCATGGGAGATTGACCACTTCTCTGAGGGCTACGGTCGCCAGCCCTGGTGCTACCCGATCATCTCATACCACCACATGAACCCTCGTGATATCGAGGAGATGTGGCGGTTCGAGCGAGGCTTTTTCAAGAGCGGCAAGAATGCTCTCATGCTTCATGCCGATGTCTACCGGGCATTCATCCACAACAGCTCCCTTGCCGAGCGCGAGGATTGGGATAATCTATCCCCCGCCAACATTGACTTTGATCCTCCCACGACTCCTTCAGCCGAGGCGTGTGCCGATGCTTGTTCGCAGAACTCGGAATGTCTCCAGTTTTCCTTCAACCATGAGGCGCAGACCTGCAAACACGCGTCCACCACTTTTGCCGGCGTCGCCGCCAACGGTACTTACTCCGGCTGGATGACCCACCGCGTCCAGCGGCTCCTGAATGCCTTCCAGTCCTCATGTCCGCAGGTCCAATATATCTTCGATTGAGCCTGTCCTTCTCTGAACTCCTTTTTTTGAGCGCATTTTTCATTGGAGCTGTATAAATTCCCTTCTCTGCACATATTGTTTTCCTTTCGGGAGTGAAAGACGACGGGAGATCATTGGCGAGGCGTTATTTTGAAATTTCTTCATTCCATTTACCTGCTGGGCAGATACTGGGCCTTTGACCGTTCACTTGCACTCTCCTGCATCTATCAACGTCACTGAACTCGAGCCGAGAAGCCGGGAAGCTGCCGGGGTTCATTCAGAAGTCTTACGATTATCGATATTCAACTCTACAATTGAACAATTCCGAGTCAATCTGAACCTGGTTGTATGTACGTTTGTTTGCTATATAGATAAGGAAAGTATCCTTTTTCAAAACGAAAAAAAGCGAAGTCAGCCATCATCGTTATCTGTCGTTTATGCATTCCCTTCATGAAATCTCATGCACCGCCCGATTCCTGCGACTTCTTGCGTTGCTCAACTAGCAGCACTGGCGTGATAGTCAGGACGATCGCCGTGCAGACGACGATAGCCTGGATCCCAAATACCACACCCAGACCATTCCGCGCAATCCACTCGGGCTGGAAGTATCCCACGGCAAAGCCACCACAGGTGCGCCACATATTCAGAATAGCAGACACGCAGGTGGACTGGTCGGGGTACTTTTCCAGTGCGTAGGCAGTGATTGCCCTATGGTGGGAGTTAGATGACTGTTCGAGTATCGAAAAGATCAAGGATCAAACTTACACAATTGTGGCCACCATGCCGATATTCACCATGATCCAGCCAAAGGCCAGTCCGATCCAGTGCTTGCCAAAGTTCATCGTCAGACCGTACGTGAGCAGACCGCAGGCCATGCTACCGATGGGGAACCACACGCCATGCAGACGTAGCTCGGTTCGCCAGTCGGCACTGTGGCGACGGTAGATCCATTCATTGAAGAAATGACCGAATACCCAACCTGGAAGGGAATGAGATGGTGAGATTCGAAGTAGAAGATAAGCCTGTCCCGAACTTACCACAAAGTGCACCGATAACACCGGCAAAGCGCATAGACGATGCCTCGATCGTGTTGAAGAGATAGGGCGGGCTGTGCAGGAACGTGTCGATGGTCGTGGTGATGCCTGCAGCCTGTCAGCATGAGCCATTGGATTTTAAATCGGACTTACCAATTGGCCAAGTGAACGTCACCAGGACGGCGAAACCTGTGGATATTCCTGGTCAGTCCCTATAATGCGATAATACCAGAAAGTTGCTCACCCGTCATCAGCAATGGAAACTTAAATACATAGACGATGAGTTTCTGACACCAGTATCCCAGCGTGGACAGCTTGGGTAGTTTGGTATTTCCGATACCAAAGTATGCACCAAGTCGCGAGGCAGGGGTCTTTTCCGGTGCATAGTATGTCTCTCGGCCAAAGGCGAGAACCATGATAGTCGACACGCCGTATATGGCTGTTAGGACACCGAAAGAGACACGCCAGTTTGTGCCTGCGCCAATATAGCCCGCGATTGCAGGCCCGAGGAACGGACCAACCAGGAAAGTGGTGCCCCTGCTCCTGCGTCAGTCTGCGGAATACGAGTATACGAGTATACGAGTTGCGCACTCACCAAATGTTGATCATACGTGGCCATTCTGAAAAGAGTCAGCGTCAACTATATCCACCCCGGACGATATCACATACCATGCGGCCTATACATGTCATGGATTATAGGCAACCCGATCACCTGCGGCACGGTACCGAACAGGCCCTGGAGTGAGCGAAAGACCGTAAAGGCCGAGTAGTCGTTAGAGAGAGTGGCACCTAAGACCATGAACATTGTGATCACCTGCGGCCAGAGCCAGACGGGATAACTGGAGAGAATGCAGCAGTTAGCTGGCCTGATCCCGGTCATGATACTCTCCGGACAATATCTACCGGCCATAAGTTTCAATAAGCGGAACGGCGAAGATACCACCGAACCCCTGTAGCAGAATACCATAGTTCATGCTCGTGGCGGAATGGTCAATAGTGATCTTCCAGTCCATCGCCTGTTGTGTGATCAGGGTCGAGCCCCAGACCATTGCGCTGGGAAGAGTCAGTTTTGTACAATAAGACAATCTGAAGAGATATGTAGTACCCATCAGCAAGGAGCGAGCTTGACATGAGCGAGACGAAGAGCAGAGACTTGCGCGTAGAGCTCCAATTCTGCGGATTTTGAAGGTCCATGACATCTTCTTTGGAGTCAAGAGTCTCACGAGACTGCGATAGACTGGCAGTGCCGTCCATCTCATGGGTATCTTCGAATGTGCAGGGTTTCTCCATTGTATCAAGGCAAGAGGCAAGGGGAATGCTAGAAAATGAGAGAGACTATTGATAAGGGTCGAGATCGGTTTTATGCAAAAGGTCAAAGTTCTAGAACTACCACATGGTTTCTGATAGATTAACGTCTCGCGTGTTTTGTGTCGCGCAGCCGAGTGATTCTGAAAGATTCGAGGTCTCCGATAGACCTGTCTCCATTGGAGGCCTTTCATACTTTCGGGAGATCCGAGGATACGAGTTCTCCCCACTTAGCCCTAACTCGAGGTCCACTTGTCCGCTTCCCCCAGATCCACTTCATCTCCAATCTCGATGCATCGCGCACATCCCCTGCACTTTTACAATTCTAGCCTTATTTTTTTCTTGGCTGTTGGTGTTTGTCACTTCGTTCTATCTGTACGGATTAATGCATCACACAAAATCTCCGTGTCTCGCTCTGAAATCCGGGTTTTCGGCTCATTGACTCGTCTCAATACCCGATCGACGGAGCTAAAAGCGTGAAATGCCCCTTGCTGATGCATGGCCGTGGAATTTGATTCGATCGTTGGTCTTTGAAGGGGTTGCAACCACTCACATTGGTAGAAGCCTGGGCGTCAGCCTGTTTATTTGTTAGAATTTGTGAATGCATCGACTATGAGGTGGTTCCACGTCCCACGTCGATACTTGGTAGATAACGCTAAATTGGGAACTCCGGCATCCCCCTTCAATCTACAAATAAATAATAGACTGATTCCATGTTCAGCTCAGAGAGACCCTGCATATTTCAATTCCATCCCGAGTATGTCTTTACTACAACGCTTGACCAACTTGTTCAGCCGACCAAAGTCCGCCCCTACGGTGCCACCGGGGGCAGCATTGGCGGCGACGGTGACTGCGGTGAGTTGGCTTAATTTGGAAATATAACATGGATTGATGATGTGATAGCCGGCTTCGTTGGGATTCGTCCCTGTCGCAGTCCATTTTAAGCTATTCGACGTATTAGTGCAGCATGGAGGACCAGCGACCGCGGAACAAGTGGCCAACGCGGCCAACCAGCTCATTCAAGGAAAAGAGCCTGAAATCAGTACGTGGCGTATATATGCAGGGTAGTGCAAGTTGCTAACGGTGCCAGGTACCCTACTTGCCGGTATGCACATGGGAGAGATGGTGAGACGAGATATTGAGATACTGACCAACTATCCGTAACAGCGGATACTCTCTACATCATGTCCGGACTGGGCCTGGTGGATCGCGTGGACGAGAACAGTTTCAATGCAAATGCCATCACCCGACACATGGTTGCCATGCCCTCGGCTCAGCACGGCGCCGTGCACTTGTGCGTTGGTCTTTTCCCTTTCTGTCTGATCAGCCACTGACGACCGTAGCACCACCGAAGGAATGATGGCTGGCGCATTCCTCATGAAGAAGCTGCAGGATACCAACTTTGCGTATCCGTTTGACGAGGCTGATGGCCCTATACAGTATGCCTACAACTTAATGGGCAAAAAGGAGCTGGCCCAGCAGCACACGTACTCTATTATGGAGTCTCAGGGACGCATGGATAGCTTCAACCAGTTTATGGTAGGCAAGTTCCTCAAGTTTGGTACTTTTCCCGAGCGCGTCACTTCGCTGGGATACGATCTGCGCGATGCACTTAGTCAACCGGGCACCGTGGCCATGGTCGACATTGGTGGCGGACGTGGAGAGCTTCTTCTCGAGGTCCAAGCCACGTATCCGCATCTCGGACGTGAGAGCCTGGTGGTGCAGGAATTTAATACAGAGATTGACGACATCCCTGGGGTACATTTGATGGAGTGGAACTACAAGACGAGTACGGAACAGCCGATTCAGGGCGCGCGGATTTACTCACTCCAGCATATCCTTCACAACCTGCCGGATCTAGACGCGGTGGCTCTGCTCCAAAAGATTTCCCGAGCCATGGCCCCCACGTCGCGACTGTTGATTATCGAATACGCGAAGAACATGACCTATACTTCGCTACATGCCAGCATGATTGCCCTATACGGGGGCCGTGAGCGCAGTGCATCCGAGTGGCGGCAGCTGGCCAGTGTCTCAGGGCTACGGGTTACCTTTGAACAGTATGTACGTGCGGGCGAATCGCTAATAGAGATGCGCCGAGCGGATTAAGTTGGAGGAATCTGAGTTAGAGATCTGAAATAGAGAATACAGAGATCAAAGTACAAACTAAACTATAAAAAGGAAATGGTTCGTAAGTGATCGATGATCGGTCACATCCGGGAATTCAATACATCCGATCGTCCATCTTTTATCTTTAGCTCGTCACATCTTGATCCACTTTGTGATTTCCGATCTACCTGACAATCACTCCACTGCTTGATGCATCATGCATCACTTTGCTTTTCTATTTGTCTATTCCCAAACTCCCGGGCCTATCTATTGACTTGAACCTCTCGCTTCGTCACATCCCTTGCGTGGTGCCGCATGGCCATTGCATGGGACCCTCCACATTAGACCTGGAATGAGGCATGCCACAATGGGAAGGGCCATGCATACTTCGCGTGGAAATGAGGGCAATAAGTCGAATCCTTCGAGGAGGGTTATCACCAGGACCCCAGCAGGGATCCAGGAAAAGCATGGTTCTGCGACGAAGGGCCCATTACTACAGAGACAAGTCATTCGTGTTATTGAGTTTCGGATCCTATGCCCCAGTTCCTAGCCCTGCATCCCTTGTTCGCTTGCTCACTTCAGGGTCTGGCCTGTAAAGCGCCCGTTTCTCCAGTGTCCAGAGTATATCGGTGTCAGATTCGTTTCCGGTGACTTCGGATGATCTGATAGATCTCTGCGCTTGGATGTATACTCTGTCGTGGCCAATACATTTTTCTATTTGAGCTGTATGCTCCCCGGTGTGAGCTGAACATCCAAACCCCTCCATCATTTCCTTCCTGCCCTTGCATTCCTCTACTATGGATATCCCAAGGCCCAAGGAAGGGGACGTCGACATTGGTGAGTCGCGTGCTGCTCCGCAATATTTTCATGTCACTGACAGCTTCTTTCAGGCACGGCCACGTTCAATGCATGCTGGGTAGGCCAAAGTGATCTCCCGTAGCTGCAGCCGCTGATCATCTATGTATAGGTCCTGACAGTCATCGCGGGTGTTGCACTGTTGTTTCGATATGCAGTCAAGGCGTGGGTGCGCTGGGCTTTGCCTCAAGTCACTGCCCCCGGACGTGTCTGGGGCATTGAAGATCTCTTTTTCCTGGTCGCCTATGGCTTCGATCTGACCCATATGGCTATGATTCAGATGAGGTAAGTTTAATTCCCGTCTTTCTTCTTCTTTTTAATATCCTATGCTAACTATCTCCAGCTCCGGCTGGGGTTTGGGTCGGCATTTTTTCTACTTAAATGCCGCCGAACGCTTTCATGCGATGAAGTGGGACTTTATATCCCAGCCCATCGCCGTAGCCTCAGCCATGGTATCCCGGACTGGCATGATGTGGTTCTTGCTGACCTGTTTTGCGGCGAGCGATAAAAAAATCCGGGTCTCGATCATTGTCTGTGCTGTGGTCCAGGTCATCGTCAACATGATCACCATTGTGCAGATCATTGTCCAGTGTGGTCCGAATCCGTACCGTGCGGTAGGTTTTATCGTCGTTCCTGTCGATCTTAGGCTAACCTTCTAGGTCAATCGTGTTGAATACTTCCACTACATGTGGACTCCTCTGCCTGGAGACAATTCGGTTGTCTGCCAGTCGCCCTCGGTTCAGACCACCGTGGGCTTCGTACAAGGGGGTATGTTGATATACTGCTTTGAATCTGGACCTAACTAACTCAACCCAGGCTTCAATACCATCATAGATTTCTTCCTGGCTGGTGTCGCTGCGGTGGAGCTGTGGCAATTCTTCCTTCGAACTCTGAATCGCGAGCACCATGTGTCGTTCTGGTCTCAATTCCGCAAGATCAACAGCACCGTTCGATCGCGCCGCATCTGGCAGACGCTTACTTTGTGTGCTCCATTAATTCTCTCGGGCGCTGCCTCCATAGTAAAGACCTACGTATGTATTCGATGGCTTTATTTCGGTTTCCTAGCTAACCAGAAGGTCCCATAGAAACTCAAGTCTCTGGGCGACCGACTAGACTTTACCTATAATATTGTCTCTTTTATCCTCTGGGTGAAGTCAGTCTTGCTCCTTTTTGAAATCCCGAGTTCTTGTCTGATTCGCTACAGAATTGAAAACTATAGCATCCTCCTTGCCTCGTGTGCGCCTGTCGCCCGGCTGTTCCTCCGTGCCTTTGTCGACTCCCGCCGTAACGGTCGCCTGGCTGGCTATTGGTCCAAGTCGCCGTCTAATAACGGCGAGAGCAGTGATCATTCTCACGACACGGAGCTGAAGCGCCGCCGCAAAGATCAGTGGACGGACTCGGCGACAATGAACTGGGACGAGGAAAACCCCATGCCAAACTGGGTTAGCAATGAGCGCTCTGAGAGCCGAATCTCGAAAGCTCAACATCCTGAGAATCCGGGTGATGGTGTCACGGTTAAAACGGATATCATTGTGCAGGTGGATGATAACCAGTCCACCTCGTCAGGTGGTGCACCGCTTTTGCCCGACGGTGGTGAACCCCCTCGTGGCAGCAGGTACCGACGATTGGGTTAATGGATAATGCACACCATGATGTGATGTTTATAGCTCGAAATGAACGTATATAGTGTAAAAGCGATGTGCTGAGCCCACTATAGTCAACGAACTGGTTAATCATCTAGATGACGTAATTACTATCACCACGTGATGATAACAGGGCGTCGTCCATCAACGAGCATCGACCATGTCAACTGCACCATGGCTTTGCCGACGATCAAGAGCAAGGCGTTTCCCTACCGGAGGGGCTCCGATGTCTCCGAAAATGATTTCTTTGATATTGCCGACGAGCCCCTCCTGGCCATCTTCAAGCGCCAGTTTCGGCGTGTCCGCACCTGGGTGATACTCGCGCTGTTCATTATGTTTATGATGTGGCGTCGTCGAGAAAAGCAGCCGCCATCTCTGACCCCACACATACATTACGACGAAGTCGATTGGTCGCGATTCGCCTATACTACGTACGCGACCTCTGAGACGTACCTATGCAATGCTGTGATGGTCTTTGAGGCCCTGCAGCGGTTCGGATCTCGGGCGGAGCGCGTGCTGTTCTACCCGCTAGAGTGGGATTTGGTTGTGGAGAATGAATTCGATCGCATTAGCCAGCTGCTAGTTATGGCGAAAGATGACTATAATGTGCTGCTGCACCCAGTGGTCATCGAGGGGATCCCGACGGGTGGAGAAGGTGCGTGAACAACCCTGCGTGTGGTAGACCAATGCTGACCATGTTAAATGAAATAGAAGCCTCCGAGGCCTCCTGGGATACCAGCACCGCCAAATTGTCCGCCTTTGGCGCGGTCGAGTATGACCGCGTGATTCACCTCGACTCCGACATTACCCTCCTTCAGCATATGGATGAGCTGTTCTTCCTCCCTGCCACTACGATCGCTATGCCCCGCGCATACTGGCTATTGCCGCACACCAAGAGCCTTTCGTCGCTACTAGCCGTGATCGAGCCATCTTATCGCGAGTACACCTCTTTGACCAATATAATCAAACCAATCCAGGCTGGTCAGATCGAGCTGAATTTGACCGGTACCCGATACGATATGGAATTGTTGAATGATCGGTACGGTGACAGTGCTTTAGTTCTCCCTCATCGGCCGTATGGTCTCATCTCGGGGGAGTTTCGCACCAAGAGCCACTCTAAATACCTAGGCAACGACCACGAGGCGTGGAATCCCGACCTAGCCCTATCCGAGGCGAAATTCGTGCACTTTTCCGACTGGCCGCTGCCCAAGCCGTGGGTCATGTGGCCACAGGAAATGCTAGCGAAGGTGCAGCCCGCCTGTGACAATGAGCCAGGGACGCCGAACGAGAGCGGCTGCCGTGACCGAGAAGTGTGGAGGAAACTCTACGATGACTTCCGGCGACAAAGAAAGGTAGGCATCGTGCGCGTGGTTTATTTCATTCTGCTAACTCATTTCAGGATATCTGCAGACTATTGAGCTATCCGGCTCCTGTATAAACCGGGGTTTGGAATTCGTTCTAGAATTGTACAGTATTGAGAGACTTGGCAATCAAGGCATTGGCGTACTAGGTGTTTTCATTTCGGGGCATATTCGATATTCGACATCCCATAGATCCAACTGTATACAACTGAAGTACATGATGAACTTGCTCGACTTGATGAATTGGTATGAATGCGTCGTATGGAATGTATACCTCAGGTGTTATAGACAGTAGGATATTGAAGGGAAAAAAAGAAAAGTGTAAAAAGAAACGCTCACATAACCTCCCATGCAGGTATCGCCATTAAGCATATCCCATCCCCTTCCTCCACCACATCCATACCCCCCTCCTCTCCATGCAACTCCCAAACTCCTTTACACTCTCGACCTCCGACAATCCTGTACACTCCTTCGTGGACTGATTCGTCCCTTCATGCACCAGCAGTCCCGGCCTCATCACCAGCTGAAAATCCTTATAGCGAAGCTTGCGAACTTCCCCAACCCATGATTCGACCCGTGACTGGTCCTGACCCTCGACGTACATGATGCCCGGGCAGCCGCCGGAGCGAAGGAGCACGAAGCATTGGTGCGCGTCCGCGGCACGTTTGAGCGCAGCCACTTTTTTGCGCGAGGTGATGTGGTGCGTGCGGATTAGAGCATTGTAGAGCATTGTCCTAGGGTTGGAGCATTGCTTGTGTAGAGATGATTGCAGTATCAATGCGGTTGAATCAGTCCTCCTGGGCTGCTTCAAGAATAACTGTTAACTTTATTGAGAAGTCGAGGCACATACATGATGACTAATCTGTGCCTATGCACGTTTAACTAAAGTTTTAAATTGTGTATGTAGTTGTATTGACTCTTTTGCTATCCTAGTACTCCATAAAGACATCTGGAGTATCTCCGACACATTCCACACCGCAAGTTGACTCGGTCTGGAATCAAACATCTAAAGATGCAGCTAGGGTGACTGTACTGTGTAGTACAGAAAGTACCATCGACCAGCCTTTGCTTCTTTGCCGATTAAGTAGATCGGAGAAAAGACCACAAGACCAGGTAGTCGCAATCTTATCAGTCGTTCCATCAGAACTCTACCCAGTGTCGAAATCAGAGTAAAAGTAAAGTCAGAGTAAAAGTAAAGTAAGAGTGAAAGTAAAGTAAGAGTAAAGGTAAAGTAAGAGTAAAGGTAAAGTAAGAGTAAAGGTAAAGTAAGAGTAAAGGTAAAGTAAGAGTAAAGGTAAAGTAAGAGTAAAGGTAAAGTAAGAGTAAAGGTAAAGTAAGAGTAAAAGCATACTTTAGTTCCAGTCTTGCGTACTTATCGCCCTCTGTTGGAAGAGTACTCGCACCTAGAACATTCGGATGCTTCTTCCTGATATGGCGATTGCAACGAGACTGTTTCAGATATTGTCTATCGCAGACTGGGCATTTCCACTGCTTGGTTCGAGACTCAAACGCCCTTTATTTGGCGGCTGTTGGTGGCAGTGTCCCTGGGTCTATCTCTCCAGACAGTGCCGCGAGCATAGCTTTCAGGTCCACTAGGTAGAACTTTCGTTTTTCATGGCGGTAAATGATTAGTCCAAGATCATTGCTAATACTTAGAATGGTCTGGATGCTAGTTGGGTTCAAGATGAACCCATCGAATCCACTGATAACAATATCAGTGGACGGGTTTCGGAGGCAAAACGCCTTAAGTTCCCAGTAGATCTTCCGCCGTAGTGGTAACAAGGCCGATTGTATGACGGTAAGGTCAACAAACTCCGTTGTGATTAAACCGTATCGCTTTACCCAACTTTCTCGTAGATGGGATACGTAATCCTGTAACACTTTCGGCCCTCTACCGCGGGGTTGCGATGACGAACGGATGAAGAAGACAAGTTTGCGGCGGATTCAACGCAGGACAACGATCGGTCCTCATGAGACGAACTGGAGGTAGACCGTATCGGATCGCGGACTTCGTCGAGCTCACTCTCGGATTCCCATTCATCGTCCGTGGACGGAATAGAGCAGGCGACTTCGTCAACCTCACTGTGAGGTTCCCACTCATCGTACATTGTGTGGAATGCACTAAATAATTGAAGTATCAGTAGACTGACGGTAGAGAAGGGAAGACGGTGGACTGACTGAGGGAGGACGGTAGACGGCAGACTGACCGAAGTGAACGGAAGTCAGTGCTAGAGTGACTGTTCCAGAGAAGTGAGCATAGGTTGGAGGTGAAGGGGTAGAAAGTGATTTAGAGAGGATCGAAGAAGTGAGTAGAGCGACGCTCGAAGAAAGCGACTTGAAGAGGATTGAAGGAAGCGAGTAGAAAGCGCCTTGACTCTTAGAGGATCGAAGAAGTGAGTAGAAAGTGACTTGGAGAGGATCGAAGAAGTGAGTAGCACGACGCTCGAAGAAAGTGACTTAAAGAAGATCGAAGGCAATAAAAGTCAGGATGATCGAAAATTTATATCCTGAAGATACAAACACCTATATTAGATCCTATTGAGGATTTCGTGACATCGCTTAACCTCGTCGTTATTATCTCTCTCTTATAGCACTCCCACGACCCCTCTCACCCCTTATGCCCTTACTGTGTTCTTCTTCTCCCTATTCCACAATTTCACAACGTGCCATCACGATACCTCGCGTCCCGTTTGTGTCCGACAATACGATAATTAACATATCTATTTTATTACATGTTCAGCATAAACCACCAAATCCCCACATGAAGAGGGCAGTCGCCATATAAGATATAAGACCTAGTAGGCATATCGGAAAGAAGGATTCTCCCTATCAGTAAGCCCAGCCCACTTCATTTCGTCTACGATAGATGCATTCACATGCCCCCGTGTCTGATCTCGGTGCCGGTTCTGCCAGAAATAGTAGAAGAACAGCACCACAGATAGAACAGCCGCTGCAGCCTGTGTGGCAAGGACAGCAATCTTGGCAGGTCGATACTCTGGTGCATCTCTGGCTTGGAAGGTTTGTGGGCCGATGATGTTACCGACGGAGAAAGACCCGGCGACAAGGGCGCTAGCAAAGGCACGCTTGGTGTGGCCCGCGCAATTGGCCATGGTCCACTGGTAGATAATGGGTAGGGTTGCCACAATGACGTTGACGAGATAGATACCGATGAGCACCCCGGCTGTGTTGCTTTTCGGAAGGAAAGATAGTAGAGCCCCGCCGATGATACCAGGGATAGTACACAGAACATTCCAAGCCCAGCGGTGTGATGTCTTTCGGATGCCGTATCCGACTAGTAGAGTAAAGAATATGCTGATGATACCCGAGGGTGTATTGAGAAGGGCTGAGATAGGACCCGAGAAGCCGAAGCCGGCAATCAGAGTCGAGGAATAGGTAGTCACAACACCACTCGATACAGACATCTAAAGGTATGAATTAGTCTGTATCAATGGGTAAAGAAGGTACGGCCTTACTAGAATGGTTGTCAGAGTCAGTAACCACAGCTGAATGTCAAACACAGACTCTCCAATCTGTTTCAAGTTAAGGGTTGTACTCCAGACACCCGTCTGATTCTCGCTGACGTGACGCAGGAGAGCTACCTTTTCACTTTTAGATAGCCATTTGGCTTTAATGGGAGTGTCCGGAATGAAGAAAAAGGTCAGCGTGCCCACCACGGCAGTGACCAGGCCGAGCACCAGGAACATGATACGCCAACCATCGAGTAATGCATGGTGGACATGTTGAAAAGCAAAGGAGATAATTCCGCCGAGAGTCTGGGCGACACCAAGACCCGTGTACCAAAAGGTGAAGCGTGGTGCTTGTTCACTTCGGGTGTAGTACTGGCTACTGATGAGCATCAAGGATGGGCCAACGGTTGCTTCGAAGATACCGAGAAACACTCGCGCGGTCAGCAGACTGTGATAGTTATGAGCACCAGCTGAAGCAGCGGCAGCGACACCCCAGAAAAAGACGTTGCCTCCGAGCCATTTTGCCGCAGGGACTTTCTGTAAACAGTAGACTATATAGTCAATTAGCTGAAATTCAACATGCAGTATGGAGAAAGAGATCTTAGACACCATTAGGAACTTCAGCGATCAAGTAAGCGATAAAGAACCAGGTGGCCGTGTTGGAAAACTCGTTGCCAACGAGTTTCAGGTCTGTTTTGATTCCCATCACGGCTGCATACTGTGCGTGTTAACGGGCTAGGGAAGGTCCGATCTTGAAGTAAACACTCACGTTGAGCATGACTTTGTCAAGGAACTGCAGTGCATAGCAGCAGAACATGTATGGTATCAAGCGCCGATCAATTTTGCGCCGCAGTGCTTTAAGATCAACATTCGCTATTTCATCCCTGTGGCTCTCGAGATACACAATCGCATCGTCCTGTGCTACCACCTTTTCTCCCATTCTGATCGATAGAGAACAGTTTAAGAGAAGAAAGGGTGGGGAGCAGACCTCGGGAATAAAAGAAGGATAAAGAAGGGAGGGAAATCGGGGTTTGACACAGTTTCCCCCTCGACTAATCAGCTGCATATGCAACTCAAACTTTGTAAATACGAGGTTAACGGGACAATCTTATCTATTTGTCTATATTATCTTATATTTATTATATTTATTATATTTATTATATTTACTCTATTTATATTCCATGACTCAGAGCACGGAGATCCGCTTCATCTTTCCAACGCGTTTCATACCTTTTCCCTGATCAGTATCAGTCTCACCATCCACCATCCACCATTCTGCCACCATCGCTCTCACACAAAGCAATGGCCGACTTGGATCCCCCAGTTTTGATCATCGGTGCAGGTATCAGCGGCCTAGTGTTGGCTCAGTATCTCCAGCGTCTCGGCGTGCGCTTTGAGATCTTCGATCGTGACTCCGCTATCGATGCGCGCATTGGTGGTTGGGGTTTGACGCTGCACTGGGCTTTGCCTACTCTGCGTGACTTGCTTCCGGCCCATATTGTAGACCAATTCTCCAATACCTTTGTCAACAAAGACGCCTCGTCGCGGGGCGATGTCGGTAGTTTTCAATTCTTTAATTTGAAGTCTGGTGAGGCCATGTACAGTGTTCCGGCTGAAGAGCGTATTCGAGTGAATCGAGGGAGATTGCGTGAGCTCTTGACCGGCGGGATTAATGTTCACGTCAGTCGTTCTGGCATCTTGGAGTCACAATATTCATGCTAATCTAGTCACAGTGGGATAGTACACTGCTGAATATCGAGTCCTCCGCAGAAACAATCACTGCCCATTTCGATAATGGCACTTCGTACACCGGTCGTCTGCTCATTGCCTGTGATGGAGCTCGGTCGCGCGCCCGCCAAATTTTGTATCCCGATGACTGGCAGATGAATCCGTTGCCAGTACAGCTTCTCGGGGCATCACCATTGTATACCTCGGAGGAAATGGGCGGAGCACAGTTGATTGATCCCTACATCTTCCAAGGCTGCCATCCTGATACCGACGTGTACATGTTCTTCAGCTTCCTCGATACTCCAAATAACTTTGATGAAAGCAGCAGAGACCGTTATCACTGCCAGATCATCGTCTCTTGGGCCGACTCCAAGGGTATCACTTTGCCGAGATCCAATTCCGACCGTGTCGCTCTGATGAAGAAGCTAGCTGAGAACTGGACTGAGCCTTTTCGGTCGCTGATTCACAAGCTACCGGAAGATATTGGAGTCCGCTCTATCCGCATTGAAGACTGGCTATTTCGACCAGGCCGTACAAATGTGCACCCTCGCGCGGTGCTCATGGGAGATTCGGCACATACAATGACGATGTGTATGTCCATCTTGCATCCCAATAGACGTATCTAACTATTGTACAGTCCGTGGTGAAGGGGCTAATAATGCAATTGTCGATGTCCGTGATCTAGTGAAGCGAGTGGATATGCGGAATGTGGAGTACGTTCTTCTGCTCACTGATTCCGAGCATACTAACAACGGTAGATCATTTGACTCTGGGGTCCTTTCTGCCTCGTTAGCTGCCTACGAAAATGATGTCTTTACCCGTGTTAAGTCTAGTGTGCTGAACTCGCGCCAGGCATGTCTAGATGCCCATGAATTTTCTAAGATCGTGGCCGGAAGCCCCTTGGTGGCAGCGCGAGTACTCTAAACGGATGGGAAGTTATACGCGGGACGATACATGGGACATTCCAAGCCCAACCGTATGATGTTTTGCGAATATCGTATCCGATCACCAGAGCTCCCCGATGACTGGTGAGGCATATTATCAAGTGCCGAGGGCATGCCTCTTCCATCCCATCCTACCAAAATGGCTCTTGTAACCCGCAGATCGGATACTGACATCCTGTGGGTGGTGACTGTTTTGGAGGCCTACGAGACTGATGAACTTATCCAGACGGATTAATATTCTATGATCATGACAGGAGAAAGTGGTCTGTCAAAATGGAAGCTAGCAAGGTCAGCTACCCGCTGGTCATAGACCTGCCTGAAAGTGTATCAATACAGTTCCTGATTCCCTTGATCCTGTTGAATTTTTCCCTTTCCTATTTCCCTCCTACAACCGCTTTCATTGAGACTTTCAATCAAACCATCCATAGCGGTTGAATACTACTGCATCAATTATAAAATCCAAGCTCAGGCTGCTGCGCCTCGAAGTCGCGTTATAAATTGGCGATTTTTGTCTAGTTCTCTCTGCGAGGAGCCCGTTTCCTCGTAGGAACTTACTTGTCCTTTCATTCGAAGGCTCTTCGTATGAGATATACCAGCGCTCGAATCCTACACCTAACATGACATCTTTGTATCGCTGGTTCCTGAGATAGGAGAGGTTACGAGACTGTAAGTCCTCAAATGATTGAGGCGCTATGTCTTCAAAACACAAGCGGGGGCTCTGAGCCGCAAGGAAGTGTTCTGGATAATCTCGATCAAGTCGTAAATGGTCGAACGCCCCGGGCTCACCGACACGAATCTTCCACCATGGGTCCTCTTGAGTAAGACCAGCACCTAGGTTGACCCATCGTGTCATGATGAGAGCTATTTTGGAGTCGAATTCAACAATTTGAATATGGCAATCTGTGTTGCACATATGACAGTTATAGGCGAAAGAGGCCATCTCCCCGTTCTCAAAGGACTCCATAGCAGGGGTGACAAACTCAACAAGGCGGAAGTGCATACATATTTGGAAGGGATCCCACCCCTGGTCGTTACTTAGATCAAAAACATCCCAAAGCAACTGGTTCTGTGTTCTGGCGAGCACTATGTCCTGCATCCTAACATGAAGACCGGGTGGATTAGGACATATTTGTGCTTCTCTTGAGAATAGACAGATGATATCCGATCTCATAGGGTGGTGGTGGTAGACTTGTGTATAGGACAGAGAATCAGTACTGATCCCAGACTTCGGACCGTGGTAAAACCTCTTCATAGCAAGTTTAACTTGGAGGAAAGAGAGATCTGGTGAATGAATCCACCAATAATGGGTTGTCAAAAGTCTCGGAGGCAAAAACCACTTATCCACACACGGGAGTCGATAGGTTCTTTCAGGGTGTAACCCACTGAGCCCAAAAGTTTCAGATTCATCATAGCGATGAAGGAGGTTGCAAATATCGCAAGCGAAGTATTCTGGAAGATCTCGTTCCAATCGGGTTAAGACAGAGAGCTTATCGTCTTGTGTGAGAGGATGCAGCCGGTTTATACGTCTTAGAAACAGCTGAAATAGTCGATGGTTGCAAAAGGAAAGGCAAATAAGATCAGCAAGTGGAAGAAAGTCAGATATTGACAATAACAGCTCCGGGGGAAGCCCGGTGAGTGTAGTCACAGATAGGACCTCAGAGACCTCAGAGCAACGTCTGATCGCTTTCTTTAGGCGCGTGAGGTAAATTTTGACACGAGCTCGTAGAGGTTTCATATTGAAAATCGCAGGTAGCGGTGTTTAAGTCTTTGATAAAGTGGGAGATGAGGAAGAAAGAAAAGGTAAGAGACCAGGACGTTGGATATGCGGTAGACTTATGAGCTACTAGTATGAAATAGGATGAAGCTTCAAGATTTGGAAGATTCATCCATGGGACACCTAACTGCGCCACTATGTCACTATTGTAGGGCTAGTCTGATCTCATATTAACTCCTTTTGTGCCGGTTCCGGTCAGTCATTGATGGCCATAGGATGTTGATATACATAGACCATTCCTGTATGTTGTACATACTCAGCTATGAATTCATGTTCATATTATAGTTAACTAGGCCACCGCCTTCCCCTTTACCCTTTTATCCCTGAATATTCAGGCTATAATATCTGATGCATTTGCCTTACGTCTAACCTTAGATTATATAAACAGTGATTTATAATTCATATAGTGCAGTAATTCAATAAATACAAGTCTCTAGGATGAGTGGCGTTGTAAAAAGGGACCCAATCATGAGTTAGTTAATAGTTATCCTCGGCTGACAGATCACGATCACGATCTCCCATTTTCTTAGGTCCCGCTCTTCACCTCCGCCACTCGTGTCTCTTTTCTCCATCTCCTTATTATTTCCCTATTTACTCCCCCTAGAATCACTCTGCGACAATCCAAAATGTCGTTCTCAAATCTCGTCTCCGATATCGCCTTCCGAGATGCCAACCCGGACGATCGCGGCTCACAGATTTCACACGCTCGATCTCACACAGCTCGATCCTACACGAGTACTACAGCCACCAGCGTCAGCATCTCAGGGGATATTTCAAGCCAACTCCATGCGGGTTACAGCCACCAATTGAGCCGGTCATGGCAGGCAGAGAGGCAACTGACCAAGGTTCGTACGCTCCGATCATAGTGACCCTGGCCGCCCTTCGCTCACCTATGTACAGGACATGCTCATCTACCCCCTCTTTATTACCGACAATCCTGACGAGGAGACCCCCATCCCGTCATTGCCTAACCAATACCGCCGGGGTGTCAACCGCCTCGTCCCATTCCTGACACCACTCGTTCGAAAAGGGTTGCGCTCAGTGATGCTGTTCGGCGTGCCGCTCCACCCCTCGGCAAAGGATGCGCTTGGAACCGCTGCAGATGACCCCTCCGGCCCCGTCATTCAAGCAATTCGCCTCCTCCGCAGTCGCTTCCCCCAGCTCTATATCACGACGGACGTCTGCCTTTGCGAGTACACATCACACGGGCACTGCGGAATCTTGAGGGAAGATGGAACTCTCGACAATGCGCAATCCGTTGATCGTATCTCCGACGTGGCACTGGCATATGCCGTTGCCGGTGCCCACTGTGTTGCACCATCGGACATGAACGACGGAAGAGTGCGGGGCATTAAGCTCAAATTGATTGAGGCCGGCCTGGCACACCGAGTACTTCTGATGTCGTACAGCGCCAAGTTTAGCGGGTGCCTGTACGGCCCATTTCGTGACGCGGCCGGCTCGTGTCCCTCATTTGGAGACCGTCGCTGCTACCAGCTGCCACCCGGCGGTCGTGGTCTTGCCCGTCGCGCGATCAAGCGGGATGTGAACGAGGGCGCTGATATCATCATGGTCAAGCCTGCGAGCAGTTATCTAGACATCATCCGGGATGCCAAGGAGCTGGCCCAGGATCTTCCCGTGGCTGCGTACCAGGTCAGCGGTGAGTTTGCTATGATCCATGCGGCCGCAAAGGCGGGCGTGTTTGACCTGAAAGCCATGGCCTTTGAAAGCACCGAGGGTATTCTCCGGGCAGGGGCTGGAATCGTGGTCAGTTACTTTGTTCCAGAATTCTTGGACTGGTTATGAAGTGACAGCCTTTCGTGTATAATTCTGGGATCTGGAAATTTATTCATGATGCATTGGAGAAAGCCATGTACTCGACAAAACTACCTTTCACTTGTTCCGTCTTTCTATGTCTGGTTATAGAAAAGTCCAAAACGCAGATACCCCAATTCATCAGATCAACGTTGTCTTCAGTCGTTTGAACATTATGTACCTCACAAAATAAGTAAAAGAAACAGATATCGCCTAATCGCCGAGTAGTGCAAAGGAAATAACACATATTGAACGAGTAACTTTCCCGTAGACGCCATAGGAACATATAGAAAGGCAACCAGCGTTATAGCGTGAGAAACAGGCAGGCAGGGGAAAAGATAGACACGGGGAATATTATCTCTTCATCAGTCAACTCAACTCTGACACTGGAAACGGATGGCAACCGTCAGAGCTTTCAAGATTTCTCTTAGTAGTTAGAGCGGTTTCTCGTAAGCTGGTAAGGCGCCACATCGCGCTTCACCATATCGCCAGCTTCAACAACGGCGCCTCGTCCAATACGCACCCCCGGAAAAATCGTTGATCCAGCGCCGATATAGCAGTCCTGCTCAATGATGATCGGCTTTGCTTGATAAAGGGTCTGCGGGCCCCGACGATGCTGCAGATTCTCGGAAGCACATGCAGTGAGCAAGGTCACGTTGGGACCGATCCAGGTATTGGAGCCGATTTGGATGGCAGCGTCGTCGACAAACAAACAGTTCTCCGACACCATGACATCCGCCTCAAGATTGATGTTCCATCCGTAGTGGCATCTAAAGGGGGCCTCAACCACCGTTCCTTGCCCGATAGAGCCGACAAGACGAGGCACAGAGGGATTGGGTGGAGAGCTGACCGAACTCGATGGGGGAACAAGGACTTCCTTGAGCAGGCGATTCTGCTCTTTCGAGCTGAGTCCGTTCATAGGATTGCATGCATTATTGAATTTTGACAAAGCACACTTGCATCGATCCCTCTCCTCCACCAGCTGAATATCAAACGGCCGGTATAATTCTCCCCGGGTCATCTTTCCTTTCTCGGTGTCATCCGCGGGGGCGCCGGTGCGGTTGGAAAGTGCATTATCGATACCTAAGGCCATTCTCGCCTGGGCCTGTGGACTGTTCGTATCCATCGCCACAGAGGGAAGTGGCCGATGCTCAACCCCCGCCTGAAACATGGGCATGCTGGGTCTTGAATGGGATCCATGAGAGAGTTCGCGAATGGGTGGAACGACCGAATACTCGGGTTTTGGAGGACCGTCCCTGGGGAGCTCATGAATCGGAGGGATCTCTCGATAATCGGGTTTCGCGACGGGTTCAGATAGATATGAATGATGGCCGGACCCTGGTCCAGGCCACGCGCGCTTCGCCCATGATGCGTGACTGGGTGCTGTGCCAGTAGGGCTGGTGTTATACTGCTGGCCCGGCCGGTCACTTTCATCTAGTACGATCGGTTTCATCTTCCGCGACTCAGCGTGATCAACCACAGCGGGCTGTCGGTCATGAGCTGGAGCCGTTTCTGGTAAATACTGGCCACCGAGATCGGGATACCCTTCTTTCGACTGCAAGGGGACGGGTGCCTTGGAGCTATAGGGTTTCTGCCAAGAGGTCCGCGTGGAGTAACCTTCACAGACAAAACCCCCGCGGGTGCAGTTGTTACCTGAAAGGATGACAATTAGCTCTCTGCCCTTCCAGCGACATTGGAATTGGAGACACGAAAATCGACCATGACGGGGAAAAGACTTACAGGCAGGATGTAGCTCGTCGCATTTTTTCTTGCGACGGCGACAAGTCATACAGCCGGTCTTGGTCCTGTTGCTGAAGTTGCGTTTCCTCTTCGGCGCTACCTGGACCGTCGACCGCTCCGTAAATGCGGGGGATGGTGCTGGCTGAACGTTGGCAGACTGTGTCGGACGACTCAGAGACCGTAGATCCTGACCCTGACCCTGACCCTGTGCCTCACGCTGTAACACGTCCGCTAATTGTGCATCCGAGGCATCGATCTGCTGCGCTCTTTGAGCCTGGTTGATGAGGCGCGACTCGTAATCGGACCAGGGCTGAGATGGCTCATTCGTATCGGATCGATTGGAGGCGATCGCCGCGTTGCCTGCCTCGACCTCCGAGGCCGATGACGAACGGGCGCCGTTGGCGGGCGGAGCCTCTCCGGGACGCGATATAGAGCCTCGCCCGTAGCCGTCTGCATTCTGGAGATCCGGCTCTCCGGATCCTGAACGCTTGCGCTTGGGAGCGTGAGCGATTGGCGGTGACCTCCGCGACTGACTTGTGTTTTCCTGGGGGGATGCATCCTGATTCTCATTCGCACCGGCTGGAGCGTCTCTGCCCCCGCTATTCGTCGAGCTAGAGGTGGGATTTGGCCCCGCAGCCGAAGCTGCTGAGTCTCTGCCATTCACCGCGGTGAATCGAGATGGGCTGTGTTCTGTACCCGTCTCGGTACTTTGATCGCGATTGCTCATAACGGGTGCAGTTGCGACGGCCGTCATAATTCAGACCCACAAGAGGTCGAAGAAGAGGATTGGGGAAAAACCCCCAAAAAAAAGAAGAAAAGGAAAGGAAAGGAAAGGAAATGATAATAAAAATGGAAATTGAAAAGCCCACACGATAGCGGCGATTATCTTCGAAGAACAGGTTACAGCCCAAATCGGGAAACCCAGGCGGCAACTCCAAGATATGCTGGGAGCTGCGCATGCGACAGCGACGGGGAGTTGCCGATTCTCAATTGAGACAAGGGCCCGTATGTCGTTTCCTAGCAGTCTGATTTGTTTCTTTCTTGATGAGAGGGGAGAGCAAGGCGCAGGCAAGATCGCAGGTTAAGGATCGCGGCAACCTCGTCTGGGTGGGGCGTCAAGGTAGACGGTAGACGGTAGACGGGCACGGGATGGTTTCAGCGCCTCGAGGATCAACACTACCCGAGCATCCAACACCGGGCAGAGGAATAGAAAGTAATCAGATCAATCAGATCAGACTAGGGTAATAGGGTAGTAGGGTAGTAGGGTAAGAGTAGAAATATCAAGAGGGGTGGGGAGGGCTGGGTTCGAGGAATAGCGTTATTTTATTTGATGCTAGTGTAGTAGAGGACGGGAAATGGAAGGGGAAAGGGAAAAAGAGAGAAAACAAGAAAAAGAGAAAAGAGCAAAGAAGGGGAAGAAGGGGGAGGGGAAGAGGAAAAAGATTGAAAGAGAGAGAGAAAGAGAAAGAGGGAAACGGGGGAATAGAAGAATAGAATATAGGAGACTTTTTTTCCCCTCTCCCCCAAACACCAACCCAATAGCCCCCAATCTCATCAAATCACAAATCATCAAATCAAGTGTCCCCCTCGATGTGTGCCCCGGCACTCTTAGTACTTCTTAGCACCCTGGGCGGGACAATAGGGAAAGAGAAGAAGAGGAGTTGGCGCGCGATCGGCAAGGAACTTCACGAGGACCGCCAATCGGAAGAGCAAAACGCGGGATCCAGGTCAGGCGTGCGCGGGTCTGAGACACCAGTCATTTCCCAGGCGACCGGAGCGACGATGGCGCGCGTTCCCAGGCGCCCCGAGTGTCTGCGGGTGTCTGCGGGGCGCGCCGTGAATGTCAGCCTGTCGTAGGCGTTCTAGGCGTTCGCCAATTGGCGCCCGGCGGGTTGGGCGGTTATGCTCGCTTCCTTTCCTCATTTTCCTCATTCTCCCGCGCTGCGCTGTACATGTACGCTGTGACCCCTTGGGTACTAATGACTCCACCAATCACTTACTATCTCTGATCCTAGTCGAATAGGCTACACCTGGTAGGTTTAAAGAAATATATAAGACCTCTAGAATTTAGTATTTAGTATCGTATATATACTGCTATGATGTTATGATGTATGTTGACAAGCGCGGATGACTAAGATCTCCGTGGCCTCATCCTCTCAATCCAACCCTCTCACCGCCAGTGTGATCTCTCATACCCTTTCGTTTTCTTTTCCAAACCCACTGCAAATCCCTGCAAGTCTTTTCCCCCTCTGTTCGAGCTCCTGGTGGACTCCGCTGCTACCCTCTGAGCGACCAGTCTTTCCACTGAGGTGCTTACCCAACCCCTCAGTATCTCTTTGCTACCCCACCAGAACCTCCCCTTCACTTTAACCTTCCCCCCTTCCATCGAACAACATCCCCCACCCCGCTAAAAGCTCAAGTGACGTTGGCACTCCTGCCAATTTCCCTTTCGGTTCCCCTCTGTCGATCCCTAAGATTTTCCGACTTCTGTTTCGTGACGGTCTTTCAGTGAACGAACCCCGGCGAGATCGCCAATCTCTGCGGCGGCATGTCTGTTTCTGTACAAGAGCTGGACAACACCGTTCAAGCCTTCTTTGAAGGCAAAGGTGACGTGGTATGTGCCTTCCTCTGCCTCGGCTCTCGGCCCTGAGCCGATGACCTAGATGGATTGCGTCGCTAACAACGCGCAGCAAAAACAAGCCCAACAAACCCTGACAGAAGTAAGCTCGACGCTCTCGTGCGGCGCGACTACTGCTCACTCTTTTGGTCATTAGTTCAAGCAAAACCCCGATGCCTGGGTTACCGTGGGAAACATCCTCCAGGAGGCATCGTACCCTCAAACAAAATGTAGGCTTTGTTGAAACCATTCCTTTTTGCGCTTGGCCCCCCTCGTCCGAAGGGGACCGACTGACCGCATGCAGACATTGCCCTCCAGGTTCTCGACGATGTGATCATGACTCGGTGGAAGGTTCTGCCCAGAGAACAATGCCAGGGTAATTCAGAGTTCTTCCGATATGGACGTGCTGGGGACATGCGCTGATGTTATGCAATCTTCATCCACAGGCATCCGGAACTTCATCGTCAATTTCATCATTGAAAACTCCAGCTCCGAGGAGAAGCTCCGCAGCGAACGCGCATTCTTGAATAAGCTGAATTTGGTCTTGGTCTCGATCCTGAAACAGGAGTGGCCACACAACTGGCCCACCTTCATCAATGAGATTATCTCCTCTTGCCATGCCAGCCTCTCGATCTGTGAGAACAACATGGCCATTCTGCGCCTGTTGTCCGAGGAGGTCTTTGACTTCTCTCAGGACCAGATGACCTCGGTCAAGGCACGGAACCTCAAAACCTCCATGACCCAAGAATTCTCGGCCATCTTCCAACTCTGCTCCGAAGTCCTCACCACCGCCAACCAGCCGACTTTGGTGAAAGCGACCCTCGAAACGCTTCTTCGCTTCCTGAATTGGATCCCCCTGGGCTACATCTTCGAGACACCCATCATCAACACCCTCCTGACCCGATTCCTGGATGTCCCCGACTTCCGTAATGTCACGCTCAAGTGTCTCACGGAGATCGGTGGCTTGCAGATTGGCCCTCCTTACAACTACGACGAGACACTGGTGCACATGTTCACCGAGACTCTGGAAAGGGTTGCCAATGTCATTCCCTTGTCCATGGACTTGAAGGAGACGTTTGCGCAGAGCAACTCAAGAGATCAGGAGTTTGTCTCCAACCTGGCCCTCTTCTTATCAAGCTTTTTCAGCGCACACTTGGATGTACGTGCACCAGTGAACTTACCATTCCCTCCCCAAGAAAAGAAGGGCGAGCCTTCCGCCTTTTCTGTATGGCGCTAACTTGTTCTCTTTTTCTAGCTCATTGAAAAGTTGCCCAACCAAGATTACCTCACGCACGCCCACTTCTACCTCATCCGCATCAGCCAAATCGAAGACCGGGAAGTGTTCAAGATCTGTTTGGATTACTGGACTCGGTTGGTGCAGGAGCTTTACGAAGAAATGCAACAACTCCCCATAACCGACATCAACCCGCTCGTGACAATGGGTGTCAGTGGGTTGTCCAACGGTGGCGCGCCTCACCCCAGTACCCTCGCGAATTACCCCCTTCGCAAGCACAAATACGAGACTGTGCTCTCCAGCCTGCGAAAAGTCATGATCGAGAAGATGGTCCGTCCGGAGGAGGTTCTGATCGTTGAGAACGACGAGGGCGAAATTGTCCGTGAGTTCGTCAAGGAAAGTGACACAATCCAGCTTTACAAAACGATCCGCGAGTGTTTGGTCTATCTTACGCACCTGGACGTGGTGGACACCGAGACTATCATGATTGACAAGTTGGCAAAGCAAGTCGATGGTTCTGAATGGTCCTGGGTGAACTGCAACACTCTGTGCTGGGCAATTGGTTCCATTTCTGGCGCTATGAACGAAGAAACCGAAAAGCGCTTCCTGGTGACGGTGATCAAAGACCTTCTCGGCTTGACGGAGCAGAAGCGTGGAAAGGACAACAAAGCCGTCGTCGCCAGTAATATCATGTACATTGTGGGTCAATATCCTCGGTTCTTGAAGGCCCACTGGAAGTTCTTGAAGACGGTGGTCAACAAGCTTTTCGAGTTCATGCATGAAACACATGAAGGTCCGTCACTCATGCAACAGCCCATTTAATGTTGACTCTTGACTAATTCGCCGTGTAGGTGTCCAAGACATGGCCTGCGATACCTTCATTAAGATCGCTAATAAGTGCCGACGGCACTTCGTCGCCCTTCAACTAGGCGAAAATGAACCCTTCATCGAGGAAATTGTGCGCAACATGCGGAAGATCACCATGGATTTGTCGCCACAGCAGATCCACACGTTCTACGAAGCTTGCGGTTACATGATCTCTGCCCAGGGCCAAAAGACGCTTCAGGATCGGTTGATCGACAACCTGATGGCTCTGCCCAATTCGGCCTGGGATCAGATCATTGCGGAAGCCAACCAAAATGCCGCGATCCTTCAGGATGCTAACACCATTAAGATCATTGGCAACATTATGAAGACGAACGTCGCGGCGTGCTCTTCCATTGGAACCTACTTCTACTCCCAGATCGGACGCATTTACCACGACATGCTGAACATGTATCGCGCTTCTAGCCAGCTCATCAACGACGCCGTGGCTAGTGACGGTAAGCTCATCAGACTCCTTTTTTTTTGCAACATCCGTTTCAAACCAGTGCTGACATGGTCCAGGGAGCGTCGCCCCCAAAACCCCGAAAGTCCGGGGACTTCGCACCATTAAGAAGGAGATTTTGAAGCTCATCGATACCTACGTGGAGAAGTCGGACGATCTTGAAATGGTCAATGCCAACATGGTCCCACCACTCCTTGAGGCCGTTTTGATTGACTACCACCGTAACGTGCCAGATGCACGCGAGGCCGAGGTTTTGAACGTCGTGACCACGATTATCCACAAGCTCCATGTTTGTTACCTCACCCTGGTTGCATTGACCTATTCGCCCCTTTTCAAAAGCTGACATCTTTCTTTACCCGCTATAGGCTCTCATGGAGGATAAGATTCCGGCTATCATGGACAGTATTTTCAGCTGTACCTTGGAAATGATCAATAAGGATTTCCACGAATATCCCGAACATCGCGTCCAGTTCTTCAAGCTCCTCCAGGCCATCAACTTGTATTGCTTCCCAGCGCTGTTGAATCTTGATGCCACGCAGTTCAAGTTTGTCATTGATTCTTGCATGTGGGCATCAAAGCATGATAACCGCGAGGTGGAGAATACCGGTCTCACCATGTGCCTGGAGCTGATGAACAACATGGCCGAGACTGACGTAAACACCTCGAGTATCTTCTTCCGCCAATTCTACATTCCGATCCTTCAGGATGTCTTCTTCGTACTGACCGACAGTGATCACAAGGCTGGTACGTATATATCCTATTTGCAAGACCCGCCCACTGCCACAATACTTATATTTCCCTTTTTTTAGGCTTCAAATCCCAAGCCATGCTCCTGTCTCGCATGTTCTACTTCATCGAAGCCGGCAAGATTCAGCAGCCTATCTATACCCCCGACCAAGCCCCGGCCGGACCGTCCAACAAGGAATTCCTGCAGGAGTACATTGCGAACCTGCTGCGGAATGCGTTCAAGAACCTGCAAGAGTGAGTTATCGCGCTACTCGACAGTGGGAGACCTGGAGATTGAAAAATCATGCTAACTCATATAATAGCGTGCAAATCAAGCAATTCGTGCTTGGGTTGTTTGCCTATACCGATGACTTGAACAAGTTCAAGACTCACTTGCGTGATTTCTTGATTTCCCTGAAAGAGTTTTCTGATGACAATGCAGAGCTCTATGCAGAGGAAAGAGAGCAGGCTGTGCGTGATGCCCAAGCTGCCGAACGAACCCGAGCCATGAAGGTCGGAGGCTTGTTGAAGCCATCGGAGATGGACCAAGAAGACGAGCTATGACTGGATAGGGAATTACGCACTGAATTTCCCCCGCCTGCATCGGCTGGCCTTTCTGGGTATGTGGGGGAAAAGAAATCGACAGTGGATGATGCCCTTGACGGCTGGTCTCTCTACGAGATCTGAGTCCCTAAGGACAACAGAGGGGGCATCCCTTTAGAGGAGCATACAACATAGAACTCGCTGAAGCCCTGCGGCTGGCAAGATCAAGTTTACCCCTCTCATTCTCACTCTGTGCCATCATATTTCCTGATGGTTCTGTTTGATAATTTCTTTTCGAGGTAGCTTTCCAAAATTCATTCATGAGAGTACATTGCTCAGGTTTTCCGGAAGTTGAGTTGTAACTTAAACTGAGGCAGATTAGTAGTAAGGCGGTGAGGATGTGCCTTATCAGTTTGCATCATATTCTCAGAATGATTACTTCTCTATCAAAATCCTTACACCTGCAGTTATCCTCAGACCTCTTGATCCATTTGCCCAACTTACTTTCTTTTAAACTGGTCATAATCAGTAGCTGCTGTCATGTCCCGAACACGCCAATCGGGGACAAATCCTCAGGTAGAGACTACCACAGAACCTCGCGATTCATCCACCGTTCAACTCACAGGAACCCTCCGATTGAGGGGAGCTGAGACTCGGGGGGCCAGCGATCTCTCCTCGAACCGCCGCATCAGATGGAGTGAAGATGTTGTGGACAATGAAGGAATGGGAAAGAAGAGCTCCAAAGGTACACTTACCCCTCGCCACCGAACAGCGGACTCTGACCAGACTCAGTGTGCTGCATCTACCACAAAGCTCGCCCCGTGGGTGAAAGCAGCTCCGAATCCGAATCTTCAGACTCCGACTCATCAGATTCCGAAAGTGATAACGAAATCGACCGGCGAAGACTCCGAGCAAACCACTCCCACCACTCAAATCACTCCCACCACTCTCACCACTCTCACCCTCTGGGCCGGAAACCAGCTGATGGGGAATCATCACAGCAGTCACCAGAGAAAGACCAGGAAGCTTGCTGTGAGCACAAACATACAAAACAGAAATGGCGAAAGCCAAGTCCAAATGCATACGAGAAGATGCCCAAGTCTTCTAAGAATACACGAGGCACATGATCCTGGCAAGTGATTCAATATGAACTATGGCGAGAGCCTGATTTTCACGCTTGAAACGAGCTTCATGCAGTATGCATCTGCATTTAGGCCGAGAGAGTCTGTCTCTTGCTTCCCGGATCACCCTTGAAAATCGCCGGACTTGTATACACAAAATCAGATCGTTTCGAGCGACCTATGATTCTATGAAATATGAGAGATGTCTTATCTTCAGTCTACCCACACGAGGCTAAAGGAAATAAAATCACCATTGATTTGCAGACCAGAAACGCAAGAAAAGGGTATCGGTATCATAGCTGCAGCGAACGACAAAGTTCAAAATGTAAATACACCATTAAAGCTTAGAATTTTCTCACACCATCATGCTCTTCCTTCTTGCCGCAATTCGAGTCTCATGCCGATACGCTACATCCGTTGCAGAGGAGTGCCACCCGGGACCGACATCACCCTCTGCATCATCTAGCTGCGCTAATGTGGTGGGGGATTCTCCTTCCCCGTCCACGTCACGCGATGATGCGTGTCGAGTGGTACTAGCGGTACTCTTCGTATTCGACGAATGCCGCCGCGACTGTCTCCGACGGGATACCGTCTCTGATAATTGCTATGATGCATTGTCCTTCCCGAACACGTCTGTTGCCTGGTCCGCCAGAGCCAAATCTGCAGGGATAGTTCCATTCGAGGCAGAGCTAGGACCGGCACCGCTCTTTCTTGGGCGATCAGCTTCGTTGTCCAAGCTCTCGCGAAGCCGGAAACTGGACGATCTGCGCGATCCGTTTGCTGTGACCGCATCCGCCATTTCACTCGTCGGGCGGCGCATCTTGTCTCGGAGGTTGGGCTCTGCGTAGCTGACCACAGTACCACGACGGCGTGAGGGACGAGACGTAGTCAAATCAGACACTCCCATCGTCGCTTCACCGGACCTGGCCACGGGCGAGTCCTTGAGCGCGATGGAAGTGGACCGACTATGCACCGCTTCGTCAGGTTCGGTATATCGACTAGAGCGTTTCTGCTTCTGTAGCATTGGAGTCGATCGGACGCGTGGCTTCTTGCTCTCGAGCTCCTTAGGTTTCAAGGGAGACTTGGCATTCTCATCACCTCCCATTTTCGGCGTCATCATGTTGTCAGGATGTAAAGCTGCTCGGGCCTTCTTAGGGGAGCTCAGGTTGGCATTTGCACTCTCTGTTTCACTTCGTCAGTCAAACTGTAGAACAACGCCATAGGGGATGGGGAATTGTAGTTCTTACTCGGCTCAAGGACTTTCCGTTTGCTGGCGGCAGAGTTCGAAAATCCTCGCTTCGGGTTCACTGGGGTTTTGCTGGGCGAGAAGTCCTGGCGCATGCAATCTACTGGATTCGTTTGTTTCAAAGGGCTGTGACTCGGACGACTAAACTGGAACTCGTCATCCTCCGGGGCTATATCGGACAAGAGTTCATCATCATCGGGGCTGAATTTGCGCTTCGACCCGAACTTCCTGGGTTGTGCAGCTCCGAGCTTCGGACTTGGGATCTCTGACGGAACCATACTCTCGGCTATAGGGTCCGATGAACTTGTCTTCTTTTTCTTTTTTCGTGTCTCAAGGGTTGGCGGGAGGGATGGTTCGGGACCCGGGACATCGGTCTCGATCTCGATCTGGCGCTCTGGCAAAGGTTTGTTGGACACGGGATTGGAATCGTCTGCTGTAATATCGGACTGGTCGTGATCCAGATGGATCTCATGTGGGGAGCCGGATGGACTGTGATCAGCCTGCACGAGGTTGTGGATCTCTTGAGGTCTGTAAGAATTAGCCATGTGGCACTCTGCGCGGGGGTAATTTGGGACTTACTCCAAAGTGCGCCGCGGGTAGTACTTATCCTCCAAGATGGCGGGAAGCTTGCCATCATCGAACCCGGGATGGTACTCTGGATCCGTCGCTCGTGGCCTCGGCTCCAGTACGGTCGCTTTTAGGCTGGACTCTGCGCCAGGTTTGTCTCCCAGCTTGCCAGCCTTGCGCGGCAACATTCCCAGTTCTGATGCAAGCCCATTGAGCTCGGCAAGTTTTACATCCAGGCGACTCTTAATTTCGTAGATTCCGTCGTGGAGCGATTTGGCTGATTCTAAGCGTTCGATCTCCTGGGTGAGATTGATGACCTGCTCCCGCAGTGAAACATTCTCTCCGAGGAGATGCGACACCTCGGATTCCAAGCTGCGAATGCGAAGAGATTGCATAGAGTTGACTCGTGCGATTTCACGGTTTTGCCGCACGAATCGTCGCTTCACTGCAGGATCGCGTCAAACCGAGTCCTTCAAGTCAGTCGGGAAGAGGGTGAAACTTACATGCCTCAACGGACTCGGAAGGGGCCGCAAAGTCATTTAGCCGGGCCATAATGGCAAGGAAGGCCGATTCGCGGATGGTTGTCCAAAAGCGCAGTGTGGTTGAGGCAACTCGAACGTTGAGCGTAAACACGGATGTTGATGTTTACCCGCATCGGGCCTAGCGCATATTGACATGAGTCAGCAGGGAATGCGTGACTTTGATGATCAGAAAGAGCTGTGATTTAGACTGCGCGAACTACATATTTCGATCTCCTTCTCCTCTGCACATTCCCTCAATGGCCTATTCATCGCGACCAACTTCTATGCTTCCCGGTGCAGGGCTTCGCCAGCCCTCTCAGCCCTCGTCGGCGTTGTCAACGCGTATCGCGGCTAAGAAGGCCGAGCTGGAGAATCTACGACAGCTGCGGGATTTGAGTGGAACACTGGCCATGCAAATGCAAGCTCTCGAGAGCAAAATTGCCACGTTGAAAGATGGCACCGAAGGTGGTTATCTAACCCCGCCACCTGGCTGCGCCTGCACGCCTACTAATCTGTTTCCAGCCGTTGCATGCGTGCTTGCAAATTGGGATAATGTCCTCCGTGCCATCAGCCTTGCCTCCAGTAAGCTCGAGAGGATGCTTATCAGAGGGGGATCAAGTCACTAACGTTATCGTAGAAAAAGCTAGCGGGGTTTCGGATGTCACTGGGCCTAAGACAGAAGAATCTCCGAGCGAGTCTCGCCTACCAGCCACTTTGGTTCGCATCCCCGCTGAACAACGTGAGAAGACGGGCGAATGAGGTAGGAGCCAGTCATTGTTCGACTTTATACACCCGTCGCAGTATGGGCCCTCCCATATATCGGCCTTATCCTGTGCCACGAACCTCAAACCTCAAACCTCAAATGCGCTCAGCAACGTCCAAATTGTCCGTCGCGATAGGATCGGAGAAATGACCGACCAGGCAGGATCACGATTGGGGTCCTCATCGGGTTAAGCGTGAGCAGAATCATGATTCTTAAACATGATTCTTCCCTGTCCCCCCGCATTTCAAAGGATTTACATTCCTCGATCATCGCGTGACCCTGTAAGGTAGCAAATGCAGCCTGAGTTTATCTAGAGAGGGGATGGAAAGGGCCAATCACGGTTGCAAAGCAAGGATGAGGGGAGATTGTACACCTTATCATAGTTTCACAAATATCCACAAATATACCTTGGGATGACGAGGTAGGTCAAGGTTTGAATGATCTTCGTGGCTTAAAGATATCTATGTATTATTACTAGTCAAGGCACGTATAGCCCGGGCGGGCTCAGACCTCATGTGGGCAGATGACGGGCTCGTGAGGCACGACTCGAGAGTGGAGAAATTTGACGATGATTGCCCGTTCGAGGTTCCTGCAGATGCGAATTTCTCTCAAGGTCCGCTTTTTTCGTCTTAAGCGCCCGAGCCACGCCATAATTTGGCCCCCGCAATCATTTTATGGTCGTAGCCTGCAGGGGTCATCCGTGCGTGGATCATTTTTAACTATTTGTATAGAAATTTGCCTACGTATGTACTCGGATGTGGCATGACTGTGACACTGTGGATCTATGAGGTGATCATTGTGCTCAACTACATATTTGCACGCTCTACGCTCTCCTTTTACTCGAACTTCACTATTCAACACACACACACACACACACTCTCTCTCTCTCTCTCTTCACCATGTCCACCGAATGGTCCTTGGATTTCTGCCTTGTCTGTGATCGACAGACCTCGGGCGGTCCCTACTGCTCTCAATCATGTCGGCTCGTTGAGCTAGATCGAACATCTACCGAAGACGACTCCTTGCAAAGACCTCGACAGGCTGTGAATGCCCATTCTCGTTCACCCACCGCCGACTCCACCATTGATACGCGGTCTACACGTAGCTTATCCGCTTCGTCCTCGCAGACCTCGCTATCCTCCTTGAGGAGCCATGCCTCCAATGCTACCCTCTCCGACCAGCTTCAGGATGAGCTGCGTGACTACGCGAGCTGCTTCGATCCCGTCCGAGACCTCAAGCGACGATTGACCACCTCTTAATCATCTCGAGCCTGCCTCGACCGATCTTGTGATCTACCAGATCTACCACCCCTCGGGCATCGATGCCCTTGTTCTCAGCGAAACATTGCATATCTTGGAAATTCCTGCCGGCGTCAATGGGAAAAAATGGAGTTTGCACTGGATTTGAACCTCCTCCCTCCCGTTAATTATCGAACTATATACCCCGTTTGTTTGCTTTTTCATGTTGGGCCTCACATTTTGGAGTTTGAGGGATTTAATGGGCTAGAATATTGCAAAGCCCGTCTTGGTTTCATTCTTCACGGGGCGAATCTGATACCAGACTGTAGACTAGTTACGCATACACTATCAAATGAACAAGCTCTGTTCTTCCAGTATACTTGTGGAGCATCAATTGGCCAAAGCGTTATCTTTCGAGTAAACAGTGGGGGGTGTCGGGTTTCGGGGGTTTCGGGGGGTTCGGGTAGATGCTCCACCCACGGGTTTTGATCTCGAGCTGTCCCGATATCTCATGCTGTGTTTCCCCCCACTCTCACTCCAAATGTTTTCCCCGGTTCCGTTCAGGAAATCGCCAGAATCTTATCCAATGCTCTCGCGTCCTTGGGCACGAACCGCACCTTGTACTTTTGCGGAATGGCAACCAGACTGGTAGGATCGGAGTTGCCCCGAATGGGGTGCCAGTCCATGTCGCCGTGGGGTTCAATCCGGAAGCTGTTGAGCATCCGCATGAAGACCAGGTACAGTTCGCGGTTGGCCAGCAGTGACCCGGCGCACATGCGGTAGCCCATACCATAGGTGAACAGGGGTGCATCCGGTTGCTCCAACCACCGCTCCGGTCGAAACGTATCCGGGTCGGTCCACACGTCCGGGTCTATCAATAGGCTAAGTCGGATCCAGGCGTGACGCTATGGGACCACTTACCCATATTGCATGCCCAGGCATTCAGGAAGAAGACAGTCCCCTTGGGGATCACGGTGTCCTGGTACACGATGTCTCGGATCGAGGTTCGAGGGAGGGCGAGCCGAAGAACCGTGAAGTACCTACGGAGGAAAGATCAGCCCAAGTTCGTTAACAATGGAAGAAGTTGGACTTACCGAAGACACTCCCTCACCAAGGCTGCAACATATGTGCATTTCTGGTCGTCGTCCGCCGAGCACATGGGCTCGTTCGTGCCGTACATCTCCTGAATCGCCGTGGCGGCCTTGTCCTGCACATCGGGTCGTGTAGAGAGTAGGCCGATACTCCACGCGACAAGAGTGGTGACGGTGTCTAGGCCGCCCGAGAGCATTGTCAAGCTAATCGAGGTGAGCTCCTCACTGTTCAATTTGGCCTCCTCATCCAGAATCACGTTGGCCTGAATGCACGGCTTGTGGGTTCCATTTTTCATTCGATGGTCTAGATCTCGGTTGAGAGAGCCCAGGTACTTGTCTCGTCGCATGCGCATTTCTGCCGCCTTTTTCGAGTTATTGTTGAACGGATTCAACCGCAGGAGAGGAATATAATCCTGCAAATTACCCGTGGTACTGCGGAACTTGCTGATTTCATCCTCTACGTGCGTAATTTCGACGAACATGTCTTCTTCCTGCGATGCCACGCGGACTCCCCAGTTCAAAGTCAACGCCAGGCTTAGACTCAGGCGTTGGATCATGGGCATCGGATCAATCGGGGTTTTGCCGCCATGACCGTAGCGGTTCAGCTCTTCCACGAAGGCCTTGGACTCCACATCCAGGTGAGGGACGTACGTTTCGACTGACGGTCGATTCAGAGCCGAGGCAGCACCCTTTCGGCGGCGCTTCAGTGAGTCACTGTAGGGCGAAGTCCCAATGGTCGTGCCGGCTGTATTGGAGACAATCTATGGAGTGTCGGCGTCATCCTATTTAGGACACGGGAGACGAATGTCGAAGTGCAACTCCACTAACCTTGTGAAACGTATAAAATTCCGGTCGCGAGCTCAGAGCCTGCGCATTCTGACCGAAGAGGACCTTTGCCGCTGCAGCAGAATTAACCACGACCACGGGAATGTTGCCCAGCTGGATCTGATACACGGGTCCGAACTTCCTCGACCATATACGATACTGCTCCGCCGCGTTTGTTCGAATCTGGGCCAGATTCCCGATCAGTGGCAGGCCTGTAGGCCCCTTGATACCCTTGATACGGGCCCAAGAGCGGACGAACTCGTTGAGGATAACATAGAGGATGAGAATGATGAGAAGGAGGAGAAGAGCAATGCCCGGTAACTGCCAGGGAGACTGGATGAGGCTGCCCTGTAGGGCCGAGAATACTGTTGCGATAATCATGGCTGACTGTCTTGATTTGTTTCCCAGAACCGGGATTGACACGATCAAACTATAAGAGCATCCTGACAGAGGAACGGCGACGGGTTGAATGGAACATTTCCGTGTTGCCCGACAAAAGCTTCAGTCCTCAGAACCGACAAAGTTATATGTACGCAGTATGTTGTATGTATACATAGCGTGTTACCCCACACTTTACCCCAGTCGACTGCGCCGACTTCCGCGCGGAATCAAACCGCCCTGCTCTGCGCCGGAAATGTAGCGCTCGGAGGAATCTTATCATTTATACTTCGTGGTAAACTCCGTGGTAAGGTACCTATACGATGTCTTTGTATATACTTGACCCTAGAGTATAGAGGGCGCACCTCGATACACATATCTATATGTACAGGGTTCTGTTTAACATTAATTCCCATTCGCGTGCTGAGGACATGTCTAAGAAGATAGCTACGATGCGTCATGTATGATTTTTGCCGTAACTGAATCCTCCAACCTTGGAACATCGTGATGTGTCAGAATGGAACTTGAATTAAGGTATCTCTTATAGGGGAACCTATTGTGGGCTAGGGGAGCGGGAACCGAGAACCACACTACAGTATATGATGCAGGGACCCCGGTCAATTTTATTTATATACGGGACTATGTAGCTAGTGACAATGGCCCTACAATAAGAAGCAATAAGCAGCCTCCACTCTTGCACGGGTCCTCAACTCAGATTTGCTTGCTCCACCAAGGGATCGCCATAGACATTCCAGCAAACCTGCAAGGAGTGCAATGTTAACCAGGCACGAGGTGTGGATCTCTCATCCGGTTCGTGTAGGTAGTGTATGTACTCCATACTATGTACTCCTGTGAGACAGGACTCCATAGAGTGGATAGTTGCCCCTAGAATCGAAAACGGGGCCGCGATCTGGATTGAGCCGCAGTAGTTATGCATAGTCTGTTCTAATTTCGCCGAGTCCAGAACGGGGGACCGCTGGACGGGATCGTCAGGCTTGCCGAAGCCCGGTTTTGGTAGGGAAGAAAGACCCTGGAAGGGCAAAAGGGGCGAAATCTCTGCGCGTCACATGTAATCGGAGCGGAACCCCGGTGGATTCGAGCTGGGTCACTGCCGAGCTAATAATTGGTGGATGAATGCAGTTCAGAGCATGGACACCGTCATGCTGATCCACTGCCAAGTGGTCCAAGGGGAATGACGCAGGGCATGGTGTTGGAGTGTTATTCAAGGTAGTTATTCAACCGGTTTTACATGGGAAGGTGTAGCGATAACGTAGCCCGTAGCCCCCATTTCGCAAATCCTGCCTTGGCTTCTCTTCTCTTCCCTCTCTTTTCTTCCCCCATTTCTTTCTTCTTTTCCTCCCCTTCCCCCAAATTCTACCTCTCATCATCTCATTCAATTGAGCGCTCTTTAATTAGACCGCCATTGACACGGTCGATTGAAACCCTTCCAACTTCGTGAATCGTTAAGGGACTAAGAATCCAACCGACATCGGATAATGGCCGCTCGTCATTCGCGCAAGTTTCTGCGACCTTTGCTCTACACTTCGGCGGCCGCGGCCGCCGGAGCTGGAGTCCTCTACATCTCCTACCGCCCGCGCAATATTCCCGGTCTCGAAGCTCCCGCCGTTCCTCCCCCGGCTACCGGGAAGGCAAACTAGTTCCTCCCGTCTTCCCCGTTATCAAATCTCGATTGCAGCAAATCGAGGACTTGAAGCGCAGCAACAACGAGGAGGAGTATGATCTGCTGGTCATTGGAGGTGGTGCGACGGGATCGGGTATTGCTTTGGATGCGGCCACTCGAGGATTGAAGGTCGCAGTCGTTGAGCGCGATGATTTCAGTGCCGGTACGAGTAGTAAGAGTACCAAATTGGTACACGGTGGTGTTCGCTACTTGGAAAAGGCAGTTTGGGAATTGGACTACAACCAGTCAGTCTCTCAATCTTGGCCCCTGCTCCGATGATAATCTTGCTGACATGGGTGACGTGACAGATATAAGTTGGTGAAGGAAGCTCTCCGTGAGCGCAAATATTTCTTGAACACAGCGCCTCACCTCTCACAATGGCTTCCGATCATGGTGCCTGTGAATAAAATGTGGCAGGCTCCTTATTTCTGGGCTGGTTGCAAGGCTTATGACTTCCTGGCTGGTTCCGAAGGCATTGAGAGCTCGTATTTCTTGACCAAGAGTAAGGCAATTGATGCCTTCCCCATGTTGAAGCGCGAAAACGTGGTCGGTGCCATGGTGTACTACGGTAAGATACAAGACCCTTTTTTCCCAGACCTGGCGTAGGGCATAATAACTGACTGGTTGAAGATGGTGCACACAACGATTCTCGTATGAACGTGTCACTTGCCATGACAGCTGCTCTCTACGGCGGTACCGTCGTGAACCACATGGAGGTTACCGGTCTGAATAAGGATGCCTCCGGTAAGCTGTGCGGTGCGCGCGTAAAGGACGTCATTCCCTCCAAGAATGGCGAGGAGGCCGAAGAGTTTAGCATTCGTGCTAAGGGTATCATTAATGCCACTGGTCCCTTCACCGACTCCATCCGCAAGATGGACGAGCCTGATACTAAGGAGATCGTGGCGCCCAGCTCCGGTGTCCACGTCATTCTTCCCGGATACTACAGCCCTTCGGACATGGGTCTGATCGATCCCTCCACCTCCGACGGTCGTGTCATTTTCTTCCTTCCCTGGCAGGGCAACACCATTGCCGGTACCACCGATGCGCCCACCAAGATCACCCCCCACCCGGAACCCTCCGAGGAGGACATCAACTGGATTTTGTCGGAGATTCGTGGCTATCTTGCCCCGGACATCACTGTCGATCGGAGCGACGTTCTAGCCGCCTGGTCAGGTACCGTCCCCTGGTGCGCGACCCCCACAAGACCAGTTCGCAGGCCCTGGTTCGCAACCATTTGATCTCGGTTTCCCCATCCGGACTGTTGACCTGTGCCGGTGGTAAGTGGACCACCTACCGTCAAATGGCCGAGGAGGCTGTGGATGAGGCAATCAGTCAGTTCAACCTGAAGCCGCGGCCGGTGAAGGACGCTCCGGATATCAGTGGTGTCGGTGGCAGCGGCCTGGTGGCTGACGGTGCTACTTTGGACGGCTCCTGCCAGACCCACCAAGTCCGCCTGATCGGTGCCCACGGTTTCTCCAAGACTCTCTTCATCAACCTCATCCAGCACTTCGGACTCGAGACCGACGTGGCTCAGCATCTCACTATCTCGTACGGTGACCGCGCGTGGCAGGTTGCTGCCCTGTCGGCCCCCACCAAACTTCGCTTCCCGGTGCGAGGCTGCCGCATCTCCCCCATGTATCCCTTCGTTGACGGCGAGGTCCGCTACGCTGTCCGCCACGAATATGCTCAGACCGCTGTTGATGTGATTGCCCGTCGTACTCGCCTGGCCTTCCTGAACGCCGAGGCTGCTCTGGAAGCACTTCCTGGCGTGATTGACCTGATGGGTGAGGAGCTGAACTGGACCAGCCACCGCAAGGAGAATGAATGGAAGGAGTCGGTATCATATCTCCGTTCGATGGGTCTCCCTAAGAGCTTGCTCAACATGTCTCGAGAGGATGTCGAGGCCGGTCGTGTGAGAGACGTTGATGTGGAGGAGCGCAAGACTTTCTCCCGCACTGGTAGGTTGCCCCAGTCATTTCAATCCATTAAATAGATCATCGACTAACCTTTTCCCAGACCCGCCGGCGGATATTCTCGAGGGTGAATCCATTATTCAACCCACTGGTGTTACAACACCGGCCAAAGCCAACTAGATATGTGGTATATAAGCTAGAACAGTCACTGTACAAATATTGAATGCTACTTTTTCCTTGTTCCAAGATTATATACGACATTTACCTAGTGGACACGAAAGCTGTGCTCGCGGCCCTATCTGGAGAGATAGACCCGGGTATCCTGGCATCAACATCGACTAAATTCTTCACTCGGTTTAACCAAGGGAGTCTCGATACGCAACAATTAAAACTCCTAAGCCTGAAAAGTTCCGCCTATTCGGATACCGGAACCGAATACAGAAAAAGACTCGCGCTGCCACCCGAGTTCACTAGGGCATGGAATGGTTTGTTAGTGAGTTTGATAAAGTACTAGACACTATCTACTTCTCTATCTCTTACTTGCCTTCACTTTACCTTTACTCTGCCCTTACTCCGGCTGACTTTTACAAGGCCTCGACTTGCATACGGCATGTTAGGGAGGGACACAACGCACTCTCTACTACAAGTGGGGACATAAAGTGATAGAAGTGACAGAAGTAGATGTGAGTTCATTAGTAGGGCGCTTCTTAGTTCTCTCTGACCAGGGGACTCTAAAACGCTCTATATTTAAGTTACCCTACTCTGTACCTTTACGTTCCTCTACCTTTCTACTTCTTCTTTCTCCTCCTCCTCCTCCTCCTCCTCCTCCTCCTCCTCCTCCTTCTCTTCCCACCTTTAGAACAAACAAACGCGACTGACAACCAAACACGACTGCAAGAATTATTTAAGTGTCACAAACACGACACGTCTATAGGCCTCCGCACGTCTCTGGAAGTTTCCATTTTCGATTGCTGCCTATCTCTGCCTACACTTCTCTCACTTACGGGCATAAAAATATCTTCCTCCTCCCTAAACTCTTCTTCTCTTCTCTCTCTTCTCTCCACCCCTCTTTTACACTTGTCCTTACCACAGTCTCTAACAACATTCGTTATCCATCATCAGAATGGCCAGACAGAAAGGCCGCACTAAACTGCCCGAGGCAGGTCCTGACCAACTGGAAGGGACCTACATTTGGACCTACGTCCCTCAGACACACAGAGACACTGGCGAATTTAAAGTCGCCCTTCTGAGTCCTCACGGTGATCTCCTGAATGACTGGACTGTCAAGAGTCGCCAACCTGGTGTCACGACCACGCTAGTCTTGCCTTTGTATGTGATTGCGGCCTGTATCTCGGCATAGGGAACCGTTTCATCGTCTCTGGAGATACAGGCAGCTATCACATATCACCTACAAAGACAAGACTAGCTCTGGAAACCCTCGACTACTGACTGATGCTCGCTTGCTCATTTTGACCTATCGCTGCATAGAGTCTATCGAAACCAAGCGTATCCACGTCGAGTCTGCAAAGGCAAATCCACCTACCCCTTTTTTATTCTATTTGTCCGCATCCTTATAAGATCAAATAACTGACAAACCCAATAGACTATGTATCTGAAGGGCACAAGTTTCAAGACCCAACTGCTGACTTCCACCGAGGGAAGGGATGACCTTCCGGCCAAGAAGCTTTGGGGATATGAGCAAGAACCGAACGCTGTCCTTTTCCCCGCTTCAACGTCCTTCATTTTGATTATTGCCACATGCAATTCTCCTTTCTTGGGCCTCCCTAATGTTGAGAACCTCCTCAGGAAAGGAGAATTGCATATGGCAGTCATCAAAATGAAGGACGTTGAAACTTGCCCTTGCGTGGGTTTCAAGAAACACGGAGTCTACTATGACCAGGTCCAATCAGCCCTGAAACCACCAATTCGGAAGTATCTTATCCCGTTGCAGTCATTTTTAGTCGACAACCTCCACTCCGATATTGTTATCAGTGGCTGGGATGGACTGATTTTGAACATTGCCGGAATTCGCGCAATTCTTGACATCGAAAACCTCGATGTTAGGCTTATCCTCTACTATGCGAAGTCAAACAAGTTCTACCCAATCGACATTCAAATAGCTTTAGCTGCTCTGTCCAGGAATATAGACCGTACAACACTTGACCCAGCAACTGCAAAGTTCGGCAGACGGTTCGAACTCGGTGTCTCAATCCGAAAGAATTATTCAATGGCAGGAAAGGAAAAATGGTAACGGTTTGGTTTTCGCAACTGTCTTGCCTTCTATTCTCACTTCTATTCTCACTTCTATTCTCACTTCTATTCTCACTTCTATTCTCACTTCTATTCTCACTTCTATTCTCACTTCTATTCTCACTTCTATTCTCACTTCTATTCTCACTTCTATTCTCACTTCTATTCTCACTTCTATAGGTGACTACCCCTCTAACTACTTCCCCTAACCCTGTAAATTAGGCGTCTACGTAGTATATTTTCTGCCATCTAAATACATGCGGCCTAGCGTCTAAGGTGTCTATTTTTTACATAGCGTATATGCTATTCCACTTTACAAAGTAAAACTATAGGTTTTATCCCTATTAAGTTACTCGTTTTTTGTATAATCAAGCCACACACATAGATTCCTGCTACACATAAATATGTCGTTCTTGATTACTTAGCCCAAATTGAGCTTAAATGTGTAGAGATTATATGTGTAAGATGGTTATGTGTACTACGTATGAAATAGTTGCGGAAGGGGAGATAGAAGCGGTATGTAGAGCAGTGTAGGATTCAAAATACACTAAAAGTAAATAAGACTGATTTAGGGGGTGCAGTCGAGCCCTAGAAATTGTGGATAATACTGACAGAAAGTGTGGAAGCCAGAGAAATCAGACAGTGGAGTAGGCCTACATGAATTTGGGGTTTTCCTTGGTTGTAAAAGAGTGCTTCAAATGGCAGGTGCAACCCATTATGCGGTGTTCCCACTGTAGCCGATCTCCTTGTCTTCCCATGCAATTCTTTCTCGTTTCCTCCATCATCCTTCATCATGGACCAACACGACCACCTTCCTGCCCATGATCCCTTGGTCGAACATGCGGAGAATGAGATGAGTGCTTCAACCGACAAGGAGTCCGGAACACAAACATCGTCTGAAGAGAAACAGGACCCCTTTGGCGGCGACAGTGGTGCTCGGGTGAAATACAAGACTATGTCCTGGTGGTAGGTGACGCTCCTGATGGAGCGAGTCATCTAAACTAATACCACTCCTTTAGGCAAGCCGGCATGCGTAAGTCCAACGACGCTTTTTCCCACTTGATTCCAATAGCGACTGACCATCTGGAGTTATGATTGCGGAGACGATATCACTGGGGATTCTGGCACTGCCCAAAGCGTTGTCGACTCTGGGTCTTGTCCCGTATGCCCAAATCCATTTGCTCTAGGACCCTCATCTGGGACTGAAAACTGACTCTGGTTGACATGCTTCCACAGTGGCGTTTTCACCATCCTGGCCATTGGGCTGATCACCACGTACACGGGATACACCATCGGACAGGTCAAACAGAGTCATCCACAGATTCACAGTATGGCTGATGCTGGGGAACTTCTCATGGGCCGATTTGGGCGCGGATTGCTGGGTATCGCACAGCTTGTGTTCTTCATCTTTGTGATGGGCAGCCATATCATCACCTTCTCGATCATGATGAATGTCCTCACCGATCACTCTAGTTGCACCATCCTCTATGCTTCCGTTGGGCTGCTTCTATCCTTTGTCTTGACCCTTCCACGGCGGCTCGAAAAGTTATCCCGTCTTTCTTCAGTGAGCTTTGTTAGCATCCTCGGTGCAGTCCTGACCAGCATGATCGGTGTTTCTCTTTCCAAGATGTCTCCAGGCCATATTACAGCCTTTTCTCCTGCTCCGACAGTGCATGATGCGTGTCTGGCCGTGGCTAATGTTGTCTTTGCATACGCCGGTCATGTTGCCTTCTTCATCTTGTTTTCGGAGCTGAAAGATATCAGGGACTTCCCAAAAGCCCTGGCACTTCTGCAGGTATGCGAGATGATCCTGTATACTATCACCGCAATTGTGATCTATGCATATGTTGGACCCGACGTCGCATCTCCAGCTCTGAATTCCTCAGGAAAGCTTTTTCGGATGATCTCATACGGGATTGCCATTCCCACGGTATGTGCCTTGTAGGTGGATTACTGTGTCCAACCGTCGCTGACTCGAACCAGATCGTGATTGGAGGGGTTGTGAATGCGCACGTTGCGGTGAAGTTCATTTATATCCGCCTGTTTCGAGGCACCAACTCAGTCCATACCCGATCGTTTGCGGCCCGCGCAGCATGGATCGTCATCTGTGCTGTTCTTTGGATCCTGTCATGGATCATTGCCGAAGGGATTCCGGTCTTCAATGACGTTCTGGGTCTTGCAGTATGTATTGTTGCCAACCTATCAAGTGTTCGAATGCAAGACTGACTGATCTGTTAGAGTTCACTCTTCGCCAGTTGGTTCTCCTTCGGCCTTCCGGGATTCTTCTGGCTCTACTTGAACCGACAATGCTGGTTGGTGACCTGGAAGCAGAAGCTGCTTTTTGGCTTCAACCTTTTTCTGGTATTTCTGGGGTTTATGATTGTGAGTCGACCACTTTTCTCTCCAAAGAATCTGACTGACCATTGTGCAGTGTCTGTTTGGACTGTATGCCTCTGTGAGGTCAATTTTCCAGAACCTTCGTGAAGGAGTGGGAGGAGGAAGCTTTTCATGTGCCGACAATTCGGTGTACTAAATCTGGGGGTGATACAAGGCTGGCAGCTGAGGAACCTGGTGCTTAGCGAGCTCCGGGAATGAACGACCTTTACTTGGAGGTTAGGCTAGGGGGACTATACTTTACAAAAATCACTCCTTCAAATAAATGAGCCTTATCGGTGACATGGCACTGTCAGACAGGAATTATATGATGTTTTGCGGACCTTCATCATTTCTAGAACCCATCTTAGTGCTCACCGTATGGATTAGAGGCTGCCAATTTGTGGACGTTGACACGTACCTACCTAGGTAGACGTTTTAAATCGGCCAGAAACATATGTTCGACAAGATTATTCCTGGTCACCCCCACCGTGATGCCAAAAGTACCAAAGTACCCTTTCCCGCTGTCGCGAGTCGAAGGAATTGGGGTGGTTCTCTACCACTTGTTGCCATAGATATAGACACGTGCTCATTTTCATAGTTACATTGTGTCAATTATATAGGCTAACACGATCGGGACACTGTCGTACAAAAAACAGTCAGCTATATGATTCCCGCGGGAGGTCATTGATTCGTCTCCATGAATCAGATCCGTCCGTGTGGCATGCGGAGATGCCTTGCCCTATGCATGCGGTCCCGACTGAGACAGGGATCGATGCACCGTGCACCAGCCCGCGTCATATTGTTCTATTCCCTTGACCGTATGGCCAGACAGGAGTGGAGTGACCCAACCAGCGAACCGTCTTGGTCTGCTAGCCCCCCAGAATCTATCATCAGGCGTTCTCTTCTGCTGCTGAGAATTGTCGGTGTGGTCACCTGCGAAATGCACCATGGGCTGAGCGTCATGAAGTTTCGGTTCCCTTGTCCGGATTTATGCTCGCATGCGATGAATGACAGTGGGCTGCACACATCCAGCTCGGTAGCATGTCTCGAGTCAATCTAGGTGTGATCGTTTTGGGTTATTTCTTGTTTCCATCAACATTGGACGGGCCGTGATAGTTGTCCCAGAATCGTCTGACAGCCCCCTGGGCCACAGCGGAACCACGGTATCGCTCGAGAAAATAATTGAAAAGAGCAAATTCATCTGGGCTAGGGACATAAGTTTCGGGTGCAGCAGAAATCCGATCCCATAGTTCCGTGATAGCAGCCTCGAGTATAGCGGTAGCTTGAGCGTCCACTGAACCGTCTTCACAGTTTCGGGCGCATTCTAAAGCCCGTAGGATGGTCTCCGAGTCACTTGGCGAGCTGGGCATGGCGAGAAGGACGATGATTATAGATGTGGGGGTTCCTCCGGCGGTTCGTGATGGGGGACTGCCGCGGACGGAGGAGATTGGAGATGCGCTCGAGGAAAACCGATGGAATTGAGACAGAAAGGCGAGGACAAGAAAGCAAAATTTGCATATGGCCTGATGGAAATTCGGAATATTTTTTTCTAAATCATCAAACGGAGCCGAAGTGGAGCAAGGGAAAGGGGAGGGGGTGGAGGGAGGGACCCGGTTTAGTAGTCCGAGATGCTAAGAGTGACCGGTCAAATTCAGTTCCCATAGATCCGATACACAAAGACAGATATAGATCGGATTTCATTCCGAGGGAAAGGGCAAAGGACACCTAAATAGCTTCAAGAACAAGGAAGTTCTCTTAAGGCCACGGTGATATCCAGGATGGGACCAGATAGTGGAGTAGTCTGCTATAAGCGGGCTCGCCAGTGAAAGCGTTTACCACCTTGGCGTAACGGCTTTTTAGCCAAAATTATGACATGCTCTAGGGTCGAGCTAGCTCGGGATCGAAAATGAGTCCACGTACGGAATATGCCAGAGCCTGATTGGGTCATAGGGATTCAAGGGTCAGACAAGTCGGCAACCAACCCGACGAGGAAGCTGCATATCCCCGAGCCCATCAAATCTCAAGTCCAGTCAGTTGAGTGGAGATCAGCTAGTCCGGGATGGGGACGGTGAGGCTCCCTCAACTACCGAGCTTGTCGGCCGGGCACATATAGCTCCATCGCGCGTCGCAGGAGCTGCAGGAAGATAATCCGATCCTCTCGCATAACTATCCACTGATTGGGATCGTGGTTATTTGTCGATTCGGCGCTTCCTGGGCCATTTTAGAATGTCTCACCGACATAGACGCGCACGATGGAACCGCCAGTCTCATGGCTTGCAACCCTTTTCGGCTCTCTGATATCTTCTTACACGATACCGGCAAACAAGCGCTTTTTGGAGCAGGAGGCGCATATCGGGTCGCTTGAAGCTTCGGGGTGGAGAGTCGAGAGCCTCATCCTGACCAGAACGAAGCTAGAACCCACAGCGGTTATTGTGCCGGAATGAAATCCCACCCGAGTTCTCCATGCCAGTAGATCAAATGAGTCTTGGATCTCTCCGCGAGATACTGTGATTCTTCTTTAGGTTGGGACAGAGAAGAGCAGTGAGACCGGAGAACTGCGTTTCAGCTTCCGCAACTCTAAATACGCGATCTATATCGCTGACTCAGCTGTCAATATTTCTTAACTTCCCCCACCAGCGACTTGTGAACGTATACAAGACCTGTTGGAACCTGGTAAACCTGCTCGTCATGGTCTACTATTTTACATCCAACGTGGTCAGTCCATCTGCCTTCATTTACGTGGGCAAGGACAAGTTCGAAAGTATGCCACCGATTGTCTCGCCGAGGAACGCTCCTAACAGTTTCGCCAGATGAGGATCTGATCAAATTCGGATTGGAGAGTGATGTCTGGTATGGCCTCCCTGCTATAACTCGCGGATTACGTGACTAATAGTGCCATTGCTTTGTGACAGGGTCGGTTTCCTTGCCTGCGCTGCATACCATGAAGACCAATGCGCTGATACTTGCCCAGTTCCACGTTGATAACCTCTCAAGTGCCCACGTCTACGTACGACTCCGCGATGGAGAGACATGGGACAATATCCCGCAGCCCCTCCTTGAAGACTGCGCACAACTCACCAAAGCGAACTCCATTGAGGGTCAGTCGGCGAGAAACCTTTCCCCTCTCCCCCAAACGGTTGCATATGGAAACTGAGAGCCACCCGCAGGAAACAAAAAGGACAACATCACCATCATCTATACGCCATGGTCCAATCTCTACAAGGACGGCTCGATGGCCACCGGTCAGGTCTCTTTTCATAACCCCAAGCTAGTCCGCAAAGTCCTGGTCCGGGAACGCGAAAACCCGATTGTCAACCGACTCAACAAAACCCGTGTGGAGAAGTTCCCTGATCTTCGAGCGGAGAAGGAGGAGTTTTTGAAGAAGAAACGAAACGAAGAACGGAAGACTCGAGACCAGCAGCGAGAGAAGGAAAAGCTCGAGAAGAGAGAGCGGGAACAACTCAAGTGGCAGAAGGATCACGCGTATGATGACATGTTCAGTGCAGAGAATATGGAGGCCAGCAGCAACCAGGACCGAGACGCGGACTTCTTGGACGACTTTATGTGAGGCAACGAACTTGAACTTACGGAGTCGACGGTAGGACACGAAGCTATGAAATTCTTTTTTCCAAATCCATTGCAAATAATGGGTGTTCCCATAACTAAATACCCGAATGTATGTAATACAACAGCTCCTTGGAGAAAAAAGTATGGATAATTCTCTACTCTGGTATATGGGCAAGGACGAGTCGGCAAAGGGATGCCAAGCATACCATGTAAAAATAGCACTGTTCAGCTCGAGGTTTGTAGACTCCAACTTGACGACATATTTCATAGTTGGACGTTCAGAGGTGTCGTAGATTAATCATCGCGATCCGCAATCAGGGCGGAAAGACCCCAGCCCGCGCTAGTGCTGTTGACAGCTTTACCTGCAACTCCGTTCACCATCTCTCCTTCTCTTCGGAGACAATCAACAGACGCCGTCAGCATGCCCGGAGAAAATCCCCCGCCTGCTCAAGGTGCGACCATTGGACATCTAAATACTCTTGAGTTACATCGCACTAACCCCGCTCGGTCCCAGGCACCAAGTCGAAGAAGAACAAGAAGAAGGGCGCGAAAGCCAGGGAGAACCCGCCGACGGATGAGAACGAGCACGCAGATGTATCGGAGAACAAGGACGATGCTGCCCAGGTGCGTCCTGGTTTCCCCTTGCTACCATTGCAACCGTTGCTGAGAACCGCAGGACGACCCCGATGGACCGGCCGATTCAATAGCAGCCCCGGATGCCGACAGTGTCGCGCAGAATCAATCTCACCAGAACCAGAATGCCACTGGCGATGCTGCTCAAGAAACCCGCGACCCGACCCCCAACGATGCCGGGCCCAAAGACCGGTTTGATGCGCTTGTTCGAGACCGAGACTCCCTTCGTGCCGAGGTCACCGATATGCGCAAATCCCTCGAAGAGATTCAAACCAGACACAAGGCAGATATGGAGTCTCTGCAACAGAGGTTGGAGGACTCGGAGACCAAGAAGGAACAGGCGGAAACACAATTCCAGAACCTCTTGGAGCGCGTGAACACGATCAAGTCCCAGCTCGGGCAACGAATGAAGGAGGATGCTGTGCGTTGACCTGCCGGGTTTATCTCTGCCGAATCAGCTTGCTTACATGTCGCTACAGGAAGAATTAGCGCAAGCTCGAACGCAGATCGAAGAACTCGAGGATGAGAACATAAACTTGAAAGAACAGCTTGAATCAAAGTCTACCGAACTAGCACGTCTCTCAGACCAATCGGCCCAGCAGTCCAAGGAGATCTCCATTCTTCGGGATCGAACGAACTTATCCCAGCAAAATTGGCTCAAGGAAAAGGAGGAGCTGATGGAGCAAGAGTCATATCTTCAAGCCGAGTTTGAACAGGCGAAGGAGGCTATGCATAGCTGGGAAGTTCTTGCAATGGAAGAACGATCAATTCGGGAGAATCTGGGCGAGAAAGTCGCCGACCTGGAAGAGCAGCTCGGTAACCTTAGGGACGCCTACGAAAAAGCCTCGAATGAACGCGACAACCAGCAGTCGACAGTTGACGGTTTACAACGGGCTCTGCAGGAGATTCAAATTGCACGAAAACAGGAGCTTCGGGAGCTGGTGGAGGGCTCCGATGCTCAGCTTGAAGAGTTGAGACGAGCCTTGCGGGATGCGCAGCAGCAAGCTAGCAACGCCGAAAAGGATCTCCGCGCGGCCCAAGAAGAGCTGGAACGGGCGCGTCCGTTCGAGAAGGAGGTCAAGGAGAAGAATCTTCTTATTGGCAAGCTGCGACATGAAGCGGTCACTCTGAATGATCACCTAACGAAGGCCTTGCGATTCCTCAAAAAAGGAAAGGCAGAAGATAACGTGGATCGGTAAGTTTCGCTTCGCTCCGAGTGAGGCTCAATGTATTCATTCGTTGTTAACCTCTTCAGGCACATTGTCACGAATCATTTGTTACATTTCCTGGCTCTGGATCGATCGGATCCAAAGAAATTCCAGATTCTCCAGCTGATTGCAGCTCTACTGGGTTGGGACGATGGTACGTGTCCCGCACTGCTTATTCTTGCGCTTCGCTAACCTATCAACACAGAACAACGTGAACAGGCTGGGTTGGCCCGACCGGGAACTTCAAACACGGGGAAGCTTCGAGTGCCTGGTACTCCTCTTCGTACACCCAGCACACCGAACCTGGCCACTGAGTTCATGGACAACGGTGCTTCGAGCAAGGAAACGTTGGCTGAACTGTGGTCTAATTTCCTGGAGCAGGAAGCAGAGGCAGGGGACATGAACTCGAGACGAGGGAGTCATCCAGGCCCTATGAAACCATAGCGAATGTGTTATGCTATGTTATGTTATGTCGTGTGTATGTATAGGAGCATAGATAATCGTCATACCGCCTTTATTCTGCCGGACGTTTTTGTAGTGGTGCGGTTTTATCGAACTTCTCTATTGTGGGCCGATGCATTACTTCTCCTCTCTGCGTTCTTTGGCAGCCTGCTTCTCTAGATCTTCTATTCGTGCAACTCGCTCCGCATCCTCAATGGCTTCCAGTGTCCAGAAATTCCGCCCGGTGGTGATTTCAGGCCCTTCGGGCACAGGTACGAGGGTGTCCACTTTGTTGATGCATTCCGGCTGACCAAAGAAAGGGAAATCAACGATATTGAAAAGACTATTCGCAGAATACCCTGACAAGTTTGGATTTTCGGTTTCTAGTAGGTGGCCTTTTCCCCTAACCGGAACTAAGCTAACCGCGCATTAGACACTACTCGTGCCCCTCGCCCCGGTGAGGAGGACGGCGTGGCCTACAACTTTGTTTCTACCGAGGTCTTTAAGGAAATGATTGAAAAGGACGCCTTTATTGAATGGGCACAGTTTGGCGGCAACTACTACGGTACTAGCAAGCAAGCCGTAAAGACTGTTGGAGAGAAAGGGCGGATCTGTGTTCTAGATATCGAGATGGAGGTATGTTATGCTATGTATATGGCGTGTGAGCCTACACACTGACAATTCTCTAGGGTGTTAAGCAAGTCAAGCTTAGCGATCTCAACGCTCGCTTCCTATTCCTAGCACCACCATCCCTTGAGGAGCTGGAGCGTCGTCTGCGCGGCCGCGGTACGGAGAATGAGGAAAGTCTGAATAAGCGCTTGGCGCAGGCAAAGAATGAGCTCGAATACGCAGAGCAGCCTGGTGCGCACGACCGAATTGTTGTCAATGACGATCTTGAAACGGCCTACGCCGAAGTGAGGGATTGGGTGGTGGACGGGGGCCGATTTGGAGCGCAATAGCTATGTACATGGGCACCCTTGTAATAGCTGCATTCTTGTAAAGCAATACATATACATATCGCGAGACTAGGAGCGAGCATATCCAAGAATAAAAAGCTTCTCATGGGAATAATTAAGGAAACTAGGTACATGGAAAAAGACAGCGCTGGATGCCACTCCTTTTCTCCGGCAAGAGAAGATCCTAGAGAATAAGGGAAGCGCGGTCAAGACCGGGAGAGATACAGAATGTCGGAGACAAGAACAGGGAAACGCAAAGGAAGAAAAGGGATATCTGCAAGGGCCTGCTGGCGTCGAAAGAGACAGTATTTTTTGCGGGATGAATTAAGAGCCCATGGGGTCTGCTTTACTGTCGTGGCGCATCACCACGCTCAATTCGCTAAACATAGTCGCAACACCGGGGGTGATCAGTATCCGTTCATGGCGCCGCGTTGAGAGTTGCGACTGAGCTCCCGGTCCGCGGAGGGGCTGATGGGCCGGCCGCCGGCCGAGTGACCACCACCGGCGCTGCTCTCCTTTAGGGCCAGAAGCTGCTTGGCACGGAAAGTCTCATAGTGAATCTGGCTGGTAGTCTCGACCAGGTCCTGCAGGTGGGTGCGGGTCAAGAAGTTGCGCAGGTACACAAACTCGCAGTGGTTCTCATCCTCGACGTTGATGACACCCCAGCGGTTCTGGCGGCCGCGAACCTGCTTGCCGTTGACGACGATGGTCTTCTCACTGCCCACAACGGAGAAGGGAATGATATCCTGCACCTAATGTCAGATGGACCCCGTAGGCCGCGTTCAAAGATTCCCTTACCTTGATCTGCGCATTGATTGCGCGCTCTTCGTCGTCGAGCTCATCATTATCGTAGGGGTACATCTTCAGGTTGTGGAAAGTGAACTCCTCCTTGATCCGCTCCTTGAATGCCTGGCGTTCTTCGAGGGTGAGCGAATCGGCCTTTGCGATGACGGGAACAACATTGACAACGTCCGAGAGCTTCTTCAGAACGACGATATCGATGGGCTTCAGACTGTGTTGGAGTCGACTGGGTTAGTGCGGGGTGCGGGACAGATCGACTCAAAATGAGGACTCACGCATGGCCAGAGGGTTGAATGAAGAACAAGCAGCAGTGGATACGGGTATCTTGGATGTATCGCTCACGCTGAGCAGTAAGTTCCTTGCGGAGGTAGGCTGAGTGCTGATCCTTGATATATTTGACAATGGGGTCCCAGCTGCACTCATATTAGCCTGCATGCATCTTTTTTTATTGTTCGGCAAGAGAGGACAAGTATCATACCATCGGTCGTTGTTGACCTGGTCACCGTAGCCGGGTGTATCGACAATATTCAAACGGAGACGCACGCCGTTCTCCTCAATGACTAGTGAACCCGTCAGTCAAAGCGCGATAGTAGGGTCCCCATGGCCACACATACTATGCGAAACAGTCTGGATCTCAGTGGTGGAGCGTACGGGCTCATTGGGAGTGAGACGGCCCTTGGAGTCAATTAGGTGGGATGCGAATATGGTGTTGACCAGAGTTGATTTGCCAAGGCCAGTTTGTCCTATGCGCAAGGTTCAGTCAAAGGCCACAGAATAGCGTAGAGTCAATCAGAGCCAAATGAAGTAAAGCAAGGCCGGGGTATACATACCGACACACATGACATTGAACTGGAAGCCACGCTTCAACAGCTTCCGCTCGATCTGGGAAGTGATGCTATCGAAACCGACATGGCTATGAGGGAAGACGGTGGGCTGTTGAGCCGAAGCAGTACTAGTAGCGGCAGCCATTGTGAGAGAGGTGTAAAGCAAAGGACCAGAACAGGAGAATTTCCCCAGGTGAAGGTGTTGGAGAGAGCCCCTTAAGTTCTGTTATTTCCCTATCGAACTCAGGGGTGCGCTAACCTAATCGGGTTAGCGTCCTCCGGACTCAAAACGATTTGCGGCAACGACGAACTCAATGCTTTAAGTGCTTCAGTTCAGTGCCTTCGTGCCTTCAGTGCCTTCCAAGCTTTCCTAGGGTCATCTATTCTCGAACTCCCGCCATGGCATCATTGCTTGCTCCCCTGCCGCGCGTGCCCCGGCTCACTTCCCTCGGCTTCCTTCAGTCCCTCGCCCTACCAATCTCCATCACCGTTCCGCCGCTCCTCGCCGACCTCTGGGAATCCGTCCTTCGCGCCGTCCCCAAGAAGAAGACGTCACACATGAAGAAGCGTCACCGCCAAATGGCTGGAAAGGCCCTGAAAGATGTGCAAAGCCTCAATAAGTGCCCCGGCTGCGGGCAGGTTAAGCGGGCTCATATGCTGTGCCCTCACTGCGTGAAAGGTATGTTTGTGTGTGCATGTGCAGCTCCGGGAGAATGTACAAGGATTTACTTGGATCGTCTTTCCTTGGGCACATTTCCTGGAGCGGCGCAATGGGTTATCCGGAAATCTTCGGAATAGACAAGCTAACTATTCAGCAGATATCAAGAACTCATGGAAAGCAGCGCAAACCGCATGAGGCTCGATTGAACAGAGAAAGGATCTCGCGTTATAATAACCTGTGAGGTCTATGGGAAACCCCCATTGGGGAATGAGCATCGTGTATTTCTAGGATTGGGTTGTGGATATATCCGCTGCATGGCACCTGGCGTCTGGTTACGAAGGTCAAAAAAAGAAAGAATTTCTGTATTCTATTGATTCGGGAGGACTCGAATTAACAACAATTGCAATTGGTAGTACATTGAGTACAAATGTAATCTGGTAAATTTTGTAGCGCGCAAAGTGAAAACCTTCATTGTACCGAAAACCTGAGGCGTGAAGGCGGTACGTGCCTATAGCGGGTCCCCGAGTCCAACCGTCATAGCCTCCACAACAGCTTAACTACCCAAGCAGTCTTAGCCAATCTTGGCTGAATTTGAACATGGTGAGGTAGAATCCATCAACTCATTGATGCAGCAGCTAACTCTCGTGGTAGTCGAGACAATATCTCGCGTGGGGCTCCGCCGACAATGGTGGGTGATGATATCTGTGATGGTTAACACCTCCATATATGCTGACTAGGACCAGCGCACCCCGTCGATATTTTCTCACTGGCGGTGACTGAGAAGCAGGTCATCTCAGCATCTGGTGCACCATCTCTCAAGGTGCATTCCACCGTTGATGCAGACTTTCCACTGGTGCAGTCCCTCGATGGGGCTCACGCTCTGGGCTGCCATCACGTCGTCACCGATGGCAGTGGCACGCGGGCCGTGAGTGCCGGATTTGCAGGAGATGTCAAGGTCTGGTCCTGTCAAGATGGCTACTGGTCTGCAGACGCGGCAGCTTCAGGTACATTGTCGATGATCATCACGGAGGTGCCATGTGCTAATCGAGAAACCCCCAGCCAATCTGAAGGAACTGAATGTATGGGCGGTGGCTCTATCTGAGAATGGACAGTATCTTGCAGGCGTCTCTCAGGATGGTCACATCGGAGTGTGGGACTTGAAGGCTGATGGCGCACAAATACGAGACCATGAAACCAAAGGCAGCTTCGGCACCTGTATCGACCTGGTAAGCCCTGGTATAAAACATTCAAAGGCTTCTACTGACATATATAGTCGGCCGATGGTCAATTCATTGCCAGTGGGCATGAAAATGGCGCTGTTTACATTTTTACCACAGCACTTGGACGAATGCCGTTCTCCCTATCAGGTATGTCCCGTTCCCGTTCGACATGAAAGTCTGCGACGTCTAACAGATGATAGGTCTGGTGAAGCCCGTACGAGCTGTGGCTTTCTCGCCCGCAGGAAAGATTCTTGCAGCAGCGGGAGACTCAAAAGTAATCGTGTTGTATGACACATCCTCTGGCGAACAAATTGCCAATCTCTCCGGCCACTCCGCATGGGTCTTATCTCTGTCCTGGAGTACTACGGGAGAGTATCTCCTTAGCAGGTGAGTTCAAGCAAACCAACCCTGGAAAGTTTGAATTTTAACGTCTTTCAAAGCTCGTTCGACGGCAAAGTGAAGGTCTGGTCGATTGAGACCAAGACATGCGTCGCCACCCATTCCGAGACCGAAAAGGCTGTCTGGAGTGTCAAGTGGCTCCCAAAGACCAACAGATCAGAAGGGTTTGCAACTGCCGGAGCAAACCGCAGCGTGGCCTTCTACCGCGAGGCTACAGGCTAGGGAGAGCTCTTTATGGTGTACTCGAAAGCATGATGATGATTTGAACGAACACGATTCTCCATGTGCATTAAACTCGTAAATTTCATAAAAGACAACATTCGCACACCTCGAATGCACCTTCAGTTCATTGTCTCCATAAACAACTTGCGCATTCGCTTGAGAAATGCCCCAAAGTCTCGGTCCTCATTGACCAGGTCCACCTCGCGTTCCAACGCATTCCGATCCACCTTCGGTCGCGTGTGGAAGACCTCATAGTCTCGACTGGCAGTCCCTAATTCGAACCAGGCTTCGGCCTCCCAATCCTTCTCTAGCAGGTGGCTGTAAACAAATTTCAACCGGTCCTCTCGACCTGCCCCCTCAATCCGTAAACAAAGGTAGTCTTGCCAAAACTCCAGTTCGGGGAAATTGAGTCGAGACTGCGCATCCAAATGCTTCGCGTGAATTTTCTGTGCCTCCAGCTTTTGATTGATTGCTTTCTGGGTCTCCGCGATCTGCTGCTTGAGGCGATCGCGTTTGGCGAGTCGTGAGTCACGTTCCAAGGTGATGGAGGAGATGGCCGCGTGCATCTCGGCTGCCTCGGCTGCCTCTTTCTGAAGAGTCTGTTCATGTGTCTGGCTTTTCAGGTTGAGAATTTCGATATCTCGCTGTCGCATTCGCTCATCCTCTGAAAACTCCAGATCAGTGAACGTTTAGGGGAATAACGATGTCGCGAGACCGTACCTTGTAACTCGGCGAGGTTGATATGGAATTGATTTCGTTCTTCCAGGACTTGTTTGCGGCCTCGTTCAATAAATGCGTCGAATTTGGCTGTGAACTGAGCCATGCGATTGCGCAAGTCCTCGAATCCAAAGTTGATGCTGGGCAGCGAGTCGGCCATTGATGGGGCATCCGCCGAGGCAAGAGGAGGGCGCATGCCACTCGTCGACAATGACGGCTCAAATGATGAAGCCATGGTATAAAATGTTCAAGGACTGGCTCAGAATTCTCAAATTAAGGTTGGGGTTGAATAAGAGGAGAGAAGAGAAGACGCGTGGGGGATCAAGTGATGAGAACGATGTTTGGGTTGCGGCGCAACGTCTTATCGATAAGGCCAAGAAAAATTATTGAGCTCCAACTTTCTCGACTTTCAACTTCCAACTTCCGAGACAATACGTTTTGTTATTTCCCAACCCCAGTCCTCGATATGATCTGGCCTGGACTTGCGCACATTGCAAGGAGCAGATCACGATCAAATGGATGAACATCCCGATAACACTTTACACTATGGGCATGTGGGACGAGCTGTCTACCTCCCGGAAACCAAGACATGGACTTTTGCCCGCTCCTTCAACCGCTGTATCCCGATCTCATATACGGGGGTGACAAAGAACACGGTACCGTCAGCTGGTAATCCGTCTGAACTGCAGCTGCCGCATAAAATCATTCGCCGTCCAGACGACAAACTCATTCCAAAAACGCACCTGGATCTTGCTGCACAATGGCCCACCATCAACGATGATGCCTATTCCAAGGTCATTACAGAGACAGCGGAAATCTGCGATCCCCAAATTTCGACTCTTTTTGACTTGGGCTACGCGCTAGACCACATAAGTGATGATTCATGGGGTATTCCGGCCCCGGTGGCTATCGCAGCCGTAGTGACCGGGGTAAGTCGGGATACGATCTCGTTTCGCATGATGGAGGATGAAGTTGCAGAGATACAGCATGAGGGCTCTTTGTTGCATATACCATCTATTGGCGATACAGAGACTACAGAATGGTCGCAACGGGGAGCCCCAATCCAGCAAATCTGTTTCGCCCGGCCCCTGAAAGGGAAGGCCACTTGGATGGCTGCTCGTTTGAAGAAAATGATTATGATTTTTCGACCCACTTTTCAGCGAGAGCCTGTGCCTGCGTACGTCAATGGCACTGATACTGAGGCTCTGGCTATTCCCTATCGAAACACCCGGCTTGATGCAAATCCCGCGGTGGCGTTGCCGGAAAACCTCACAGGAGGGTTCACCTTGGCCGATGTGACTTTTAATCCGTGGTACTCGAGGCAATTCGGCGTCGTCGATATCATGGGAAACTGGTCCGTTTGGGAGATTAGAGGCCGACAAAAAAAGCGTGGATCCACCTACGCTACCAAGAAACTTTCGATGGCCTCGCTACCATCAAGGGATGGAAGGCCTCAGTTTGAGCGGCCGAGACACGACGGCTGGGCATCGATCGTGTGGGTTGCTGATCGTTCGACCGTAGTGGTTTCTGATCGTCGTTGTACTGCGCTTTACCAGATGACCGGCGATGCTGTTCGGTCCAGCTCCGTCGAACTGGGAATGAACAAGCAATCAGAGTGGGTTCTGGACCTGCAACGAAGCATTCAGAATCCTTCCCATTTCTTCGTTCTTACAACCTCTCGACTGCTTTGGTTTGATGTTACAACAGCACCGCCAGATTCAAATGGCACAAGGCTACCTCTACGTCCTCGTTATACTTGGCGCCATTTTCGGGATCCCGAGGATATAACGTTACGTATCAGCGACCTCATGGTCAACCGCGGTATGTGCTTTGAATGCTTAGTGCAAAATGATTGGACGCTGATTATACTAGATTTGTATCTAATTCTATACTCGCGACTTACCGATCTTGTCCAAGGGTTTCCTTGCCCGATTCTCGCAGATGAAGAGACCGAGTCAATCTCTGTACCTGATACTTTCATTTTCGAGAGCCCTAAGAATCCCAATGCAGCGGAGTTTTCACCCACCGACAATATGTATACACATTACTCCAAATTCGTGTTTCGGCAGGTTCGCCACACTCCTGCAGATGCAACGCGGAACCGCTACAATTCGAATATGACGCTGATCAAGCTTTTTTGGGCTGATCTATCCCTGGCCGTTCACGAAACGCTGTTCCAGGGTCCCGACCATCACTGGGGACCTGACCAAGAGGGTGTGCTTCTTGAAAGTGGTCGTATTCCACAAAACGCAGAGCATTTCACACATGGGAATGAGACGAAGATCGATGACGAGGAGTTCATCGTGGATGACTGGGATGAATCCGCGGTTTCACGTCTCACTCTTGCCCAAGCAGCCCCCAGGGTTTCTGCCATGGATTCCTCTCACGATATGGATCAAGATCTCCGATGGACTACAGATTGGACGTCTGTTTACGCACGTGTAATGGCAGATCGGGCAACCCTTACAAGACCTAGAGAGCCGGAAGGCACTCAACCGACCGTGGATCAGATCATTGGGACCCTGGAAAATGACGCACGCAGGGCATCAGATGATTTCAGTGTAAGTGGTACGATGTAAGTCTACTTAATGAAATCTCATCGACCGGTGAATTGATACTGATGGATTTTAGGCTGGAACTTAGTGGCGGTCGGCCATTGTTGCACGATATTGACGAGGGTGCGAACGATGTGGCTCGTCTTGCTTCAACTGTTTTCCCCCAAAGCCCCGATATACAAGCTCCGTGGCGATACATGATCTTGCCTTTGCGATTTTCCAGTCTGTTCCACGGCATGGAAAGCATTTTGGCAGAGCCGCGGTTGGATTTCCTGGAAATCTACAGCCATTTGGTTGACGAGTGGGTTGCACTGCTCCCTCATGGCGAAGACGGCATTCCCGATCCCACACGCGTGTTGAAAGAGAGAACAGTCCGAGGCATTGCTCTTGATCTTCTTTTTGCTCGCCTCATTCGGATTTCAAACATATCCAATAAAGATAGATCGCCACGCGAGGCTGATTCAACCAACGCAGATCAAAGTCGAAAGGAGCCCATGCCGTCGTCACAGAATTCTCATCAACAGCTGTCATCTTCACAAGTGACCCCTACTCGGGGTTCGGACGCAATTGATAAGCCCAAAATAGCCCCTGCCACAGACTACAGTGCTCTTTCCGCATATACAGTCTTCAAAGAGCCCCGTTCAATGCCTCAAAACGTGACCAACTTGTTATCTCATTGGCAAATGGACGTTGACCCGGCCGCCTATGAATGGCAGAAGACCTCGCGGCTGCTCGGCGAGGAGAGGAACCAGATGGAGCCGAGGGCCTCCAGACCCCGAGTGCGCAAGAAGAGATCAAAGGTTATTGATGCACCCGAAGCTTCATCCCTGCCGCCGACTCCTGTCGCACCCGTCGCACCTGTCGCACCCATGATTCGAAACTGGGGTAGTCAGCCCGACCAGACGATGCCCATCCCAAGCAGTCAGCCCACGGTGGAGATGCCAATGACGCAGGTAGAACGAGGACAATTTGGAACACGGGAGGCCACCAAGAGCATCAAGACCAAAAGGCAGAAAAGACGAGCAGCTGGCTTTTAGGGGAGAGACAAAGTTGTATGCATGCAGTATGCAGTACGCAGTACGCAGTGTACGGAGTATATCGTATTAGCAGAACCCGACCAATCGCAGAAATGGCTCAGATCAAAGGGATGAAACGCATGACAAATGCAGACTCAGCTGTCCAATATAATGAATAATGACATTATATACCAGTGAAACCGCTGTCTTTTCTCTATACTTCCCTTTAACGTTAACCTAACGTCCTGACAAATCCACTTTTCCTCTCCCGCCTTTTTTCTCCCGGCCCCGCAGCTTCAACTTCCCCTCCAACTTCACTCGCCATGTCAGACCACCAATACAAGTTCAACGTGTCCATGAGCTGTGGCGGCTGCTCTGGCGCCGTCGAACGGGTCCTGAAGCGTCTTGAGGGTATGTATCGACACGTATTCCTAGGTTGTGTCTTGCTAAATGACCACGCAGGTGTCAAGTCCTTCGACGTCAGCCTCGAATCCCAGACTGCGCTCGTGACCACCGAGTCGACCGTTCCCTATGATACCGTGCTGGCCGCGATCAAGAAGACTGGAAAGCAGGTGAATAGTGGTGAGGCTGATGGGCAGACAATGAGTGTTTGAGGCTCCAGCCGCTCGACGATTTGACGTGGTTTGGGAAAGGAAACAATAACCTTCTGTTGAGGCTGGAGGTCAATAAATGAAGCTATACTTGCAGCTTTCCTTTCTCAGACTTAGACTTGTCTGAAAGCATGTTCTAAGCATAATACACATTTGCATATCTTCGTTAAGACAGCGACTGTGTGCTAAGATCACGATACGTGATTGAATACAATGGCATCTTGTATAGCTCCGAGCTAGTTTAAGACGATCATCTGGTTTCATAGATTCATATGCCGAGGAAAGATTCCCCAGACAACACGATAAAATTGGAGTTCATGAAGTGCAGGCGTTCTAAGGATATGCAGAATGGTATCATGGACAACAGCGTGACACATAAAAATGTAGAGAATCTCGAATGCAAAGAAAATCAGTCCTGTTCCGCCGTGAAACGCTTTCCCATCAATCAATAACTATGATTTGTTGTCCATTCGGAACGGTGGGCTGCGCCGGTCGCGATTCGACTTGTTGTACATAGACGGGTCGGTTCTGTTCCGCCATCGGGAAAGATCGGGGGTCATGAGCCCGGCTATGAAGGATGTTAGTCTCCAGAGGCATATGATTCAAGAACTTGTGTGGATAATGAGCTGGCTGATCTCGTTGTAGAAAGGGCTTACCGCGTGGTGCTCAGTCCGTCACCAAGGCGCCTTTGGCGAGGAGACTCATGAAGTTGATCGTAACATTGCTGTGCCACTACCGGTGGACTTTTGGGCCGATACTGCTCCGAGGAAGCTCGGACCTGGGACATGTTCATGGCATCATAGTGCTCAGGGATCCTCATCTTGGCAGGCTGACAGAGGGAGTCGCCCGGACGTGCGGGCTGAGGCCTCGGGCGCTGAATTAGATACTTGACCGGACGAACCTCACGAATATCAACGTGACGAACAAACCCATCGGCGTACTGCTTCCCACCAGGGGGAGCCTCATGGAAAGGACGGTCGCCATTAGTATGGGATGCCCAAATGGGGGCGTATGGTTCTTCAAGCGTTGAGGATTGGCCTCGATCCGTGCGGGGGCTACGATTAGAATGGTAGGTAGGACGGATTTCAGGACGATATGTTTCCAGTGGCACCCTGAATGCTCGGTCGTCTGCAGCAAAACTGCCATTTGATTTAGAAGGCGCCGGTGGAAGGTGATGCTTGGAGGCGTGCTGATGAGCATCGGTAATACGCATCCGGTCCACTGGTGGCCTCACATCCTGACCGGCAGGTGCAGCAGCAAGCGGAACTGGCTTGCTTTCTCGCGGGTATCCTACAACCGGAGGCCGTTTCACCTGTGAGAGATAGTCTCGTCGGAGATAAGGCGCTTCCTGCAAGCGATGCTCTGATACAAGTTCCTCACGGCTGTATTGTCCTCTTGGGGTCAGTCCTTGAGAGACGGGGGCTCCATTAGGCATTGCGGTCCAGTTATCGGGGCGCGAATCAGCACGAGGGGCGTAATGCGCTAGACGCCTTCTCTTGGTATTTGGATCATCAGGACTGCCTAGTGGCCCAGCATTGCCATGTTGAGAGGGATCTCCCTGAAAATGAACCGGGGTTACGGAACGAAGCGACATCCTGTTCGTCAGCTGCTCTAGTCGGCCATCCGAAAGCCGCTTTTCCCCAGGCCAAGCAGTTTCAATCGAGGGCAAAGCATGATCCTGTGGAACGGCTCCTTGTCTGGAATGATAAGAAATGGGAATTCCGGACCGGGATCCAACGTGGGTCTCGCTAATCTGTTGAAGCTCCTTGAGCCCGCTAACAAAGACAGGCGCATTCGCTCTGTCATTGGACGGAATAGGAAACCTTTCGACCCGAGAATTAAGACCCAGGTCCGCTTGAGATGTAATCTGGGAGTAGACGGTGTTTCCACTTGGACGAATATCCTTCTCCAAAAGACGGACTTCGGGTGGCTGCTGCGTATTTAGTGGAATAGGCCTTCTACCAGGCCCGTATGGAGGAAATGCTCGCTGACTTTCCAAAGGAGTCTGTCTTTGCTGTGCACTTACGTGGCTCTTGCCGCTCGGTCTATCCGTTGATGGAATACCAGGCAGTCGCTGCATTGGGCGACTAACCTGTATGGAGCCTGGATCGGCTCTAGGGACAAATTCCATGGACTGGGGAGCAATATCCCGGCGCCTGACTGGTTCCGATAATTCCTGCGCAGCCGCGGATCGCTTCCCGTTGCGTGGGCTCTCCTGTTCAGCTGGGGCTTCACCAAGGCGGGCCTGTCCAGCACCTTGGGCCTCGGCGCGGAAACGATGCAAGGCGCGATTCCACGCTTGATACCTGCTGAAGCCTCGACGGTCGAGGGTCTTCTTGGCCGGCATCCGGGCAACGAACCGAAACCCAGGTGGTGCCTCTTCGGATGGCTCCCTCGCAAAGTCCTCGTTTGTAGGAATCCCGACATTGACCGGTTGGGTTTGAACATCCTGAACCAGGGCATTGCTGGATAAAAACTCCACACTTTGGTCCCGAGTGTTTGTGGCGGTTGCCACTTCTTCTTCTGTCTCGCTATCCTCGTCGTCGGATATGACGATTACTTCGCGGAAAACATCTTCAAGAACGGTCTGGCCATTTTCATCATCTCCGCGCCATTGGATGACCTTTTGTAGAGTACCTTGCTCAACTGCTGACCTTGCTTCGTGGAACGACTTCTGTTTCAAAAGGCGGTCATAATCAGTGTAGACGTGTCGGATATGCGCGACCACTGCTAATTGTGCTCTGCGAGCCAAAGGTAGCCCAGGTGCGGTGCCGACTTTCCGTTGACCCTGAAGTGGTTATCAGGCACCTCCATCTTCCAACTTTTGCCCCTTCCGGGTATGCCAAGGAACTTACCTTCTGAAACGCAGTTTTAATGATTTGGAATAAATCAGTCTGAGGAATGTTTGGGAACAAATCTGTAATGGCATCTCTCGCCTCGGTGTTAATACTGAGTTGAGAAACCTCGGACTCAGCTGGTTGGGGTTCGTGTAGACTGCCGAGGGTGTGAAATGGCACGGCCTTCCCTGCACTGGTGAGATAAAGACCCAGTTCTGAACAGGCGGCTGCAACCACGGTACTTGGGAAATGAAACCCGATCCGATGAACGTGTTGGGACAGGTTATGCGTCTTGGCATGGGGGGTTGTCTGGTAGATATGAGCCATGTTCAGACTAGGACAAAATACACTCATCTCACCGAGACCGCATGAATTTGGAGTCCTTCTTTGCGGCACCTCTCTTTACATGTAGTCGTGAGGAGTGGATTTCCCGCGGGAATGAAGGTATAGCCCGCAGGTGCTCGCGCCTCGAAAGAAATCTGACCTGATCGTCAAGCATGATTCTGTGAGGTCAAAATGCCAGCAACACTAACCACAGTTCGAAGTTTCTTCTTTTCCTGAGTGACAGACTCCAGGATGATCTTGTGTTTTCGAGCTCTCTGCTGAACGGCCCGACTAGGAGCGCGCCTGGCCGAGGCCGACGCAGCTCTCCTAACAACTCGAGCCATTCTGTTCGAGCTCTTGACACAAAGCCTACCGTGAAGTTTGTCAACACATGTTTCTGGAGGGCGTGTTGACGGCTGAAGGATATTGTAGGTTCAGAGAACGCATAAAATCACCGAGGTGAAAAACCGGGCCCCAGTCTTCAAGGCAAAAGCCACGTCGTAAAACGACACGTCTCTTGAGTTGAAGCCAGAATTAACCCAAAGGGCATGAATATGAAGAGGTGTGGGGGAAGGACAGGAAATTAAAGTCGCGAAGTTGCGGCCCAAAGTCACCTGTCCCGATCGGGCTAGCGCTGCCTGAGGCCGATCTTCGATCTCATCTTCGTGCAACCAACATGAGCATATCAGCAGGAGCAGGAGCATGAGTATGAGCGTCTCGGGGACTGTGGCCGACCAGGCCGTTGTTCATGCATACCGTCATCTATACCGGCAGGGACTAAAGACCATCAGACATGCAACTCCCGGTCGCCATGTCCTGCTCACGACCTTGCGGACATCCTTTCGCTCCGCTCCACGCGAGGAATTTGACCCATCGAAAATCGCCAATACCCTCCGCTTCCTCGAGCGCGCCGCCGATGCCACAGGCTTCGAACATAAAATTGTCAAGAATCTATTGTTCGCTAGGTACTGGGAACTGCCCAATGTTGCTAGAGAGTCGCGCATGTAAGTGCTACTACCACTGCGGAGAAGGCTGTCTCTGACTTGCCTGTAGGCTACGGGCCCTGGGACTCGCCAGACTAGAGACCAAATTTCGTGAAAGTGCCTACGGGCATTATAATTCGACCCTCGAACGTCTCAACGAGAGTCTAGGGACGTGTCTGAAGTGAGGAAAACCTGCTACCGATGCGATTCGTCGCACTACGGTCCTGCGTTGGGCGCCAGTGCTTCTCCTTGGGCATAAACACACGATGGGGCGACGAGGCATCTCTCCTGAAATGGAATCTGGTCACAGAATTCTCGCCTGACTTGGGGATCCCGTTCTCCACTCCCCACTCGCATCAGGATATCAGGACACGATCAGGACACGTTCTGGCATGATGATCCATGCCAACCCGTTGTCATCCTCTGCATTGTTCTCTCGACTGGCAATGGCCGACGCAGAACTCGTGACGTATAGTCCACGATATTTCGCAGCGTGGTGTACTTGCTAGGGTTGAGCGGTCCTCGATAATGGAACTGTAGGTAGTAATCAGACGTGATGCAGGGCTGCGACCTGCGCGCAGAACTGGTCGAAAGCGGAATATCTAGAACAGTTTCCCACTTAATATAACATATGCCAAACCAGCAAAATATTAGACTCTCCAGACGTTGAGTTTCTGTACTTCCAAAAATCTCATCTCGTTATTTTGGCGATCTCTGTCATGTGATGAACCTTACGTCACATGCCAAAATGCCGAATCCGTAACTTATCATCCTCCAACCTCAAAGAGGGTTGGTTATTGCATCCGATGTGATCCACCCTAGCCCTTCATGAGCAGCTTCATATCGTCACTGTTGATCGAACTCGGAGTCCGTACCCGACATCCTCACCCTCCCCGCTGTCCCAAGGACAACGAAGCGGAGCCCCCTCAAAGCCAAACAGAATCATCGACAAGTGACCGTCCACAACCCACCGTTTTGAATTCTGGCCAGGATAGCCAAGATAGTGGTGATTTGCGATCGACGATCGGAAATGAAGGGTCTTTGCCTACCCCTCCTTTCTTCACATCCCTGCCCAAAGATATGGATGGCCGGACTTCGGAGTCGGAAGGCGTTCGAATAATGCCTCAGAATGGCCCTTTATCCAGTGACACATCGTCGATGACCCGAGACACATCCAACATAGTACGCGCGGCTGATGTGAATACGAATGCATGTAGCCCAGAGAACTCAGTACCTGGGCATACCGAGTCGGCAGAACCGGTTACCAACTCGGGTTTGCGAAGCGAACGAGCTGGACGAACACCAAATGATGCATTCAATACAAACGAAGCGAGCCCCATGCATCTTCCGGCCGATGATGGGATGGGCTGGCTTAGAAAGAAGATTCATGCCATCCGAGAGCTGGATCTTGGCAACGAGGAGAAAGCACGGATGGTTCACGACCTAATGACAGAAAGCTATAACTCTTCTCGAAAGAGTCAACCGAGCATGTCCGCAGCGATCTCCCCCACGCTTAGCTCTTCGGGTCTGTCCCAACCCGGTAGCCCGGCGACCCTTGGAAGGAAACACTCGCCAGATTTGAGTCCGCTAAGCCCGTCATTATTGTCCTCGATCCCTCAATATGAGAATCATTTCATCCTTACACCCGAGGATTTGCAACCCACATATGTTCCGAAGACGGAGCCCGAGTCGCCAGTGGTGGAGACAAGTGAAGAGACGGGTGAAGAAGATCCGGATACGGAAGAATTAGAGGAGACCTCTCTTGGCTGTCAGCACTATCAAAGAAATGTCAAACTCCAGTGCGTTACCTGCAAGAAGTGGTACACTTGCCGCTTTTGCCATGACGAAGTCGAGGACCATCATCTCATTCGCCGAGACACCGAGAACATGCTATGTATGTTATGCGGTCATGCCCAGCCCGCGGCGCATGACTGCAGGAAATGTGGGGAGCAGACTGCTCAATATTACTGTGAAATCTGCAAGCTTTGGGACAACGACGCAAAGAAGAGCATTTATCATTGCAATGACTGTGGTATATGTCGGATTGGCCAGGGGCTTGGCAAGGACTTCTTCCACTGCAAAGTAGGTTGATTCCTCTGAACTGTGGTATTTTCTGTGGCGCTAACTTTGTCTAGACATGCTCTCTATGCTTACCTATCTCGGTCGAAAACACTCATCGCTGTATTGAAAGATCCACCCAGTGCGACTGTCCCATTTGTGGCGATTACATGTTCACTTCACCGGAGACCGTGGTGGTGATGCGATGTGGTCATAGTATCCACCACAAATGTCTGTCAGAATATTCGAAAACCTCTTTCCGTTGTCCTATCTGCAGCAAGACCATCACCAACATGGAATCAACATTCAGAAATCTGGATCGCACGATTGAAAGTCAGCCCATGCCTGAGGAGTTCAGAGACACGAAGGCCTTGATTTATTGTAACGACTGCGGGGCAAAATCGGTGGTCAGGTACCACTGGTTGGGCTTGAAGTGTGATCTGTAAGTATATACGACAAACGAGTTTACCGAGGAAGAAGTTAACACACGACAGGTGCGAGTCTTATAATACAGCTCAAATGAGGGTTTTGCACGGTGACGTATCTGCAGTGCTTGAAGAAGAAGGCGTCAGCAATCCCTCATCTCAGTCGCGACCATCGTCCTTGAACGTAAATGGGGACCCAACTGCATCGTTGGCATCTTTGCATCTCAGTGCAAGTCAAGCGACCCAACCCCGACCAGTGACCGCTGGTTCCGAGCGACAATTTGTGTCGTATAATATGACCCATGGCCGCGCTATCTCACCCGTGGTCAGCAATTACTTCGGCCTACCGACGGAACGCGAGTCAGAGAAACCGTCTTCATCACCCTTTTTCGGGGGTACGTCTCAAGATAACAAGGGCGGGGATTATGGTGCTTTGAACTTTCTAAGCAAGAAGCTCCGAGATCGCTATGGATTCCTTGCGGGTGAGATGGCACTCGCCGAAGAAGCTTCGGAGGCTGAAGAGGAAGACGAGGATGCAGGACGCTCGGATTCTTCCGGGTTAGATGAGGAAGACGGCGAGGAAGAAGAAGATGAGGGAGCTGAGCATATCGACATTTTTGGCCATCTATGATCCTGTCGGCAATATCAATCTCCAGACTCGAAGAGAACTCGGACAGGTGATTGGTTCCTTAGTTCCTTTGGGCCCGTGGCCTATTGGAGCATCGAGGCTCACCCAGGACCTTCGGCTGTGAGCCCAAGATTATCGCATGCAATGGGAAGCATTGCAACTTGGAGCGCAGCATAGACCTCATCCCATGAATGTTTAGACGACAACCAAGGAGCCTTCGATAATCAGGTTGTTGATACTGGCTGAGCCTCTCCACGCTCGGTTCTGTGCACTATTGCAAGAGCAATATACAAGCACACCAACTCAGCATGGGGGGCATCGTTGACCTCCGTCCTGAGTTGCTCGGTTCGGCTCCAATTGAAGCCTGCTTTCACCAGCACAGCGCTTGCATATTTCCAATTTAAAATCCGCATTAGCATCACGACTGAAATGAACTGCATTTGAATCATTCCACATCATTTTGATCAATAAAACATCCGCTCGAAGATACATAAATCATGGGTACCTGGAAGGTCAATTACTTAGACTGGCGATCTTTCTGGCCCTGATGAACGGTCTCTAGATGCATCTTCCACATGAACAGTAGCGAGCTTTTCTCCCTCGTTTGCAATGGCCAGAGCCTCCCGTTTTTCCGAGCCACCCTCATATTCGCCTGCCTCGACATAATCCAAGCCTCCAAAGATTTTCTCCATTCGTTCCAATGACACGCCCTTTGTTTCGGGAAGAATGAAGTAGACAGACACCTAAGTCATAACGATTAATCCGGGCCGGCCATGAGATATATGAGGAATATCCAACTCACCCCAGCCATTACATTGAGTCCGAACAGTAGCCAATAGCTGTGGCCTCCGACTTTGTCATTGAACGAGGGCCAAGATTGAGTGAGCAGAATAAGCCAGCAAGTTTGGCCGAGCATTGATAAACCAAAACCCTAGAAGGATAGACCACATCAGCAGATAGTCCCCATTAGCCGTCAGTAATATTCCCACTTACCTTGTCTCGAACATGCTGTGGGAATATTTCGGAGACAACCGCAGCCGTGATGGGGCCATTGGACCAGCAGTAGGTCAATCCCACAATGAATAGCATAGCAACTTCAACGATAGCAGCAGCCCTATTTCCATTTGAAGGGAAGGCCGTGGTAAGACAAGACATGATCAATAGTGCCAGGGACTGAATGGCGAATCCAGCCAGTAATGAACCTCGTCGACCAAATCTTTCCACGGTAAAGGTATTGACCAGCACTATGAGTAACTGAAGAACAGATTGAATGCCATTGATTGACAATGCTTGGGAGCCAGAGTTCCATCCGAGACTCTGATAGATGAGAGTGGCGTACATTGTAAGTGAGGCAATGCCACCGCACTGCCCAAAGATATGTGAGTATCTCTCGACAATAAGAGCAAAGTAAGAAGAATATAAGAGCAAAGTAATAGAAAAGTAAGGAGCTTCTGTTATGAAACGATGGGGGAGACGACAAACAACTGTCTGAGTGCATCATACCTGCTGTAGACCTGCTGCATAGAATCCATATGCAAGGCGCTTCCGCATACTCTTATCCTTGAAAAGACCAATGTAGCCCGGATCATACCGTCGACGAAACTCATACGATGCAACCAACTCGTGAAACTCAGCCCGAATACGTTCATCAGTCGGTGCCCCAGACCTAAGCCGGCTCAACACCTGAAGAGATCGTTCGGGTGCGTCTGGATACTTCTCCAGCATGAATCGAGGGCTTTCAGGGTACCAAAACGAGACGGCGATGAAGGCGATACCGATCGGAATCTGAATGAGGTTTGATACTCGCCAAGCAATGTTATAGGGAGACTTGTGAAAGGACATTCCGTAGCCAGCCCAGAAGGCAATAAGGGTACCCAGTTGGTAGCCAAACTGGGATACTGTACCCACAAAACTACCCCTCAGCTTCGTTGGAGCGCATTCAGCGACGTACAGATTCGTTGCAATATAGACACAGCCGAACCCTAGTCCACTGACGAGAAAAAGGGTCAGTCAGAATCACTGGGACACGAAGACCAAGGCATAGATCAGAAGAGCTCACGTCAAAAGCCGGCCTAGAATCAGGACACCAAAGTTGTTCGGAACGACCTCGACGACTCTGTATAGATGTTAGCTCTAATCATCAACATCAGTGTATGGACAACTTCTCACACTCCGATGATCATGATGCAGATGGAAACGCGCAATGCCCAAAGGCGACCTAGCCAACCAGCGAGGGAACCACCGAGCCAGAGCTGAGCCAGCCCTAAAAGGACGTTAATAAAGATCCAAGCTGATTACCCATAGAGATCACTCACCGGTCATTGCCCAGGGGATAGTCGCAACCAGACCAGACCTATTGGCGGTAATTCCATAGTATTCAATAAATTGTTTATCAGCCAGAATGACCGTCATAATACCAGCATCATATCCATTGAAGCAGGTAGAAAATACCATGCCATAGAGCAGCAGTGCCGCAAAACTGCAATCGGTTCAGTCTAAACTTTGGTCAAACTAGAAACGGAGCACTTACCGGTCATCCTTTGGAAGAAACTTCTCTACAAGGCCCATATTGACTCAAAAGCCAAAAAAAAAGAAGCAATTTTCGGGTCTTGGATCTTGGAAAGGGACTTTGAACACACGACCCTTCTTGCCGGTCTATATATACAGGGAGTAAACCCGGGGTATCGGGTCGGGACCCCACATATTCAGATGCTCAAATCTGGACTCTGGACCTCGTGCATAATTCCCGGGGTTGAGGAGCTTAGCATGTACCTGAGCTAATGCGGGGTGCGAGACATCAAAGGGTCAACCTGTCAACCTTAATCTCCGTTTATTTTGGCCCCCGCCGGGGCTTCTCCGCCGGAGTCTTGCCTAAACCGGAGTCTTGCCTAAACGAAGCTCTGTTCCGGAGACCATCACGAGACTCTCAAGGAGCCCGAGAACTGTGCCAATGCGGCTTCCGAAGAGAGATTTGCCGATCCTCTCAGTACTCATAAGAGACAAGTGGTGCCCCCGGGGTATAGAGCTGAATGGTCACCGCCGAAATCTAGGAAGTTAAACATGGATTATCCTCAAGAAAGCTTCATCGCAACGACCTTTGCGACAGAGTCCTTTTGGGCACGTCGTCGCGAAGTCGTTCGAGCTCAAACCCTCCGGCATCAGCTCCAGATGCTGAAAGAGACAGGTCGTTACGATGCATTCAAGCTCAAGTGGCATCCATGCTATTCAGATCCTCCCACTGTGTACCCTGTACCCAACCACCAATTCTGGGATTCCGACGTGGCCAAATGGATTGAGGGCGCCTGTTACTTGCTAGCAGACAACTTCGATGCGGAGATTGATGTGGCAGTTCGAGAACTAGTGCAGATGATTAGCGAGGCCCAGCATCCAGATGGCTATCTGAATATTCATTACTCTGTTGTCGAACCGGGGAAACGCTTTACCAACTTGAGAGATATGCACGAACTGTAAAGTTTTATTTGGCATTGCGAAGTAACAAAGACTGACGAAACTCTTCCTGGTCCAGGTATAACGCAGGTCATCTCATTGAAGGTGCCCTTGCACATCGGCTTTACTACAAGAATGACGAGATGCTGGCACCCATTATCAGATATGTGGATCTGCTCGCAGCTACTTTCGGTGACCAGGAGGGCCAAATACCAGGCTACCCTGGTCACCCGGAGATTGAACTGGCTCTGTTACGCTTGTATAAGGTGACAGGTAATCCAAAGCATTTACAACTGGCCAGATTCTTTGTTGAAGAAAGAGGAAATGCCAATGGTCAGGAAAAGAAGAGACACTATTATGATGTCGAAGCAGAAGCGAGAGGTGAAAGCGAGCATGACCTACCCATGTACTATCCTGCGGCAAGAAGCTACTGGTATGACTTGACCTGTCAATCATGGATATTCCCTTACTCTCTGGTCATCCTGACAATTCAATGAAGGTATCAACAAGCCCATTTGCCGATTGTGGACCAGCAAGCTGTTGAAGGACATTCAGTTCGAGCCATGTACCTTCTCACAGCTGTCGCAGACCTAGTTCGGATTTATCACTTCGAGGGTGATTTTGGTGCTAAGTATCTACCTGCTGTCCGCCGGTTGTGGTCAAATATGATAGAGAAGAAGTCCTATGTCACGGGTGGCATTGGAGCCGTGAAGAAGTGGGAAGGCTTTGGGATCGACTACTTTTTGCCTCAGGGCACAGATGAAGGCGGTTGCTATGCAGAGACGTGCGCTGCAATTGGTGTGATGATGCTGGCTGAACGTTTGTTACAGGTATGCAATGCACTAGTTATACTGCTTTAGAACTAACGAAAGTGCAATAGGTGGAACTGAAAAGCCATTACGGAGATATCATGGAGCTTTGCCTGTACAATGCAGTCTTGACTGGCATGAGTTTGGATGGGAAAGCATTCACATATGTGAATCAATTGGCCTCTTCAGATCAAGATCTCTCGCAGCGGCACGAGTGGTTCGAATGTGCTTGCTGTCCACCCAATGTTACTCGAACCCTGGGTTTCCTCGGGGGTTACATCTGGAGCCATGTAGTAACATAGTGCCATTGTGAATGTACATCTGTACACTTCGGCTACTCTTACTCTCCAGGTCGCCGAATCGAAAGTGCAGATCACGCAAAAAACAAACTGGCCATGGGATGGTGATGTGGAATTTGATATACACACAGATCAATCACCACTTGGTCTGGAGCTGCGGCTGAGGATTCCTGGCTGGGCGTCATCATGGGAGGTTATATTTGCCTATTTTCTCTCTGATGATGTGCTCCATGGCTAATTTGAATTGATAAAGATCACACCCCGTCCTGACCAGCTGGATGTGCGAGATGGATATTTATTCCTGAGTGAAGCGTGGTTACAGCAACATTCGAGTTTCCGATTCTCATGTCCGATGCAACCACGATTGGTCCGACCCCATCCTCTGACCATGCAGCCCGTGGTATATATGACCCGAGGACCTATCGTGTACTGTGTGGAGGATATTGACCACCCATGGGAGAAGAATCACTTCAAGGTAAGTGCACCATGGCCTATGTAAGGCAAAATGCTAAATCATTAGAATAGACAACGATATTCGATCCTGAAGCCCATATACGAGAAGAGAGTCGGTCTGAACCCGACCCGTATGTGGCTATAGTCGCCGAGAAAGGTGCGGCAGGAGAACTCGATACGTCTTCCTGGAATGGGCAAATCACGGCTGAGACGAAGCGTAAAATCATCGGACAGACAAGGGATTTGTGCTTTATCCCTTACTATCTGCGCGCCAATCGAGGAGGTCGAGGGCAGATGAGGGTTGGATTGCGAGTTCTTTAGTTTGACTGGATATCTTGAGGGTATACTTCTATGAGATGAAGAATCACGGCGTATAGACCTATTCAGAACTTTCCAATGTTTAGAAGGGCAACAGAATGATCTACAGATAACTACAGTACATATTACCTTAGCATAATTCCTATCCTAATTCTAGTTCCTCATTCCCAACTAATTCTACTTCCTAAAGTATGAGCAAGCGGATTAGCTAAGCCTTCTGCTCGCGGCCATCGGATTCCACCTACTTTATGGACGTATCTGCTTTCGTTGTCATGCACAGATTGTTTTCCGTTCTCGTTCTCGTTCCTCTTTTCTCTCCTTCTCCCAACATGAATTAACTTCTCTCCTCCTCATATCCTGAAACAGAGCACGGATCCTTCTGCAACCCCGGCCGCCCTAGTACGAGTATGCTCCTTTGCATCTAATTTCAGGCTTCATTTAGCTTGTTATTTCACCTCGAGGCTCATTGCTCATAAAGGGGGCTGGCTCTCCGTGACGAGGTTCATACTCACTTACCCCTGGGAACTGTTACTGTTCTCACGGCCTCGTCTAATCTCTTATCAGTCGAGTCCTACCCCACCGTATTCCCACTCCCCTGCACAACATCGCCCTGCTTTCGACTGGACGATGATGCGTCGCAACTCCGACATCGAAATCCGGCTCCCTGATGCGGGTCCAACTCCCGTTTCTCCAGACTCCGTAACCGAATCGGATGTGGAAATGTTATCCGGAGAGCCGGTACCGCCGCTGACTCTTCCACCACACATCGCCGCTCGCTTCTACCGTCGCAGCAGCAAGGCGCGGCGCTCGTCTGCCGCCTCGTCGCGCCGAAGCTCGATTTCTTCGCTGCACTCACACCACTCGAACGCTTCTTCTAATGGCTCGCAAAGCGCGGACCACATTGCCCAGCATCTCCGTCGTACATCCATCTTGGAAAGCCGGAAAGCGAGGCTCGCAGACCGCGCCCTGCACGCCGAGAAGGTGAGGCTACGCGCTTCCCTTGCAAAGGCAGCTACCAGAAACCTACAAATCGAGGAGAGAGCCCTGGCTGCTCAGCAGGCCCGTGAACGTCTCCTGGCGGACATCACGGCCAAGTGCGAAGATCAGGTTAAACGGGCCAAGAAGAAGGCCGAGGACCAGCGGGAGAAGCAAGCTGCGGAGCACGCCCGTATGCGGCTGGAAATGGCAGAGAAGTTTGCAGAGGCTGAAAAACGGCGGACACTCTACCAGCAGACCCATCGGCGTCAGCGCACCAGCAGCCTGCCGGTTGCCGAGGAGAAGAAGATGATGGTGCGGGCCGTGACCCAGTCACTAACCCAAGATGGAGCGGCTCGAAAGATTCAACGCGTCTGGAGGACCCATCATGCAAAGGGCGTGATGCAGCAGTTCCGGACACTCAACCTGTCGGTTGACCGGGTTCGGGAAATGTCCTTTGAAGAAGTCGGAGCTCTCCTTTCCAACCGGGAGGTTCTCGATACCATGACAAAGGTACTTCGGCTTTGCGGGCTGCAGGATATGGAAGGCGGGGCGCTAGGTGAACGTGGTGCCGTGCGCACGTTTCTTAGCAGCTACCTTATTGTCACCCATCCCGACGAGGTATTGAGCGGCGACGGCGAGCAGGAGCAGGACTTGATTGCCAAGGCACGCGAGCTGCTGGTAGTCTTTGAACAAGTCGCTGCACTGCTCTCCTCAGGCTGTTGCTCGCCAACCGTGATCACCGCAGACCTCCAAATCTTGTGTGAATCCCACAATGTTTTCTTCTCAGCATTCCATGCCTGGAAATCCCATGATTCAACTGTCTTGATAGAGATCATGCTTGCGCAGTTCGTTGAGTTGGAACTGATATGGCAAACTGTCAAGGGCGATACAGCCGGTGGTGTTGCGGAAGATTATCGACAGGGCATTCGGCAGAACCAAATCTTGCTCCTCGCCAGACTCAAGCGACTTGCAGGCTCTGATCGTGCCATGCAGATGATCCGGGACTCACTGAAGAAGGCCAAGAGAGAAAAGAAGCGTTCTACCTCTAAGCAGTCCATTCCCCGGTCCGCCGAGGTGGCGACCTCATCAGGGGATGTCTTGACGGAGAGTGTCACCTCCCCTATCAGCGAGTCATTCAACAACGTTGATGCTGCCGTTCTGCAGGAACTGGACAAGCAACGGGCCTCTCCGCATGAGCGGTTCACTAAGATCCTCACGGCTCTGCCCGAGAACCGGGTTCTTGTACATGAATTGCTGCTCAACAAAGAGTACAAGATTGAGGAGACATCATATACAGACCCTCGAAGACAAATCATGGAGCATATGTGTGATCAAATGAGGCGAGATGTCGAGGCTGGACAAGGCACTGGCTGGACAGTTGCCATGGCCACCGTGATCCAAGATCGTCTGCTGCGCTCGCTGCGACCTGGGAACTCCCTGTACGTACTTATCAGCGAGGTCCTGGATCCAAAGCTGGTTGAAAGCCAATGTAAAGCCGGGTCATTCTCCTACGAGAATTTCTTCGACTTTATGAACACAATTTTGCCTCGACTCTGTGCTCCATACCGCGACCCTGTGGTCAAAGCGTTCGCCGAGGACACTTCAGGTGATGCTATTGATCGACTGGCGAGGTTGATGAGTATCATCGATCTGCTTTCGCTGGATCACACGAATTTCATGATTCAAGTCGCAGCTCCGCAACTGATCCAAGAGGCCCCCGGATATGAACAGCGAACCTTTGACAACGGTGTTTTGGATGGGTCAATTGGGCTGGGGAAGACCCGGCGATTTTGGCGAACGAATCGCAAGATCATTGTTGATGAAATGAAGAAGCGAGACCCGGAGAATATTCACGGCGAACCTCGCCCACCTGCCACACGAGTATATGCACACGGCCTCGTAGACCTTGTGCTCAGCAACGCGACCGTCTCCGAGGACTTGATCCCCGAGACTCTGGCTCTTGACCATCAGCGACTGGAGCGTCTGCATGCCAAAGCATTCCGCATTGTGGCAACAGCGTCTATCTTGCTAACAGCGAAGAACTTGCTCAAACGGGATCCGCGATCGCAATGGAAGCCCGAAGCGGATCGCATTCTTTCACTGGACTTTAATGAGATAAGTGCGGACCGCGTGCAGTCCATACTTCAGTCGACGCACCCCATGCCGTCGAACGCGAGCGCACAACTTGCGGCTACCATTCGACGGGTGCTCGCTCCAGTCGCGACAGCGAGTGCTGTGGCTGTACCCGGGGCCTCGGTGCAGGTCTATCCAGATTCATCGGAGAGAACTGGGGCAACCTCGGAGTCCACAGGGACCGGACCATCGGCACCCAGCTTCTCAGACCCGGTGGCACGACTTATCCTCTCACGTCTGCGAAGTCACGTTCTCTCTCGTCTAAGCGCCTCCAGTGCCTCGGAGAGAGTGCGTGCGACAACCACCGCAAGCCAAAGTCTGGCGGGGGCTGGTATGCCCGAGTTCGTCAATGAAGTCGGGCAGCTTGTGGAAGAGTTAGAGAAGATTAGAGAAGTGGATTGGCTCTGTCACGGAGCAGTTCACGAGCGTCTTTACGAAGAAGGCGTTTCCACACAGTAGCGGCGTTTCTCGGGGCGTATATAATATCATAATGATCATAGGGATCGTGGTTGGGCTTTTTGTCTTAAGGCGCAATTGGATGTTTGACTCTGAGTTTGGTTTAGGGCAAATTGGCAGGAATGGGCTTTACTGTTTGTATATGAGAGCCAGGAGTGAATATAGCCGACTTGAGGCAAAGTTCTTGATATTTGAAGTTAACTAACTAGATTAGTTTTGATATTGATAATCACTATCTAATCGTTGGTAACCCCACATTCCACCCTCAAAATTTCCCCTCCGTCACCAACCTCCAACCTCCAACACCCCTCACAATGGTCGAGCCACACATCTCCCTCTTATCCGACCTCACACCTCCCTCGCTGGAGCGGACATGGCTCACGGCGCCGCACCCGACACTCCCAATTGTTGCGACATGTAGCTCCGACAAGACTGTGCGGGTGTACTCGCTCACCAACTTCAAGCTTTTATCAACCATCACCGGCGGACACAAGCGCAGCGTGCGGACATGTGCCTGGAAACCACACGTACAGGGCGAGAGCGTACTGGCCACAGGCAGCTTCGACGCCACAGTGGGAATTTGGCGACGATGGGACAGCTACGGGCAGACCGAGGCCGACAATGGCGACGAACAAGACGGAAACGGATCAAATGCAGACGAAGACGAAGAGTGGCGATTCGCTGTCCTCCTAGACGGCCACGACAGCGAAGTCAAGTCTGTTTCGTGGTCGCCGTCGGGGATGTTGCTAGCCACATGCGCGCGCGACAAATCGATTTGGATCTGGGAGGATCTGGACGACGGGGACAATAACTTCGAGACGGTGGCCGTGATGCAGGAGCATGGCGGTGACGTGAAGTGCGTTTCGTGGCATCCCGTGGAAGAATGTCTCGCGAGCGGCGGGTACGACGACACGATCCGACTGTGGCGGGAAGATCTGGATGACTGGGGCCAAGTAGCGTGTATCAAGAAGCACGAAGGCACCGTGTGGTTCCTTGATTGGGAGGGTCCTGAGACCGTACCAGCGTCACCGTCCAGCGAGCTGCAGAGTCAGTGGCGAGAGCAGCGAGCTCTTTCGGGACCAAGACTGATATCATGTTCGGATGATCGCACTGTGCGGGTCTGGCGCCGTCTTCCTAAAGAGATGTCGCAGCCGGGCATGAGCTCGTCGGCGGCTACCGGTATCCCGAGCATTATCCGGCCCACTGGAACCGACGAGACGTGGGAGGAGGACGCTTTGTTGCCCCATGCACATGAGCTTGCTGTCTACGCCGTTGCATGGAGTAGGAAGACGGGTCTCGTTGCCTCTGTTGGCGCTGATGGACGCATTGTGATCTACGAGGAACGACTTGTGGCGCCGTCCACTGATTCGGATGCTATGGATACCGAGCCTTCAACAACACCCTCGTTGCAAACCGAATGGGCAATCCTTGCTGTCTTGGATGGGGCACATGGCATCTATGAGATAAACCATGTGGCATGGGCGAACCGAGCAGATCGTGGGTCGGCGGGCGCGGAGGAGGAAATATTGGTGACGACGGCAGATGATGGCAGCGTCAAAGTGTGGACGCTGCAGCGGTGAATTACCTATTCATGGGAAGTATATACGCATAGAGGTTGTTATTCTGTACAAGAGACTCACATAGACATGAAAGGAGTGACATGTGTCAAGAAATGCGAAAACAATAAATTCTACAGCTCCAGCTCCAGCTCCAATACAGAATATTCAGTATTGAATATTCAGTGTTGAATGTCATTGAATATTTAGTCTATCGGAAGATCAGACGGGTACGTCTTAAGCTTTGTATAGATATACAGAGAAAAACCGCGAATCAGAAAAGATATAGAAACCGAGACACCGCACCCAACACATGCTGCTTCGTATCATGATTGCTGGCCCTCATTCAGCGGGCGCGAACCTTCATGAACGCTTTCGTCATCACTGACCTCACCAACAGCATAATGCTCCCGGTCGATACCGGGTGAATGGAGGTCGTCTAACTCGGACTCGTCAAAATCACCGGCTTCAACATCGTTAGTCGAGCGCTTATTGTGGAATCGGTCCAGGACCGAACCACGCATGCCATTCATCTCTTCCCCATGGACACCACTGTATCCCTTGTGGGGGCGGCGACTGCGCCAGATGAAGAAGCCCCAGACGATGACACCAATGATGACCACGACAAGAATGGCCTCACCCGACTTGGTGTAGGCGTGCGTCTCGGCGTCCTTCAGGTTCTGTTCCTGCTGCTGCTCGCCCGCAGTGCTATTGGGGTAACCACCGACAGAGGTCTGAGGCAGCTTCTCGCCATCGATGCGGGAGTCGGCCGGACGACCTCCGATGCTGGCAATGTCTACGCGCATGAAGCGGTCTAGCATGTCACGAGTCTGACGGGGTTGATCGAAGGGGACCATGTGGCTGGAGTTGTAGAAGAGCACGTAGGTCAAGTTGCGGGCGTATTGGTAGATACCGGCCGGCTCGCCCTCGAAGGTCCAGTCGTGACGGGGAGCCCAGATACCCGGAGAGGTCTCGAAGCCGGTTCCACCCTTCCACTTCATGTTGTGAATCATATTCTCTGTTCCAATGTGGTTGCAAATCCAGTCCTTCGCACCGCTGAACAAAAGGACGTTGATGCCGGATTCAAGGAGACCGGGCAGCAGCTGGACGGCTGGTCGAGAATTCTGTGCCTTGAAGGCACTGCTGACGAGACCAGAGCATTCCTCCCAGCCAGACATCTTTGCAGGGTTAATGTTCAAAGCCTTGATCACGTCGTCCCGGCGGAGATAAGGCCTCATGTACTCCAGGTCCGGCGGCCAGTTCATACCACATGCAGGGCTGGTGTCCTTCAGTCGAACGTCGTACATATTGTAGCACATGCCGTCTTTGGTGGTGAGCGTCAGGGCTTGCTGAAAGACGTTCTCACATTCTCTGACATTAATTTTGTTTTGAGACTCGGGTGCTTCCAGCGTCGACAGACAGACGGAGTTCAAGGCCTCGAGATTGCGGTAGGTTTGGGTTCCCTCTTTGATCAGACCCTCCTTTTCAGCAAACTCGAAATTGGCCGGATATTGATCGACTGGCGAAATCCAGCCATTACCGATCAACAAGCCCTTGAGCGGCCACTTGGACTTTCCATTCGGCACAGCAGCCTTGTTGCGCTCCTGAATAGCCTTGGCGATATAGGGGAGATGCTGACCAGCATACGATTCACCTGCAAGGTAGATCTACAACATGTCAGAACTCGAATACTTCGGGAATCTGGCTCGGCGCAGCAAATCACATACATCATCTCTTTCATACTCGGGGAACAGGTCGAAGAACTTCTCCAAGAAGATCATGAAGTGGGCGGACATCTCATCCAATTCGTGTATGTAGCTGTCGGTGTTGGCGTAACTAAAGCCAGTGCCGACGGGCTGGTCGACAAAAAGCAAGTTGGCGAATTCATCCCAAGAGCCCTTGTTGTATTCCAATGTCTGGTCGTCTTTGAGTCGGTAGGGGCCAACCTCCATCAGCGCGCCATCCATGGAGCTACACCCGGGCCCGCCATTCAGCCAAATAACGGTTCTCTGTCGGTTCGCAATATGTTGGTTTTGGAAATGCCAGAAGAATAGGTTGCCGTTGCTTTCGGGGTCTACTTCAATGTGTCTGTGATAGTTTGTCCCTATTAGTCGCCGGTCCACTGCATGGACTCAATCGCATTAACTCACCCAGCATGCATCTTCAATAGAGGACCATTGGGGGCTCCAGGTAGGTCGTGTACATAGTAATCCGCAGCAGAGCTGGCCGCGGACAGCACCGGGCCCAGCACCAGGGAGAGGGTCCATGACAGCATGGCCAGAGCGCCGCCCCTCTTCGCACGAGCAATGGAAGGCATGGTAGTTATTTCAGGAGTTCGGTAGTATATAAAAATTTCGCAGGAGATAGCTCGCCAAAGTCGTGTCGAGACAAGTCCGTTGCGGACGGAGGACAGCTTAGGCGGTCATCGAATCCAGAAAAGGGGAGGTGTAAGGAGGTCGCACAAAGAGGGAGGATGGGTGGTGAGAAAAGAGCGTGCAAGTAGAAAATAATAGAAAAAGAAGACGACGTAGCGCGGTCGCCGAAGTTGTAGGTCAAAGAAGCGGAACGGACGGAGTCCAAGGAGTGCGTGGCCTCGGCGCAGTGTACGGTCCCGTACAGTTATGGTATTACATGTATATTACATTTAATTGTGTTATTTAATTGTGAAATTCATATACCAATACATACCAATACTTAACCAGACCCAGGACTCGAATATGTACCGCGTGGCCCGATTTAGTCTTCTATAAGATGCGCCACTATTCTCGAGGAAATCTATTTCAAGATAAGGTATTCGTCTATAAATGGCTGATATTCATTTTTATGTTTATTCTAGCACGCAGTATGATATTACATGTTCCTAAAGGGCCTTTTTTACTCCGTACTTGGTCAATCTAGAAAAGATCATCGACGGCCTTGTCGGCGTCGTTCTTAATCAGATCCACCATCCCCTATAAAGACCTGGTTAGTGTCGAGTCTAGGGCAAAAGGGGACATCCGAACTGACCTTGGGCATGATCGGCTCGCCTTGGGCATCCTTAACGTAGCGGAACGGCATCTCAGTCCGCTCATGCTCGTTGATCAGAATTTCCGGATAGTCGATGTAGGAAATCTCTTCGAGGGGAACTGTAGAATACTAGTTTAGTGTATATACTCTCATCATAGTTCGAGACTCACTCTTTTCGTGCACCACCATACGAGTGACTCGCACAGCGGTGTCGGTGGTCATCTGCTTGGGACCCAATCGGCGACCAACGTAGCCCTTTTTCCTCAATTCAGAGGTCCGATCTATATCTTATTAGTCCAGTACTTAGTCCAAATCTTATCATCGACATACCCCTGGGCGGGTCATCGCCTGTATGCCAAGGTTAGCCCAAAGTCAAGTACTACAAAGAAGAATCCTACCAAGAATGCCGCCGAACAGAAAAACGTCAAAGGTATCGCCATCCTCTGGGCTCAATTCCACCTGAGCAGCAGGATCCAGCAGACAGACCTTATCCTTGGGGTAGATCTCCTCAACACTGCGCTGTTCAACCTCGAAACCTTTGGTGGCGACCAGTTCAGCGGGCAAATTTCCGCTTAGTTCGGCAGGCACCGAACTGAGCAGGAATCGAGCCCCAAGAGCATGGGATTCGCGAGCGATGCAAGCATATTCGAGGGTAGACCACGGTCCCAATTCGGGATCAAGATGCTCGACCACAAATGCCCTCTGATCGGTCATGGTCGTGGTGGCGGAGGATGCAAAATTGAGGTGAGTGGTGGACGCAATTGTGAACTTAATTGTGGAATGTGCGGATGCGGTGACTTTTACTCTTTTACTCTTCTTTCCCAGCTTTTTCCCTTTTTCTAGTTGATACTCGAGTTATTTACTCTGATTGAACTGTACTAGGTTTTATTTTGATAACTTTTCAAAATTACTTAGTTATCTCGAATGTGTGTCATTGCCCCCTTGATGACGTACAGTTACAGTGCTCTACCAGGTAGATTAAGCAATCAGCAATATACTCAGTAGTAACATAGGAACATAGTACATCGTAGCATAAGCTGCATAGCGACCTATTTAAGCATAAAACAGAATCCAGACAAATAGCGCACATTCTGATGTGTCAGGTCTGTAGCCGGGCCCCGCGTCCAGCGCGTTATCGATAGAACCCATAGAAATCCCCCCAACTCTCTCTCTCTCCACTATCATCGTGGCACTTTACTTCTTCCAACTGTCACACCCTGACTTCCTCTCCCTTCTGCTTTACTCTATCTCTAGTTACCACTTTCCCTCTCACCATCATGAACCCCCACCAGCAGAACAAGATCGATATCAACGTGAGTGGCGGCCTCCGACACCCAACTTCACAGTGTCCCTAACCCGCCCAGGCCATGACCCCGGAGGAGCAGAAACTCTTCCGTCTCTATGGCAAGATGCCCAACAAGAAGGATTTGCTCCAGAATAAGCTAAAGGTAAATTGGGAACCCCTCATTTCCCATCCCCAGCTTCGACCCCTCTTTAGAGACCCTCTTGCTAACTCTCCCCCTACCCTCAGGAGCGGAAATACTTCGACTCGGGTGACTACGCTCTCAGCAAAGCCGGTAAAGCCTCAGACGTCGGCGTCACTAGCATCGGATCACGCCACCCAGTGCCCGAGAACATTCCCCACCTCACCGCGACCTCACCCGGTGCCAACAACACTGCAGGCGGCAACGCCAGCAGCGTGAGCTCACAGGGCCAGCATATCCCCGGTAGCATCAGCGGGCACCCGGGCTCAGTCGGTTTCCAGAGCCGCAGCCCCGCCAAGGAGGGTAGCTACCTGCAGCGCGGCACCAGTGTTAGCGAGGGCTCCGCCGATCCCGACGAGGACAAGGAAGCCAAGGAGCTCAGCGTCAGCCCTCCTGCTGCTCGAGAGGGTGTGCCCATCCGTCGGTGAACGACGTCCCCTGCATCTGACATTTGCATTTTCTTTTCCGGGTCTGGGAGTGATTTATTCTTTTGGTTCAAAAGCCTGGCGCTATGGGAATGATTCTTTTCCGGGGATGAGGTGCACTGCGGGACAGGGCAAGTAAGAACAGAATTGGGATGGTAGGCTGGATATTGAGAAACTGAGAAACGCAGGGAAGAAAAAGTAAGGGCGCGCTGTGACTCGGCTCGAGCTTACTGCGTACTGCAGTCTCGGTTCTTTTTGACTGCTGAGACATCAGCACACATCGGATCTCTCGTCCCTCCCGTTCTTCGGCTTGTTCATATATTTTTCGAGCATTGTCTTTTGCATTTTACGCTGTATCCATTTCGTGCTTATGAATAGTTCTACCATGGAGTATGCTCGATTTATCCCATTTGTTCATAACGGAAACCATTTATTTGGGTTACATGAGATGACCGAAATCGCTCAAATAAAGATCTTTGTCTAATTGAAGCTCCCTAAATATCTAGAGATAGCGGGGCGAAGCAGATGAGACGTAGCAAGGTTTTGTATTGGAAGCCAAAAGCAGACATGGAGGACAACAGAGGGTATCAGTGCCAGATAATATCGGGATAAGACAAGGCAGAAAAGATAGCAAGGATTGACGCTGGTATCATGAAGCAGTCATCAAGATGGAAGACACTAATAGAAATGTCTCCGAGGGAACGCACGGATTCTTGGATTCATTATTCCTTCGGGAAAGTACCTGTGCTCCGTGTACATGAAATGAGGGGGTTATACATGAGGGGAAGAGCCAGGTTTCAGAGATCGTTGCCAGAAAAGGAGGCCCAACAGGTAGCCGTGTATGGTGTTGGGAAAAGGCAGGGACAGAGGCCATGCACTGGGAAGAAAGCTAGCTCGGTTTGGATCGGGTCCGAGGCACATGGCATTAGCAACCACTGGAACTTGTCCCTGGAAATCAGCACGATTTGTCCGGTGGCAAAACCAGGGGCTTTGCATCGGCTGAATCATCGGCTGAATAAATGCACGCGACGGGGGTGTCTCCTGACAGCCAATGCTGCCATCGAGTTCACTGGGATCGAAAGTGACCACTCCGATCCATGTGGAAAGCAATGATGCGGGAGAGGACCAGACATGGCAGGTCTCACTCAGTAATAACGAAACTAGTTCAGTCGGTTTTCCAGTGGCGCTAAGCCATTGTCCAAGTCATCGTGCTCCCCGAGCCAGAGCTCGACCGCATAGAGGGCCGTAGTGCAGGCAAGATTAATCCACCTCCACATATTGCCCCCGCCGCCATCTTGGGTGCTCCACCACTCGCCGCTGCCTCCCATAGCTTGCGAGGTCGATGAGAAATGCTGCATCAAAAGACTAGTGTAGACGGCGACAAGGATAGTCGGTGCAAAGTAGCTCAAGAAACCCAGAAGCTGGCCGGCCGCATCCGAATCATCCAGGGAGGCTTCCTGAGAGAGAGCGCGGGCCCCAGACTCGCGCACGGCAGGGATGATTCGCGTCGAGGCATACAGCACCAGCAGTCGGTAGGCGAGCGAAATCAGGACAGAAGGGGTCACAGCACTGAAAACAGCGGTGATCACATTAAACGCCGCATGGATAACCGATGGCAGCAGAGATAACGCGTGCATGAGGGTGGTGTACGACGCCATGATGATGGGTGGGAACGGGGGAAGTCGCCGGCCTGCGCAGGCGAAGGGACATGCTCCATTGGGTATGAAGGCTGATAGTCCGTGAAGATCTGATAGATGCAGAGAACGACGTACGCAAAGAGCAGAGAGCTCTCTACGGGGTTTCCGCGCCCACTGCCAATACCCCAGGCGCACAGAATAACGGCGCATGTAATGGAGACACCGATCAGAGCGGCGTCCACGTTCGAGATCTCGGGGAATTGAAGTACACGCCAGAGGAAGTAGACAGAGCTCGAGATGATGGTAGCCGAAAGGACCAAGAGACCAATCTGCTCACAGAGTTAGTTCACGGCGCAACACACAAGGAGTTAGAAGAGTACACATACCATCCAGCTGTCACTTCGTCCACCTCGATTCACGAGCCAACGAGTAATTTGTCCAGCGGCTTGAATCACCAGTAAACTGCAGAAGCCCTCTGCCAGTTGAAAGACGGGAGTCGACCATCTCAGAAGCCGGTCCCAGTTGCCCAAGGTCACAGTCTCGACAAGACCATCGCGACCGAAGAGCCACTCCTGGACGGAGCTATCCTGCGCCCGCTTCCCACTGAAGGTGCGCTCTACCCATCCACCGTTACTCTCCGCGTCGACCGAGAAGCGATTTAGGGACCAGATCAACAGGATCGGAATGATAATCCATTGCGTGGATCGGATGGCGGTGACGAGGGAGGAACGGAACCAGGAGCGCTCGGGGGTCGAGAGCCTCAGCAAGGAGAAGAGGAAGTAGAAGGTGGCCAAGGATAGCGAGAAGGCCAGACCGCATGTCTTGCCACCAACATCGAAAGCGAGAGGGATGGATGAGACGGTCACGGTGAGGAAGACGGCCGACGAGAAGACTCGAAAGAGCCACATCGGGGAGGTAAACGCGCGGGGCGGCGCGCGGCAGGTGTCGCGGCGGAGATGAGGGTGAGGAGAGAGATGGAAGGAATACACACGACTACTTTTCTTTTTCTTGACCTTATCGCCCTTTCACGTGGGCCCACTCGAGGGGTCAGGAGCGAATCGCGAATGTGTAGGGTGTAACGTTGGAGATGAAGTTCTAAGGGCGGAGAAGGTAGGGAAAAGTACAACTTCAGATATGTAGCTTCGCTTTCAGGTACAGAGTTGGCCCTGAGAGTTCTTGACGGTTATATTGCTAGTATTCAAGCGAGAAAAAGAAAGCTACTCGTACGGAGTACCAGGGGTCAGACTGGCGGTCAGAGCACACAGCACATCTGGGGTTGTTCGATCAGGAATAGCCTATGGTTGCATTCTTCTATGAAATGAGCAAGAAGCACACGATCACTATCTGAGGTAGAGTCGATAACGCCCATCATGCAGTAACTCGGGGACATAAACCACGAGTCCCTTTAGATGGACACCACACCCTTCCTTCCAATGAAAGTTTAGCGCCGTTTTGGTATTACTATATGGATACTAAAAATCAGACTGGTTGTTACAATAGATACTAAGAGATAGATAGGGTTAGAAGTGAGAGATGAATAGAGTCGGAAGTGAGAGATGAATAGAATCGGAAGTGAGAGATAAATAAGAGAAATAGGGTTAGGAGTAAGAGATATAGTAGTAAGGCATACATAGGGTAGCTAGGATTTTTAATTACGACTGATAGTAATACCAAGACGGCGCTAAATCCTTTAAGGAAAGAGGGTGTCTATGACTCTAAACCACGACGAAGTCTGATAGATTCAAGGAACTTGTATATATACTTACTTCCTCGACGTATACGCAAAGAAATCTAGGTATCAGTACTTGCACGCATTGTTGCGCACGTTTCCGCATCGAGCTGACTAAGCTTCAATCAGGTGACCTGTCAACCCTAAGCTAAAGCCCTCACTCCCGATATAGGCAGGTATGACTATGTACATCCACCCAATGAACTCTGGAAGATACGATGAATCGTATTTATATTGGGAAATATATTACTCAATCTCGATTTGTTGATATTGATCTATCTCCATATGAAAACTATATAAAAGTCTCATTTTCTGATAATATCCATGGATCTGGCGGGGATATACTTCTCCGCGGATTGCAGGTACTTGTGTAGAACGCAGGTAGGAAAACCTTTTATAGAGCAGTATGGTGATTCAATAGGCCTAAAGCTACTTTTTACTAGGGAAACCAGAAATATTAGCCCTAGAGTCAAATTATATGGAGTCCTAGGCGGGCAGAAAGTTGGACAAAAAAGGCGGTCTGTTGAAATGTAGCCAGCCAGAGCCCGGCAAATCATAAGCTCGCGCATTTCTATAACTTCTTTTTCTTGGCTTGTTGTATGTTACGCTTTCATCGCTTGTTCAACATGGCCGAAACTGCTGCCAAGAAGCTTAAGACCTCGTCCCCCTTGATCGGGACTCATAGGTGAGTACTAGCATCGGCCCATCCTATAATCGATCCAAACTGACTTATCGCCCAGTGGTCACTTCCACGCGGATGAGGCTCTGGCGGTCTACATGCTCCGCCTACTCCCCACGTACTCTTCTTCTCCGCTTGTGCGAACCCGCGACCCGGCTCTGCTAGAGACGTGCCATACCGTGGTTGATGTTGGCGGCGTATACGACGCCGCCATCAACCGCTATGATCACCACCAGCGCACATTCTCCACCACCTTCCCCAAGCACAACACCAAGCTCTCCTCCGCGGGTCTGGTGTACATGCACTTTGGTCGTGCCATCATTGCCCAGCACATGTCCCTGCCCGAGGACCACGCCAATGTCGATCTGCTGTACGAGAAGCTTTACACTGACTTTATCGAGGCCATTGATGCCAATGACAACGGCATTTCCGCCTACGACCCTGCCGCTTTGTCTGCTGCCAAATTGGAGAAGCGCTTCAAGGACGGCGGTGTCACTCTTGCTTCCATTGTCAACGACATGAACAACCCTGACCCCACCAGCCCGCCGGGCGAGCCCCAGGACGAGGACAGTCTGTTCGGTCGGGCCAGCACACTCATCGGCAATGTTTTCGCTCGCAAGCTTCACCAAGCCTGCTTCTCATGGCTTCCGGCCCGCACTACCGTTGGATCTGCATACCAGTCGCGCTTCGACGTCCACTCCTCCGGTCGTATTCTCGTGTTGCCGCAAGGTGGTGTTCCCTGGAAGGAGCACTTGTATAACTTTGAGAAGGATGCTTCGAACGGCGAGGAGATTGACCCTGCTGCGCAGGTGTACTATGTTCTGTACCCCGAGAGTGGCGCCGAAGACTCCAAGTGGCGCGTGCAGTGTGTCTCCGTGTCCGAGAGCAGCTTCGAGTCCCGGAAGCCCCTGCCCGAGGCCTGGCGTGGTGTCCGCGACCAGGACCTAGATGGTGTTATGGCGTCCGAGGCGGAGAAGGCTGGTCAGCCCAAGCTCCCCGAGGGCGCAATCTTCGTGCACGCCAGCGGGTTCATCGGTGGTCACAAGACCCAGGAGGGTGCCATGGCCATGGCTGTGCGAAGCCTCGAGCAATGATTCACCACAGGATATTGAGTGTATGGATGTCACGAGACAAAAGTTATGTCTGTCTTTGGGTTATGATATCAAAATGAAGACCTCGAATCAGGACCCAGGTCTTCGATCTTTTACCCATAGACTTTTCTGTTCTTGCAGCTCACGGGTCTACACCAAGTTCCCTAGGCTTTGGCAGACAATTGTGCCTTAACAGTGGCAGAGGCTCGACGCATGAGGCGTCACCATGGATATAGGTCCAACTTGGAAAGGGCAAACGAGTATAGTCCACGTTATGAATAGTGGTTACAACACACTAAAGAAAATAATGAAAACCATAATTAAACGACCAGTCCCAGGATTCAAACCGGTGAATGTAAATTGGTGCTTTTAGGGTTTGTACACCCTTCATGTACCTTGGTGATAGGCTTCGGGATAGCTTCACCACATCACAATAGGCATATGATCTTCTGATAATATTGAGGATATTATTCAGCCTGTGATACTACTAGAAGATCAAAAAGAAAAAAGGTTAACCGAGCCATAGGCCAACCAACCGACACCCTTGGCCCTCATATCCACACCACCTGCACACTTTTTGTACATGCCCCGCCTCCTCAGCCACTACCTCAGTACTTGATTCGACCGTCGTGGTCGACTGCTCTGCGGTTATCTCTAGCGCTGGCTGTCGCTGGAACTGTCCAGTAGCCGATCTGGTCTGCTTCTGTGCACTTAGCTGGTGTGGCGATGGTGCACTTGACTGGTGTGTTGCAGGGTCTCTCTGATAGACCAATTCGAACTCGGGGAACATGCGACGGAGTCGGCTCCGTGACAGCGGAAACCGATCCTCGCCGTTGATACTACGGACGACGAGCAAAACCCAGGCATACTCTGGCCTTATCTGCCACGCTCGCAGACCAGTAGTATAGAAGACCTCAGGATGACTGGAGAGATCTTCCTTACGCCCGACTTGGGCGATGGCACAAATCTGCTCAGGGGAGAGTTTTGTGGCCGGGAAATTGCTTTCCATGCTCGGAAGCGCGAAGCCGGACTCATCTATCTGGCCGGTGGCCGGGGTCGACCGGCCGCGCCGCTCGTTGGGTTCGTAGTCCCCAAGAGGGAATCGCTCCGTCTCTGGAGGAAATTTAGGACCCCGAACTCATTCACCTCACCGGTAGCTGGGGTCAACCGGCCGCGCCGCGTATTTGGCCCCAAGGCGTAGTCGGGTCGCGGCAGGTCGGGCTTGAGACAGTCAGATAGATAGGAGAGACAGACAAGGACAATTTCGTCATGTCCGAAGCGTCCATGAGAGTCGAGTATAAACAGCTCATTCTCTCCGGCCAAGTAGTCTCGCGCTGACTGATGAACAAACTCAATACCGTCATCGGCGAGGGAGGGGCAGGGGCAGGGGTAGGAGTAGGAGTAAGGAAAAGGTGAGAAGAAAGTAAGGAATTGAGAAGAAAGTAAGAAAAAAGTGACGATTGGGTTGGGCTCGGTAGGTTCGGGGAGGGAGGTAGTTGCCATTCTGGTCAGGCCATTTCCGCAGGATCGGAAGGTCGCTGGGCAGCAACTACTGCTGCCCTTCGAGTAGCAGGCACCATATTCAGGAGGTGATAGAGGGGAGTAAGTGAAGAAGTCAGGTGGATGAGCGGGAGGTAGTAATAGATGGAAGTAATAGAAGAAGAGAGATGGCTGAGGAGAGGTAGTGATAGATGGAAGCAATAAGTAATACATGGAAGTAATAGAAGAAGAGAGATGGCTGAGGAGAGGTAGTAATACATTGAAGTTCAGGGCGACGTATTTTGGTGGCAGCTTAAGGGATAATAACGAGTAGCGAATATAGGAGTGGGTGAGAGTCGTCGAGACCTAACAACGCTAAAAGAAGTAGGAGATTCCGAAGAAAGTAAGAAATCGGATAGTGGTACGACGAACGAAAGTGAGAGATTTCGGAGTGAAATCAATATACTATAAGCCAGTGCTATAAACGACTACGTGTCGACGAAGAAAACTTACAACATCCGACTATTATGCCAGACACTACTACCCTTAGCGGATTGTGATAACTACAACATGCTTCGCAACTATACAAAGTGATAATAGTATCTATTTACTTAACGCCCCTAAGTAATAACAAAGTGATATTAGTGTCAATCTACTTAATACCCCTAAGTAATAATAAGGGGTATTAGCATCTAAGGTGACAGGAGAAGGTAAGAGAAGAAGGGTAGAGTCTATTGCTCATAAGATGGTAGTTATTGGTAGGGGTATGTGACAAGTCTTATAAGGAGTATAACTAGAACCTCAAAACCGATAAAGAGCTAATAGCAAAGCTAGAGGTATGATCTCTGACTATTCTCTCACTTTGAGTTCTCTAGATACTTGGCTTGGGGTGCAAGTAAATGAACTTCACTTTCACCCACTTGCCTTCCCTCATCACCATATTTTCAGGTAACCTGCCCACCCCAACTCACTGTCGACGTCGCAATCACTGTCTGAAACTGCTCCAAACATTTTCAGTGTATGTCACTGACCAACACAACCTGAAAGCTAAGAAAATGCCACTCGAGTAGCAACAGTGATAGCAAAAGCAAGCAGCATATGTATCGTCTTAGATTCACGAGGGGGCAAATAAAGATATAGACCATCAAGAAACCATCCCAATAGTGTCTTCGAAGTGGTGTGCATGACCGAGGAGCCGGGCTAGAATTGTCCTTGGCAAAGTCTCCGGGCGTGTGTCCTCAGACATGAGGCACTAAAAAGGGCATGAGTTGCAGGCATACTCAACACCCTGATGCAAGAGAGGCTAGGAATTTTCTGTATTCCGGCTTTGCTTGTGAAGGGTGACAGCAAAGCTCTGACATGATTCGTGCTTTGGCGATTTTGTCTGATCTCAGTGGCGAATGTTCAATGAGCTGATGTCTTCAATACTGCCCGTTCCATCGCCCGATCTCTGGCCTTCTTTGGCATTCGATCGAGTATCCAGAGGCTCTTCGCCCTCGCCCATGGCTCTCTGGATAAGCTTGGCCTTGACAGCAGCACCTTTCAGGCGCTCATCCATATCGTTGACGGCTTCCTCGGTATTGCTCATATCCAGAGAAGCGGGATCGACCAATTCCAGTAGAGTTTCGAGATTCTTGACAAGTCTCGCGCTATGCGATGGAAGACTCTGCATTTCTTTGCAGATTGTTGGATCGAGAGCGACGGCATCTGTGGTCACCGCTTGATCCAATGGCTGTTCCTGTGCTTCTGGAGACTTTGAATCCGCAAGCCGCTGAGCCCAGACAAGAGCTTTGCCATATAGCCGGCCCATTTCCACGAATTTCTCGAAGCCTTTTTCGACGGCGAAGACACTGCCCTCGGTGTACCCCGCCTTGGCGCCATCGGTGACGCCTAGGTTATACCCTTCATTATAGAACTGTTCCTCCAAGTCGAGGAGACTATCGAGTAGATTTGACTCCATTGGGGACATTCGAAAGTGGCGATGATTCAAGAATGAAAGGGATTTCTGATATGCGGGGCGGAAGTAAAGTAATGTCACGAGATTGTCCACTTTTCGATTTTCCCGCGAGCCCCTCCATCATTTACAACTCCCCAACCACAATGGCTTCAGATAAGATTCTGCCCAAGAAGGGTGAGCGCAATATCCTTATTACTAGCGCATTGCCCTACGTGAACAATGTTCCTCATCTGGGCAACGTCGTCGGCTCTGTGCTAAGTGCCGATGTCTTTGCCAGGTATGACTCAACACCCCGCACAGTGGACAACATGCTAATGCTAATGCGCAAATGCTAGATACCACAAGGCCTGCGGACGGCCCACTCTCTACATTTGTGGAACGGACGAATACGGTACAGCAACCGAAACCAAGGCGCTGGAGGAGAAGGTGACTCCGGAGGAGCTTTGCGCCAAATACAATAAGATCCACCAGGAAGTATACCAGTGGTTCAACATTGGCTTCGACCATTTCGGCCGCACTCCCACTCAAAAGCACACTGAGATCTCTCAGGCCATCTTCAAGCGCCTCTGGGATAACGGTTTCCTGGTTGAGCGGACGGCCGAGCAGCCGTACGTGAGCAGCACGGCTCGTTCTTGGCGGATCGTTACGTCGAAGGTGAATGCCCCCGGTGTCACTACGATGATGCGCGCGGAGATCAGTGTGACAAGTGTGGTCATCTCCTCGATCCCTTTGATCTTATCAAGCCCCGCTGCAAGCTCGACGGAGCTACCCCGGTTCGTCGCGAGACCAAACACATCCACCTGCTGTTGGATAAGCTCCAGCCGGAGGTCGAGAAGTGGGCGAACGAGGCCTTTGAGAAGGGTGAATGGCCGAAGAATTCGCGTGTCATCACTGAATCTTGGTTGAAGGAAGGATTGAAGGACCGTGGCATCACCCGTGATCTTAAGTGGGGTGTTCCCGTTCCGCTGGATGACTACGAAAAGAAAGTGCTGTATGTGTGGTTCGAGGCTTGCATTGGTTACCCTTCGATTACCGCCAATTACACCGATGACTGGGAGCTCTGGTGGCGCAACCCGGACGAAGTGAAGCTGTACCAGTTCATTGGTAAGGACAATGTGCCTTTCCACAGTGTTATTTTCCCGGCTACCCAGCTCGGTACTCGGGACCCCTGGACTATGAACCACCACCTCAGTGCCACAGAATACCTGAACTACGAGGGTGGTAAGTTCAGTAAGTCGCGGGGCATCGGTGTGTTCGGCACCAACGCCAAGGACACCGGCGTGCCTGCAGATGTGTGGAGATACTACCTGCTCAAGAACCGCCCTGAGACCAGCGATACCCAGTTCGAATGGCGCCCATTTGTCGACTCCAACAACAGCGAACTGCTGGCGAAGCTGGGCAACCTGGTCAACCGTGTCATTAAGCTTGTCACTGCTTCCTACGGCAGCGTGATCCCCGAGTTCTCTGTGCCGGAGGAGTTCAAACCCTACCTTGAGGAAATCACCACCTTCACCCGCCAGTACATCGAGGAGATGGAGGGCGTCCACCTCCGTGCCGGTGTCCAGACCGCCATGAGAATTACTGAAGTTGGCAACGGTCTGATCCAGGCTAATCGCCTGGACAACTCTCTCATTGCCAACGAGCCCGAGCGCGCCGCGGCAGTCGTGGGTACCGTGCTGAACCTGATCCACCTGCTGTCCGCCGTGTTTTCCCCGTACATGCCTGCCACTACCAAGTCGATTCTGGAACAGCTGGATGCGCCTGTCCTGTTGATCCCCACACTGGATTCCCTCAAGGACGGCTGGAAGCCTACCTCGCTCAAGCCCGGCCACAAGATCGGCAAGGCCGCGTACCTGTTCTCTCGTATTGACCCTAAGAAGGCTGACGAGTGGCGGGAGATGTTTGGTGGATCGCAGGCCGAGAGGGCCCAGAAGGCCGAGGAGGCCGCCAAGGTTGCTGCTAAGAAAGCCGCAGCCAAGGCCAAGAAGAATGCAAAGAAGGCCAGCAAGTCCACCGGCATCGAGGCCACTGCCAAGGGCGGTGCTGAGAGCCCCAGCGTGAGCGAAGAGGGCGTTGAAAAGGTCACCGACGGTGTGGCCCAGGTCACTCTCCCCACTTCGTAAACCAATAGAAGTGACAAGGCGAATATTTGAGAATATAAGTGGATTCGGCGCACGATATTGTGGTTTATTGGTCATGGGTCATGGTCAGGACGAATGGGGTGGTTTCAGAAAGGGTTTACTTGATGGACTGGCATTTTACTATACCAGCATCAGTCTGAATCTAGGAGAGTGGGCCTCGCATTGCATTTGATATTGAATTTTTCTTTTCTAAGGACCCTATCAACTATGGGCTTCCTACTACCGAGTTCAGACCTCAAGACTCTAAAGCGATATAGGACATGAGTAGCTCGGGATGATGATTTTTGATGAAAGGCACTATCTAGAAGGAAATCAAGCTCGAAGGATCCCATTTGCAATTCTCTTCAAAATACACGCCGATATGACAGGAAGGTTCATTAACATGCTCATAGCGCCAATGGCTCGTCTACCACGTAGCCAACGATAAAAGAAAACAGCCCTCTTTCGATCACCGCTTGCGGGTACCAGGGCGGGGTTTCGTCTCGTCGGGGCCCACGGGATGCAGCATAACCTTGTTGGGGGTCTGCTGGGTGTTGGCGGAGTAGCCCTTGCTCCAGTCATAGCTGACAGCGTAGGCGAAGATGCTTCCGGTGCGGTTAAAAGCAGTAGAGGAGATGGGTCCGCCGACAGCCGGGTAACCCTTCAGACGGTGCTTAGCATCCTTGTCCCAGAAGTGGAACGTACCGTCACTACCGGCGGTGCTGAAGGTGCCGTGCACGGGGTGGAAGGAAATGGCATTGACCGAGTAAATATTGCAGACGTCGCGGTTGGCCGGCGGAGTCTCGCGGTGGCACTTGAAGGAGAAGTTGGCGGATTGGTCCTTTTCCTCGACGTAGTGAATAGCGCAGCGACCCTCAATACTGCCGACGGCGTAGCCGGAAGCATCGCTGAAGCAGCTGACTACCCGCGTCTGCCACTTGAGAGGGGATTGTTCGGCCTTGTAGATCTTGGTCGGGTTGTCGAGATTGACGACGTTGATGTAGCGGTCAGCGGTGCCAACTACCAGCAGCTTGTTCTTCACATCCATAGTGTAGACGCGCTCCTGGCACTCCAACGAGGCGATCGGGGTCTGTTGACGCAAGTCCCAGTACTTGACTGTCTTGTCCCATGAGCCGGTGATGAGGAGCGGTTGGGCGCCTGCCGTCGGGTTGGGAATCATGTGGCAGCTTCGAATCGGGGCATCGTGTGCAGCAACCTGAGTGGCGGGGGCACCGTTGGCACCAAGATCCAACAGGCGAGCAGCTTTATCGGCACCGGCACCGACGACCTTGGTTCCGTCCTGAGAAAAAGGCAATGGGTTAGATTGGGCGAAAAAATAGAACCGAAGATAGAATTAAGCTCACCGGAGACCAGCAACAGTTCAAGACTGGAGCTTCATGTTCGAATAATGCTTTTCCTTCACTCTGTCCCTGTTCATTGATTTCGTAGATACGGACCTTCTTGTCCCATGATGCGACGGCCAGGTGCTCGCTAGTGGGAGAGAAGCGCAAGTCGGAGATACTGTCCTCCGGGGGCTGGTTGAGCTGCACATCCTTGGAGATGTCACCAGTGGTGTTGGTCTGACCGGACGACGCAGCAGTGGCACCACTGCCGAAGAAAGACATGGCAAAGGGCGCGTAGTGCGCAAAAGAGCTCTGTTTTGGGTATCAAAGGCAGCGAAAGGAGTGAGATAGACGAGGATGGGAAGAAGGCCACCGGTGAGGAGGTATGGAATATCCCCGCAGATGGGTACAAAGTGGAAGTAGCGAGGTTGAATTGGACGTGGGGGAGAGCTGGGAAAAAGTGACTGCTGCTTGCACTCGACTCGATTTGAGATGCGCGATGCGGCAGAAAAACGGCTGTTCACCGCCTTGGGGTAGACGATTATCATTTCACGTTGTCTATTGTTCGGGGTTATTTATTTTATTTATTATTTACTCATGAATATTTCAGCTTCGAGTTTTTCAGTTCCTCACTATATACTCTTCTTTTTCACCGTTTCAATGCCCTTGTGCTGCGTCTTGAATGAGTCTTCATTGCAGTACACAGTAGAAAAAGAAGAATGGAATAGAATAGAATACCTAGGTATAGTATTAAAATTTAATATTGTAATATTATAGATATAAAGTGGAGTGACGTGGCGTGTTCATAGAGTAAGTGCTAGTTGAGTTGAGTATGACATCAGGTGATTGGTGAGTCATGGTAGTGATGTTATTTCAATTTCATTTAGTCCTCTAATAATATATTATATATTCTATGTATTCTATTCTATAATTATCTCATTATATGGTGTCATTAGCTAGTAGCTCTATGTCTCCGACAAGTGGAGTAGAATGCGGGGTGCAGCTCTTAGATTGGTTACCGTCAGAATCAAACATCTTCCCCTGATGTCAGTTGTTGCCGGGGCTGCCGGTGATACTGTTATGGATCAAAGATATTGTATTAGTATAGAGTGCAGAATAGAAGTGACTATAGAGACTATAGAGTATATAGGGACAATAGTACAGATGAGGAGAGATCAAACATGAATAACAGAATAACATAATAAACTGTGTACTACATCTTAATACGTGGATGACATCCTTGACTTGAGCGGGGGAAACGTGGTCACCTGCTCTCTTCTCTCGTCTCTCTTACCTTTCTCCTCTTTCTCCTCTTCCCATCCATCTTCATCATTCACCCATCTGTCCATCATGTCTGCTCCTCTAACCAAGGTTGATTCTGCCATCGCTGGCTTGTCTCTAGATGACAAGGCCCCCGAACCTACTCAGAAGGAGGTTCCCAAGGAGAAGAAGGCCCACAAGCGCTCCTCCTCTACATCAGAAACTATCTGGAACATCAAGGATCTTGGTAAGTCTAGCCTTGCCGACCCACTCGTACTCAGACCTGATCCCTTCTTCAGAGGAACAGAAGATCGAAATCACTCTTCCCATTGAAACTCAGAAGACTGGCTGGTATGTTGACCTTTATCCATCTCCTTTTCCTCAACCACTGACCTTCCTCCAGGAAACTCAACACCTCTCCATCAACCATTGAGGACAAAGATATCCTCAAGATGTACCTCGTCACCCCACCAGTCAAGAAGATTGACCTGGACTTTCCTCTGGGTCTCCATGTCACCGCACGAAACATGAAGGGCGTCACAATCAAGGACGCATTAGATGCCATCTACAAGCAATTCAAGAAGAAGGTAAGCCCCAACTCTCCCTCTATCCCATTGTCACACTCCCTCTCTGACCCAGACCCCAACTTCCAGGCGGACGATGAGCTGGAGGCCCCTTACCTTGCCGGCTTTGAATGGGACAAGGAAGAGTCCTGGACGCGCCTGATAGTTCACCAGAAGAAGGAGAACACCGCACAACAGCCCAGCAAGAAATCCAAGAAGAAGGCAAAGGAAGAAGCCGCCCTGGCATGATCTGCCCCGGCCAATGCTGACAAGCACACCGGCTGTCTATCCCCGTTTTCGGCTATCTCTTTTATCTGTTTCGTCCGTTCTAATTTCTTTACTATCGCAACGTGAAACGACAAGGGTCTAAACCCCTCACCAGCTTGACATCTTTATCTGACCTCTCCATTATCTCCTACTTGCCCAGCAAGAATATTCTCGGTCTTGACTACTCTGCAATTTCGAGTTTCTCCTCTGCGATTTAGAAACAAGAATTAAAGAGAGAGGAGAAATCGAGTTTTCGGCCTGTTTTTGCTTTATTAGTGATCTGCGGGTGAAGACCCGGGACTGGGGCACTCTGGTGCTCTGGCAGCCGTTTCTGTCCTTTGTCACTCAATCGTATTGAATTTCCATTGCTGTTTCCATTTCGTAGGTGACATGAAGATGTACATTTAGAGAAGGATTGACGTCGGAAGTGGGCCTCGCGCTAAGCATGGTGTATCCACTCTGGCCCACAACGCGCCGCTTAGTCCGCTCCTAGTCCCACCGCTGCAAGCCCCAATCCTCAGGTCGATCAGCACTTCTATTCCAGTCTGAACCCAAGGTTATAAAGTGAGCAAACAACGGCATTGAATTATGTAAGTGGATGCCGTGTGCAAAATTATGCGGTATATACAGTCGCGGAAATCTTTCACGGCTACCAAGTAAAGAGGAAATTGCGCCAACGCCTGCCCAGAAATAAGGAGACAGCATTCAACGGGAGCGACCAGGCTCCCGACTGCCAAAGAGTACCAGTATAATCTCATCGAGAATGGTAAAAGCCAGATGAGTGTTGAGAGGCTTATTATTCAAAGTAGCAAAGATGCGCCGCGCCGCAGCCTGCGCATTGGCACGACCAACCACGCTACCGGCCAGATCGGGAATAAGTGTGGCGAGGACAACAGTTGCCTCGGCGCGGCTCTTGAGGCGCTCGGGGTTAGAGCGAGGGGAGAATTTGCGCAAGACACCGCCGGGCCAGAGGGAATCCCGGGCAAGGGCGAGGTAGCGTAGAAGGGAGTCGTCCTGGGCGAGAGAGCGAGCACCGTCGCGAACTTTGCGCTCGATGGTACCGCCGAGAAGCTGGTGCAAGACTACAACGACGGCGCGACCTCGAAGCCAATTGTTCCCGCGGTTCAGTTCAAAGACTTCAAGGAAGAGGTCGCAGATGGGTTTGATGAAAGGTTCGAGCTCGCGGTCTTCGAAGGCATTGAGCTCTGCTTCGGCCTCGGCTGTGGTGACGGCATCTTCAGTGGCTAGGATGGGGTCTCGGGCGGTGCTGGGACTGGTTTGCTGCGTTGCCGCCGATATTAGATTCTGACCGGCTGTGGATAGCTGGTCCAAGACTCCGAAATTGCCGAGGAAGTCATCCATGCCATCTGCGACAGAGTTATAGATTCGCGTGACCAGATCCTTGGTTTCACCTTCACTGTTGCGGGAGTTGGTGTCATCGCGGGGCAGGATCGCTCGTTCGGAAAGAAAAGCTCGTAGGTCGCGGCTGCGGCAGACATCAGGGAGATGAAGCAGCTTTTGTAGGTAGGTCTCTAAGGCGATTCGACGCTTTTGGAGGAATTCTTTTTGCAGTTTCATTACCACGCGCCGTCGAGGAAATTCCAAGTGTCGGACAGATGGGTAGCTCAGGCGTAGCTTCTGGTGAAGCTCGTGGAATTCGCTGTAGCGGCGTGCGACGACCCATGATGCCGCTGGCATTTGCTCTCCGGCATTTCGCTGGACTTCGACAACATCTGGAACGGCGTTAGTGCTATGAATCGTGCGTAACGGAAAAGAATTATCTTACACATCGCGAACTCCCGCCCATCGTCCTCTTCCTTGCCTACCACGATGGACTTGATGCGGACCGTGGATCGACCATACAAACTGTTGTCACTTTCTTGAATGATGTACTGCTGTCGCTGCATTTCCTTGCGATGAATCTCACGCTGGATGCTAGCCTTGGATTTGCGCAAGATCCGCAGCTCAGCCATGTTATTCGTCAGTTCGGCCTTCCGGGTCAATGCCTCGATTACAGCATCTTGGCCACTAAGCTTGTCGATATCGGTCGTGAGGGCTTCGATGGCTTCCGTGAGACCGAGGTCGCCGGGTGCAGCTTCATGGACCTCATCTGCAGGGTCCTTTTCTTCGCCGACGGGTTCTTCGTATTCATCCTCGATGTATTTCTGCTGATCCGGGAATAGGTCGTCATCGAAGACACCATGCCGTAAGCCATGATCCACTAGACCTAGTGTCGCAATGCTCTTCTTCCCCTTATCGGCTGGGCGGCCGTCGACTCGGGACGTGTCAGAGGAGTTGCGACGCGCAGGCTCAGAGAAATCAGAGCCGAACAGCGAGGTAGATGAGCCACCACTGCCTTTCAGCTCTTCAACCCGCGCATTCTTCGGTTCGTTGGTGATGATATCGTTCAGGGCTGCTTCCATGGTTTCAAGGACGTGGCTCTGGGAAGCATCATTGTCTCCATTTTGAGAACCCCTGCCAAAACTTGCATTGGATTGGGCGAGATTGTCTGTGTCGTAGTTGTCGTCAAAAAGAGGGACAGATCGTTCAGAGTCTAATGATCGTCGTGGCGAATTGTCATCATCGAATAGCTTGCCCACACCCCGAACATCACTTGATGAGACGGCAGCTCTGCGAAGGTTTTTTGCCGGCCTGGTACCCGGCTGTGATCCCGTCCGTACTATTAGAGGAGGGAGCGGTCGTCTCTCAGCAGGTTCGAAAGTAACTGCGGGCGGAGATTGGCGTTCAGCTGATACCGGAGCCCCCGAAGCCTCATCCGAGGCGAGATATTTCCAGTATAGATCAGATTCTTTGAATTTGGGGTAATAGATGCTCTCCATTTCTTCCAAAACGGCAGACTGGGTGGTCAAAACGACCGTCCGAGCCCTACGGTACTGCTCGGGGGTGGCGCTCTTGCCCGCACTCAGGAAGGCTTTGACTGCACGTCGTGAGTCGTCAGAGACTTTCAGCTCCGGTTTGTTGAGGTAGGTTTCACTAAGAAGTGCCATGTCATTCCTGTCGGCAGTTGTCCAAGTCCCCGAGACGGACGACGTCTCATCTCCGAAGTCGTCTTCCAATGGGTTTCGGAAACCGTCGACAACAATCCAGAATTGAACCATGGACATTAGCTTCTGCCGGTCCATAAATTCCATGAAATACGAAAGGCCGGATGCACTGTGCATCACGTCCACAAGAGAAGTCTCCTGTGCGGGGGTAGTGCTACTGCCATGGGGATTCACTGCAGCAGCGAGCCTACGAGATGCTTCTCCAGGTGCGGAAAGCTTGGACAGCTTTTGATCCAGGACTCTTTTGCCGGTCTCCAGGCGCCGGAGGTAAACTTGATCTTGTCCCTCGACCATGCTTTCCCGCTTCAACTGGCTAGCCACAAGCGCACGGAAGCGACGGGCATCAGACAGATTATTACATCGTCTTATGGCCCGAACAAAACGCTCAAAGGCCCGTTCAGAGTCCTGGGGTGAGAGTCGTGGAAAGGGCTGTCCGCGTTTTGACTTAGGAGGAGGTGAAGCGTGCTCGTCCAGCGCGGCCCGAAGCTTGCGTACAGTTTTTCGATCCTGTAAAGCAGTCCTGCCATACGCCTCCATCAACTGATTCCACATGTCTGGATCCGAAAGTGCTGACACAATCGGAAGCAACACTGCGCATGAGATGATTTCGCGAATCAGCACAGATACAACCCGACTATTAAGTACGCTCTCTGGAAACAGCTGAGGGAGAAGACCCACAGAAATCTTGCGGAGATATTCTTGCTGGACCTGCTTTTGATCGGATACAGAGAGCGCAACTGCAGGATGTAAGCGGCCTTCGCGGAACTTCTTGGCAATAGCCAAGTCCAGTTCTTCGGATTCCGTCACATTTCGATTGAGGTTTCGCCCACGAACTGAACGCTCAGCGATGTCATACTCCTTCAGATGAGTCGTTAATATGGGAATGACACGCGAGACGACCAACGAAATCAGATCTTCCGAGAGCAGCCTGTCCCGAAAGTTTTCCAGTGCAGCTCGGATCACCCGATCGACTTCGTTTGCAAATGTGGGATCGGGACTGATGTTTTGATACCACGAAGATATGAAATCTCGGGTGATAAAGGACAAAAGGCCGTCTACTTCTTCCGAAACAACAAAGGATTGCGGGTATAGTGGCCGTGGTCGGTATCGCGAGCTTTTTCGCACATTGAGCACATCCCTCCGCCAGTTATTAGGTGTAATAAAAGCCACAGAGACAGACTTCGAGTTACTAGGCTTGTCGTTCTGCTTCCGGATAGTGAGGATGACCAGCGCCAAAAACCCGGTGGATGACAACGCGGCCCCCAAGGCCAGGGCCCATCCGAGATATCGGAGAATCGGCACCCAGCGCACCACCAGACCCCAAGCGATGAATCCGACGACTCCCGCTAAGACGAGATCGCGACGATGAGATACCATTCTCCCCGGACGTGCATAAGAGCTCTACGTCTCATGACGGCTCGGCGGAGCTTAGGAGTGGAGAAGTCGGCACGGCATTGACGGCGCAAGAAGGACGGGATGTACTCGGGGATCACGATGGTCGGATGTTCGAGCTTCTCTGTGAAATACAAAGTCAAAGAATGAGCAGGAATATGCCGAGAGTCAGCCGTGGTTTGAAAGAGCTTGGGCAGCAGAAAAAGAAGTCGCAACATGAATCCCGTGACCAGAGAAACAAGCAACGTCATTGTTTACTTAATCTCGACCACGAGCGAACAATTCAATTCCCCCTCTTCCCCCGTCCCTGTTCCCTCGTGGCTTTTTAACTTCTTCACCTTTACACCTCTACACCTCCTAATCTCCCCCATTCTGCACCATGGCCAGCCTGACCGATTTTATCGATCTCTCCGCCCCGTCGCTAGCTGGTACGTTGAGCTTCTCAGATCTGATGCTTCTCCGCATTTTGCATGTGATTGGGACTAATCCTAGCAGTGTCTGCGGCCACCATCGCGTTTAACCCCATTTTCTGGAAGTGAGTCGATCTTTCATTGAATCATTGATGTCAAGGACTGACCCATGGCTTATGTAGTATCATTGCTCGCGCCGGTTGGTCGACCCCCCACTAGCCGAGGATAACGAAAGGTACTTTTGCAGTCGGCTAACACTTGACTCGAACAGAGTACAACAACCACATCTTGACTCGTATTTTTGGTGGCCCCTACAAAGGATGCTACTTCCTTGCCTTCACCATTTTCTCTCTGGGTATCCTGCGTGACCATGTATACCAAGTCGCTCTGGACGAGCAGCCTTTCTACGCTCCGGTGCACCAGCCTATTATCGGTGGTATCTTGTTTGCCGTCGGCTCCGTTCTTGTTCTATCCAGTATGTGGGCTCTCGGCGTCACTGGCACCTATCTCGGCGATTACTTCGGCATTCTTATGGACGCTCCGGTCACCGGCTTCCCATTTAACGTGACCGGCTCGCCTATGTACTGGGGAAGCACCCTGAACTTCCTCGGTGTTGCTCTGTACAAGGGCAAGGTGGCCGGGATTCTGTTGACCGCCCAAGTATTTGTGTTGTACTGGTTCGCTCTGAAGTGGGAAGAGTAAGTTCCCTTTGCCATCATGTGTTGAAGAAACGAACTGACCTATTTCTCAGCCCCTTCACCGCTGAGATCTACGCCAAGCGCGAGCGAGAGCGCGCTAAGCAGCAGGGTGGCAAGAAGCAGTAAATGGATATGCCCGTACAGCAGGGTTGACTGGGACATTCAACATCCACAACCTCCGCATGGCGATCTTCGGGTAGACCGAGGTTGAAAAACATAATCCCGTCACCCAGGAGCCCGGAGTGAATTTTACCCGGGCTGTGGATGACCCATTTTCCAGCACACGAACGCAATCGGAATCTTCAACGAAGCTGGAACAGTAGACGATAGACGCTGCTTTGGCCTATGGTACGACAGGCTGAGTAAAGCAGCAGGGGTGTTTTCTATATACCCTCTTGTTATTTACCCTATGCGACAAAGACAATTCTCTACCCACAGCGACACAATTCCCACCGCGAAAACGAGCCCAATATCTGTAAGCGGTTTGCTCTAGTTATAGGATCAGTTGGCACTGGCCAGCTTCTTAGCTTTAATAACCGGCGGCCAACTGTGTTCATTGTTGAGACTATTAGTATACAAGGCTTTGTACTATGAAATATGAACTTGCATGCCTAATATCTTGATCTGACTGATGTTATCACAGAAGTAGAGCTGATGATTAGTCACGTGCCCTTATCACTTGCCCCCCAAAGTAGTTTAGCGGTGATCGGCCGCAGCCGGCGAGCTTCGTCACTTCTGCTGCGCTCTGCTTCGAGGAATCCTTTGCAGATTTTGCTTTTGACAGGGTTAATCTGGCCCCGTTATCATATTGACTTTACATCAAGAGTGAACCTCGGTTCACATCCTCGGCCCCCTCTCTTTACGCGCTCTTAAACGTGTCTGAGCCCACTGCCCGTCGCAAACCCCTCAGCCATGGCGACTCAGGCGGCGCTAATCGCGGACACGATTGTCGGTCTGAAGCGGGCATTGCGCAGGGAACGTGATGGTAAGTTGGCATCAAATATGATATTCGGGAAGATCCATTGCTAACGTTCTATCTTGAACCAGATTCGGGACCAGAGGATCCTATCAACCAGCCGACAAACCGCGGCAATAAAATGAAAGGAAACGCGAAGTATGTTCGTGAGGGGGCTATGGGATATGTCAATGCCGAGGAACTATACAAAGAGGTGGGTGAAACCGGCCGAAAAGACCCTTTGCGGGCTCTGAGTGGCGCGGCTTGAAAGACTCCGAGGCTGACGCTGGGGATGCGAATAGAAGGTCGACCATGCTGGCTACACGCGTTATATCCTGCAGCGAAACCCAATTCGCTACGATTCCGAGGGCGATGAACTCGACGAGCTGGATGAAGACCCTGAGGCTGACGCCGCCGTGGCCGAGGAGAACCCATTTTCGGGGATTGCGCTTGAAAGTGTGTCATCCCAATATACCATTCTATTTGTTACCCGCAGTGCTAATCTTGTGATTGTGTAGCGCTCTTATGCCCTCTGAAGCACCCTTCTGAACTCCCCACCCATCCTACGCTATCCCAACCCTACACTTCCCCGGCCCTCGACCAAATGACGCGAGCAGTCGAGGAAAAGCTGCGCCAAGAGCGAGCTCTTCTTTGGCGGGCCAGAAATCTTCACCGGCAGTTCCTTGGGGACCTAGGATGGATACCGTGTGGCCTCCTTGAAACCCCCGACGACCGCTACATCTTCGAGCCCAAGATTATGGGTAATGACCAAAGCTTGTCTATGGATCAGGAATTGAGCGGGTCTGGGATACTCCCTGCTGGTGATGGCAATGCCCCCCAAGAGGCTGAGGCGCAACACACCCCGAACGGGGCGGGGAACGAACCCCAAGTAACAGATAATGATACGGAGATGGCGGAAGTCCCGCTGGCCTCTGCGGAGACTATGCCGAACAATGTTGCTCAGGGACAGATCACACAGCTTAAATCAGAGGAGGCGGATGCTACAGTCACAGATCTTCCCCAGCATCCAACCGACACAAAAGGTTCAGTCCAAGAAGACAACGAGAAAAATCCGGCGAATCACACTGGAGACAAACAAGATGGGATGGATACCTCAAAGGACGGAGAAAAGGCCGATACTGAAGCAGCACATCTCAAAGAGAGCGAGAACGGAATCGAACAGGATGCTGAGATGCACGACGGATCGCCCACGCCGCCTCGTCGCATGACTACTCGTGCCCAAGCCAACGCGACCCAAGACGCCGGATCTCCCACCTCTACGGTGGGTACCGCCGCTACCCTTCCGACTCCCCACCCTCTCTTCCTAGTCCCAGAGACGGTCCGGCCAGACGCGAACTTCGGCCTTCCTGCCGCCGAGGCAGAGGAAACCCGCCGTCTGCTGTGGTCTTACATTCAAAAACAAGAAGAGACGGTGCGTGGCTTCGAGCATATGCTGGAGTCTTTGCTTCGTGCGTGCCACATGAAGTCCGACGTTTTAGAGTGGTGCAAGGCCGAAGGTCACGTTGGTGAAATGAGTGACGGTGAAGATTGGTACGACCGCGAGAAATGGGGTCTTGCAGAAGGCGAGGATCTGAAGAAGGGTACCGACGAGGACGAGGCGGAGATCGACGAGCGCCAGACGACAGCCAAGCGAGGCCGTGGCCGACGGCAGTAGTCTCCCAGTCCATTATCGCTTTTTGATTTACCCATAGCGTGGTGTTGGTGGTGTTCGGTCCATGCATCTCATCTCCCACGTCCTTATTAGCCCGGCCGGGCCATACAGTGTCGATATACCCTCGGAGATAGGAAATAGTAAATGCAATTTTGTTAGTTTTTGTCACTAATCTACTACCCATGAAGGAGCAAGACGCAACGAAGCACAGTCAGCTTCCACTTGCGACACGGCCAAGCAGGGCAACAGTCAGACATTACATTCGTCATTAATCAACAAAGAACAAAAAAAAAACAAAAAGAGCTCAGTCCATGATCTCATCCGGCTTCTCTTCTTGGGTGTCGGCGGGGTTGTCGCGGCAGGCGAGCATGGCTTGCACAGCGCTGGCCAAATCCGGGCGGGCGTCCACCACCGCCGCGAGAATGCTCCCGAGGTCGGGAGCACACATGATATTCATATAACAAACAACACGCTCGTCGGGTTTCTCCTCTCCTTCGGGGTTGGTGGGCGTGTCGGCACCGGCGAGCAGGGCGGTGATCTGGCCCCGCAAATCTGGGCGCTCGCCCACCACCGCCGCGAGACTGATCCCGGAGGTTGGGAGCACACAAGATATTCATATAACAAAAAAAAAGACAACACAAACAGGCTTACTCCATGGTCTCATCCTGAGGGTCCTCCTCGCGGGAGGGGGCGTCGAGGGTGGCGGGGGCGGCGCGCATCGCATCTATCTGGCCCCGTAAATCGGGGCGCTGATTCGCCAATGCCTCGAGAATGTCGAAGAGGGGGGCGGTGTTGGCTTGGAGGCCGGTGGCAGGACCAGCACCCGGATTGGGGGCGGCCGGAGAGTTGTCGGAGGGCAGGGCGGCGGAGGAATCATGGCGCTGGGGCCCATCGGCCCCGGAGATCTGAACTGCATATAGTATATTAGCATTTACCGTTTCCAGCGAGTGTAAGTGATCCAGTCCACTGGCATAGAGAGGCCCTCACAGCATAGGTTGGAACACATCGAGGGATAGGGAGGGATGAACTCTGTATGCAAATAGGAAAGGATCACTTACCAGTGGCGAGGGAGGTCGCCAGCGACCATGAGGATGAGGGGGAGGAAGAAGAGAAGGAGGAGGATAGTGACGAAGAGGGATTAAATAGGAAAGGATCACTTACTAGTGGCGAGGGAGGTCGCCAGCGACCATGAGGATGAGGAGGAAGAAGAGAAGGAGGAGGAGGGTGACGAAGAGGGACTAAATAGGAATAAGAGAAGTAGTGAGAGAAGATGGTGAGAGAAGATGGTAAGAGTGATAGTAAAAGTAAGAGAAAAGTAAAGAAGGATTACTTACCTACTGTAAGAGACCTAGCAATAGGGTTATGCTTGGCTTAGTTGTGTCATGCTTAGGGAGATCTCGACGTCCTTAAAGATAATAACACTCTTACCTTGTAATACCCACTAATAAGTGAGCAAAAAGTGAAGGTAAAGTGAGTAGATCCTAGCTAATCTTGCCTTTATAGTTGCCTTGAGTCTATGTAGAGCAGCTATAGAGTAGTTACTAATACTAACTATCCCTAAGCACTTATAAGACTGATCACTAAGATATCATCTCGATGCTAGAGATGAGCCGCGTCGTATTTTCCTGAATTCGAAATGGTTAGCCTTCTCTCTTCTTAGCTTTACCTACTCCTTGTCCTCACTCTCTTATATCTCTTACTTATATTCTCTTACTTCTACAAAAGTTTGCCCAACTTGACCAGTCATATACATGACAAACATCCAGGGTCCACCAGACGGCCACGCATCAACCATCCCAACGCAATCAAGTTTGCGGATAAGGGAACGCAAACCGACGAGACCGAGTTCCATGCCGACGAGACCATACTATCAGAATCAACCAAAGCAGATTATCTCTCCACGGCTGAATACCATTCATCCGCAGAGAGCGTCTGGTACAGAGTGGCTGTCAAGTCCTACACCAACCCCAATTGCACACCTCTCAGAGTTATCACTGGATGATGACCCATTTCCATATGAAATTCCTGATTCGCAGGAGTAATGCCGAGTGGTGACATGGATGGCTCTGTATGAGCCGAGGGTTTTAGGGCTTACAACAATTCAGACTCATTCATAACGAATTCCTATCAATGGTAGCATGCCCTAGGCCAGGATGAGGGCCCTGGACAGGTCCATGGCGGATGCCGGAGATCCGCCAAATGCATGCACGGTGCAACCTCGATCGGCAACTGGCCAGTTCCAAGAATAGGTCGATGCTGGAGGAGATGAGCCGATCTCAACAGGTACGAGATGCCGCTATGCTGCAAATGATGGCATCAATTATAGCTGCTTTCAGGACTTACGAAGAGGCGATAACTACTCCGAGCCGGGATGAGGAGTCTCCAGAGGAGCACGCACGGAAGAGGACACGACTAGCTGAAGTCGACCCCGTCGAACCTGAAGCAGACACACCGACTACCGTCCCCCGCGCTACGCACGGCGCAACCACCCGTTCAAGTCCAATATCCGCAGACGCGTGGAAGGAGGCGATGGTAGTGGGCAGGATCAGCCTTGAGGGCAATAGGAAGTCCGCGTTGCAGGATGATCAGAGATTAGTTAGTCCGGAGAAGGGGAATAGCTCCTTCTCTTTCTTTCTGTCCTAGGATCATCATCATGAATGAATATTCAGTTACAGCCACAGGCTTCTTTGCGCAACAGTCGTTCAACCACAAATACTAGAACAAGCAACTAAGCTCGAAGGCCTTAACCATGAACACAGCTCTGCGTTGGATTGGTGGAGGTACGCGATCGAGTTACGGAGCTCGAGTACCTTGTCAGAGGGCTGGTTGAGGAGTTGTGATTCTCGGTTCTCAGAGTGTAATCATGGAATGGTGATGTGAGATGACATTTCCAAAAGTTCCTTATTCTTGACTTACCTAGTAAATGATACATTGGCTACCTAGGAGCATCTGGAAGAAAGGGAAAGTAGAAGTATAAGATCCATCTCAATTACGGAAACCCCGGGAGTCGGAACAACCCACCGCCGGCCCATCAACCATCAACGCCAAAACGTTGAACCTGACATCTCCCTCATCACTCCTTCTAACTCAGTGGATATGAGCAATGCGATCTGGGTCGCATGGCGGATCCCATGCTCGGGGCTCCGGCCCTCGAGCGTGCTGCCCTCGGTGACGTTCCGCGCCTATCGCGATCTCCGCATCACACCATCTCTATACAGCAGCACATCCAGACGCCTATTTAGCTCGCCCAGCGCCCCTTTCCGGGCTCAAAATCGACCCAATATCCTTCGCTTCTTCCCCCGGTACTCCCCGCCTACTCTTCGTCATAGTCGATCCAAAAAAACCGCTGCTCCCGCTCACCCCGAACCAAATCCATCCGCATCTTTGTACCTCGAAAGACGTCTCTCCGATGCTGAGATCAAGAAAATCTTCGGCCAGTCCAAGATCTCGGCAAAGCTGGGCAATCGAGCCCTGGAGGTCCTGCAGGCTCGCCGATTGGAGGGAACACTCGATCTAGATCTTCCGGCCGACATCACCCGTGCCGTGTCGCAATCCCAGCTCGATGCTGGTCTGGAATGGCTGCGTGAGAACTACCCAATCGATGAAGATGCCGCTATTCTAGCGCGCATTGAGCGGGAGGAGTATGAGGCGGAACAGAAGCTCATACGCCGCGCCGAACAGCTCGGTTTGTACAAGCCACAGAGTGGATCATATGAGGCCGAGCTTGGCGAGGGAGGTTCGCCGCATGGGAAGAGCGTTCTCAAAGAGGCTCGTGAACAGAATGAAAAGCGATTGCTCGCGGAAAAAGAGCGTAAGCGCCAGGAGTGGCTCGAGGGTGAACATGAGGAGCGAGAGAAATTGCGGCGCCAGATCGAAACCAACACATCGCTGCAGAAGTATCAGGAGTCGGCTCTTACTGAGGGTATGTTAATTTCATGGCATTTACCAGGTTCATCACTGATGTTCGCAGCTCGTCCCCGCGCGGATCCTAATGAGCGGCCGTATCTTGCTTGGGTCCAAAAGCATCATATTGCTGGCACGCTTAGCCACCCCGAGACTATGGAAATTACAAATGTATGATGCTTTTGATGTCTGCTCGGACAAGTATACTGACACGTGCAGACCCAACGTCTTGTGGCACCGGTGCTATTCGTCCTGTTTACTCTCGGTTTGTGCTATTACTTCGCCACGACCTACGAGCCTCCCGCGAGAAAGGACCGCCTCTGGCCCGATGTTCCTCCGGCTGCTGCGACGGTTGGAGCTATCATTGGTGCCAATGTGCTAATTACTCTGATGTGGAAATACATCCCGCCCTCGTGGAAACTGCTCAACCGCTTCTTCGTTATTGTTCCGTTCTACCCCAGTGCCCTGGGTATGATCGGTAGTACTTTCAGTCACCAAACTTGGAGACATTTAGCGACGAACATGATGGTTCTGGGACTTATGGGAACCAGGGGTGAGTAAAATGACTCGCTACTCATGGTGCATTTACTAATCATCCCCGAAGTCCATGATGAACTAGGCCGTGGAAACTTCTTGGCTATCTATTTCGCCTCGGGAGTCCTTGGCTCTCTGGCATCCTTGTCCCGAAGTGTGCTACTAGGCTACCTCGGCTTGACATCCCTCGGTGCCAGTGCCGCAACCAGTGGTATCGTTGCAGCATGGTGCATGTACCACGCCAAGTTAGTTCTCTTTCCTACTGAATCTGTTGTGCATCACTAACTTGTCTTCCAGTGACAAAATAACTATGTGGATTTTGCCCCATGAATTGAGAGAAACTCTCTGGACCCAGGGCTGGATCTTCCTAGCCTGTCTGGTTGCCACTGAAGTCTTCAGTATAGTGACACCCGCTCGTTTCTTGAGTGTCTGGCCATTGTCCCGCCTCACCAAGATGGACCACGCTGCCCATTTGGGTGGATATATTACCGGTGCTGGGTGTGGGTATGCCCTGGCACAGAGGAGGAAGGTTGATCGGGTGCAGAGGGCCCGTGACGCGAAGTGGTTTGAGAATCTTGTCCGGTGATGAGTAGGACTTGACTTTGAAGCATTGTATTATACTAGGTGTTTATATCCCACAATTGATCCGTTTCCTCAAAGTGTAAAGACGGCATAAAGGCCAAGATTCGTGATACTCATACTCATACACGTTGCAGTGCTCGCTTGAAATGGGACATGTTTAGATTGCAGGTGATGGCTAGAACAAATATATGGCGGGTATCGTCTCCAAAAGTATCAGACTAAACTTTGCGCTGCAAGATATTCTGCAATTCCGGTCGCTTGACAGGCTTGATGAGGAAGGTGTTTACACCAGATCCTAAAGCCTCTTTCTGTGCATCGGCACTATCAAGCCCCGTCAAAGCAGCGATCAGAGTGGGTGGGTGTGCTTGTTTTTCAGATTCGGACATCCCGGCACGGTGCTCTTTCTCCAGGAGGCGGATTTGTCGTGATGCTTCGAAGCCGTCCATGACGGGCATTGAAAGGTCTGGATTTAGTTAGTATTGTCGATGAGCCCAAGAAGAAAAGAGAACCCAGGTGAAAAGGGGAGAGGCAGGGCCCTGTATGAGATGGTGGACGTACCAATGATCACGATCTGGAATTTGCCAGGATGGGCTTTGTATAAGTCAACTGCCTGGGCCCCATTCTTGGCTGACATGTATTCAAGGCCGTCTTTCTGGACATAGGTGCAAAGTAACTGGAGATTTAGATCATTGTCATCCACTAGTAAGACATGTGGCTTTTGAATCTCGGGTGCGACTTCTTTCTGCTCTGGAGGTGATGCTGGCCGGGAGGCATCCTTTGGGTCCGCTTCTGGGTGCTCAGCTCTCGGGTGTTTTGGATATTGGAGCTGACTTTTATCCTCCGGGCTGCCCATTGTCTCTGCTGTCGGTCGCTTCCAGATCTTCATCCTTTCTGCAGGCGGTTCAGTGGCTCCAATGTCGACTGGAAGATGGGAGGATTCGGGCATTTCTACCCAATGGGTTGGCTCGTCAGTGCTACCGCCGTCTTCTTGCTCGCGCTGTCGTTTCATGCACATATCCAGTGCCCGAGCTAGTTTTCGAGGTCCACAAGGCTGGCTCACAAACTCGAAGGAGGCTGCTTGGCCCCGGTTCTGAGAAGCGACAAACATGCGGTGCGCTTCCTCTGGTGACTGACAGATGACGACGACCGGTGAGGTGCCAATATCCAAGTGTTCAGGAAGACCGAATAGGTTTCTTCCTCCAACATCCTCACAGTCTAGCTCTGTCTGCACAGCTAGATAAAAATCAAAGGGGACTTGATTGTCTTCCAATGGTGATATTTTGGTCACCTGCAAACCAAACCAGTCGCGACACATTCGCTCCAATGACGAATATAAGATCGTGTCGCGCTGAGAACGGAGGGCCTGTCCAAATCCTAGGATTCCAATGGTATGTCCTTCTGTGTATCTTTTAATGGATAGATTCATCGATTCTGATGAGGGACTTGATGAGCGACTTGCTGGTCTTGAGGCCGACTTGGTAAGTGGCGTGTTAATTGACAGTTGGGTGCCCACGCCCTGGGTAGACTCGATTTCAATTGATCCACCGAGCAACTCAACAGCCTTGCGGACGATGCTCAGTCCGAGCCCACTGCCCGGTGAATGAGGATCCTCTTGTTTGAATGGGCTGAAGAGGTCGTGTTGCAGATATTCCGGTCCAATGCCCTTTCCAGTGTCCTTCACGGTAACAGTTACCGTAAAGTCGCTGCTCTGCTTTCGGGAAGACCTATTCGAGGATCGAGTAGTGTTTTGAGATGATTTCAACCCGACGTAAATATATCCCGAGGACGTGTACTTGAGCGCATTACCGAAAACATTCATAAGAATACGTCTCCAGGCACCGGGGTGCGTGTAGAAGTCCCACTCTGTATCCGGCTCGATGTCGAAAATCACAGTGACAAGACTAGCTCGAGGTCCAGCCTGATCTTCTTTCTTTGCTTGGCCGGCTGACCGTGACGAAGAATCTGTCAATGCTGGAGGAGGCGCTTGCGGATGATTGTAGAAGCAGTACCCAGCGAACACACACTCAGTGACTTCCTCAAGAACCGCGCCCAGCTGGACACTGGAAAACGACGATTTCTGGCTGGGAGCCAACGTACGCGGTTGGCCTGGCTTCTTCTTCTTCTGCTTTCCTTTTTGAGACGTGTCGCCTTTCCTATACTGATCAATGAACGTAAGATCAAGGAGGCTGTTGATGGTATCCAGTAGAGTGCGACCACACGACTCGATTGTGTGAACCATACCATGCTGTAGAGCATTCATAGCTGTATCACTCAGGATATCGGATGTACCCAGAATTCCATGCAGCGGATTCCGGAGTTCGTGCGTGATGCTGCTGACAAGATTGGTTTTTGCCTTCTCCGCCACCTTCACGTCGACTCGGCGAATTTCAGCCATGACACTATTGGTAAAAGCGGAGGTATAGACGAGCTCATTCTCAAAGGTGAAGATACGGTCCGGCTCGTTCGTCCAGATAAGTGTTCCAGCAAACCATCTGTTTCGGTCCGAGTCCCAGATAGGCAAAAGGAGAATGTTTCTAGCACCGGCAAAGATCTTGATCAGGTCATCGGCGTGCTTTTTGAAACTTGGCGTGCGTCTCCGCTTGCTCGATGAACGATGCTCCTCGGTGCGAGATGTCTTCTCGCGGTCTGACACTGATGCATTTTGTGATTGACTGTCACTACCTTCGGAAACCGATCCGTGAGCGTTATAAGTGAAAATCTTGCCGCGGGGGTATCGTCGCAGCAACGAGGTAAACAATGGCTCTGGTACCACAACTGCTTGACCGGCTTTTTCCTCGTTGTTAATGCTTGACACCGCTGAGCTCGAAAACCCTAAGCATTCAGACGCCTGGAGTTGATCAGAATCGGAGTCGGAATCTCGTCTGTTCGAGATACTTTGCCGAGATGAATCTGAATCAGTGTGTTCATCACTGCTTGGTGTGGAACCCTCGGATCCCGAATCAGACACCCTGCGCTTATTCTGGTTGATGAGGTCCCCAAAGCGCTCGCTGTTGGCATCAAGAAACATCACCCCCTCCGCTCCAATTGACTCCCTGAGTATATTTGCTGCGCGCGAGAAGATGTTTCTGATGCTGTTTGGAAGGGTATCGTCTTTGAGGCTATTGCCTGTGAGCACGGCTCGCACAGAGTTCTTTTCTCGAGAGAACTCTATTCCAGTTTTTTTGCTGCTGGTATCCCTTTGATTGCGTGGTGCTTTATCGTTATGGCTAGGGCTAAGTGGTGACGGATGCCTCGAGCTCGGAGCATTCTCAGCCTTCCCGGATGGTTCCCGAAGGGGGAGCTTTCGAATTGCGAGATTTTTCTGACCCGTTTCCTTTGCAAGCTCGTGTTGTATATCCTGTTGCTCGATATTCAATTGACCTTCTGTATGCTCCCCGGACTTTTCCGATGCAGCATCCTGTTCGTGGGCCTCGTGCCATGAATCACGAAGGGTGGTCTTCCCTTCGATGAAGCTGCCCAACCCAACAATCATGCGTTCGGCTCGGCGGTTTCTGCGTGTAGTTTCTTTCATAGCCAGGTGATCCATCACGGTCGCAGCCATATCCTTCATGAACTGGAGAGAATGCTGATCGGGACCAGATGTCCTCGCCTTGCTGTCCATCACACTCAAGGCACCAATATTGAACCCTCGTGGGCTTATGATCGGGACCGCTATATAGAACTGCACATCAGAGAGTGCTGCTGGCCACTTGGATGATTGAAAACGTTCATCTCGGCTCATATCCAGCACCACCAAGGCGCTATCGTTGACACCTGTATCATCCTTTCGCTGTTCCCGGAGCGTAGTTGAGTCGGCATAGTGGCAGATGCCCCTGTCCTTTGGAAACACACAGCATCCCAGTCTCAGTCGCTCGGGTTCACTTGCGACGCGGCCACCGACGAGACTCAAGGTCGGAGTGGCCTCTGCCAAGACGTGTTGATGGGTACGGTCAAAAAAGGAGATAAAGGCTCGCTCGGCGCCCAAGCGAATGGCAGCCAGCTGGGCATAGGAGGTCAATGCAGCATCTGGAGACGGTTGTGGTGTGAAATCTTCGTCACTGGCACGGTCGAAAGGGGCATAGCGCGATGTGGAATGCTCGGGTGGGATATATCTGTCGACGGTTAGGCAAGTTCATCAGTTATTGACTTGAGGGCATGGATAAGTACTTGTAGAATTCTCGCTCTTGTGCGAGTCTGTAACGCGACTGTGCACCGAGGCCTATGATGGCAGCCATAGTTCAAGGTGTCCGGATATAACCAACTAGGTTATGTCCCAGTCAGAGATAGGTTAATCAGGCGGGGATGATTAACTAATGAAATAGGGCTTACCGGGGTTTTCCATGGCAACTCATGATCAAATCAGAATCATGAATCAGCTTCATCGGTCTATGACGTCATGGTACACTAGGACGATTTACTTCACTTTTGCATATATAACTGCGTACATCCATTGATAATAGTTTTACATATATAAGTATATTGACTAGGTAAGAGATAGCAGATAATCCTGGGAGAATAGACTACAGAGAGTAGACTACATAGTTATTCCTTTTGCGCATTTTGGGATTACGTATGTGGCGCTGCATACTAGATGTGTAAGCATACAACAGTCTTAGGTAAAAGATACCTATAGATCGAAGACTACTTGCGAAGGGGGTATATGACCTTTCTATACTCTTGTCTCACTGCAGATCAAAGATCAAGAGCGAAGAGAGACAATGACCTCGGGAGGCTGTTTCCGAGTCTAGTTGTCTTATATAAGGACAAAGCCTCGAAAGTGAAACGACAAAGACTAGACAATTCCTTTGTTGGCCTTCTAACAGTCTCAGATTCCGCTCTTTGTTTACGGTGCCAGTGCTTCAAGTGCAAACCCCCTCGAAATATAACAATGGGACTGTCTTCGATTTATGAAGGAAGGTTCCGAAATGTTCAAGTCCCAGTATCAGACGAGAACGAAGTCGGGGTCATAAATAAGAGTTTGTTCGCCAGGTAAATCTACATATCCATCACTTGTATTGCTCTTCATCCTCTATTGCCTACGATTCAACAGGATGACCTCCCCTCGCTCTTCAGGCCTTGACAACGAATTTGAGCTAACCGGTGGTCAGTACCTAGGCGCAAATATACGACAAATCTTGGTTTACCCGTGGAAGATGATAGATTATTATCTCTATCTAACTCGCATTGTCGAACTCGGCCGCACGAGTGAGAGCCGCCTCGATGAAACCCACTTGCTCACAACTAACGGATTCTTCCAGATTGATTATGATAAGTTATGCATCTGTAGAACGATGCCCAGTATTAACTATGTTGCTTTTCTTGCTCTTCCTGTGCCATTCAGTGGACTGCCTGACAGGAAGATCATTCTAGGCTTCGATCTGAAGTCTCGCCATCTCCAGGCCCACCTGGTTGATCATGCACCTGAACGTCTTGCGGACCTTGGACGGGTGTGGAGCCGCGCAGAGTTAATCATTGATATCCAGGCAGATCGGTTTCTAGACATCCTAGTGTCTACCCTTGATGGCCATCTCGATATTCTTCGTGTCGGTATGCTTGAATACTTCCAGGAGTCTACCCGTGAGCTCCACTCAGCCCTTGATCTAGTCATTGCCATACAGTTTGGTCAGTTCCTGAGTGACTTTGCAGAACTGCTGGGCGAGGACAAGGCCCAGTTCACTAGATTCTACCATCGGTATGACGAGCAGATGCGGGATCTGCTGCTCAGGGGCTCCACTAGGGCGTGGTTTGGTGCGCGGGATGGGCTCAGCATTGAGCGATACCGTCAGCGCGAGATGAAGGAGCCTATTTTGTTCGACTTGTTCTATGAGCCCTCCAACGTCCCCAGCAGCAAACTTCGACTCGTTCAACAGCAAGGTGAAAGGCAAAGTTCCCCTATCCCTCCAGCGCGAGACATGCACGCCTTTGCCGATGTAGCAACCGCGATCCCGGCCATCGTGGTGATCAGTGTCCTAATGGTAGATTAAGTTTGGCGGGTTGACCTGTGGATCGCCGATTTGACTAAGTTTGATAGTTTCTTATGTACCCATATGTACCCACAGTTATATATGATGATCAAATAGAGGGGTTCGTTGAGATATGACACGTGGCACGGCAGTAAGAAGTAAGAAAGTGTAATAAGGAGGAGGTAAGAAAGTAAGAAAGAAAGTAGAGATAATACACCGCCACAATTATATGCACAATTATGTATGCGAAACCTGTTTGTGTGGCTTAGTGGCTTAGCCCAACTTTATTATTGGTGATTCTACTGTACCGCGGATCTTGGCAGCGTCATGAGCCACAATGATTCGCAAATGTACTTGGATCTGCACTGTTCAATTTCCCTTCGCTCAGCCCTGTCGCCTGTAGCCTGTAGCCTGTAGCCCTATGTACGATCCTTTCCCCTTGTCTAACACTTCCCCTTGATTATTTGATTCCCCTCATTCCCTTGTTATCAACATTCCTCCCGTGCGACTCTTGTCGCTCTTCCCCTAACCTTAACCTTCCCTAACCTTCCCTCCTGCCCTATTCCCTTAGACCCCTTTCATCGCGTCAATTGCCTTAACTTAGCATGGCTGCCGTTGCGGCTCCCGATGGTATGATTCAAGGCTCTTGCACCAGGCGCGAAATGCGCGCAAAGCTGACAAGATGCTCTTACTGCAGGGGTCGTCCCCAATGGCTCGTCCGCCCCCGTTGGCGCCAGCGATCGCTTCGAACTCATCTCCGGCCCTTTGATAAATTTGAAGAACATGCACTTCCAACCCTTGCCCGTCTGGCATGGCAGTGTGTTGATCGTCACCAAGCCCGGTCAGGACCAGCCCCAGCTGACTCTCCGTCAGCTCGGCCCCGTCGCATCTCAGGACCAGCCCCAGCCTCAATCCGATCAGGCCGTCGACGGTCTCAAGCTCTATCAGGATCCCGACAAGGCCTTCTGGCGTTTCACTCTGGCCGTCCCAGTCGAGTCTTACGAGGCACGCTGGGAGTATGACATTCCCGGTCTCTTCGAGCCCGGCGAACAACCCAAGGGTCCCTGGCAGTTTGTGGTCCCTGCAGAGGACCAATCCATGCGCATCATGTTCCACTCCTGCAATGGCTTTTCCGTGGGCACTGACATGGACGCTTGGGTCGGCCCCAGTCTGTGGAATGATGTCCTGCGTGTGCACGGCGAGAAGCCTTTTCACGTCATGGTTGGTGGTGGTGACCAGATCTACAATGACGGAATCCGTGTGGACGGTCCCCTGAAGCCGTGGACTGCCATTGGCAACCCGCACAAGCGTCGTACCCACGACTTCAACAATAAGATGCGCGCCGAGTGCGATGAATACTATTACGCCAACTACGTCCGCTGGTACAACACCGAGCCCTTCCGCGCGGCCAATGGCCGCATCCCCCAGGTCAACATTTGGGACGACCATGATATCATTGACGGTTTCGGCTCCTACACCGACCACTTTATGAAGTGCGCCGTATTCCGGGGGATCGGTGGTGTCGCTTTCAAGTACTATTGCCTGTTCCAGCACCACGTTGCTCCGCCCAAGTCGACCTTCACCACTGATGCGCCTCAAACTATGCACGCCGTGAATGGGACCGCTGGCGTAGACGAGCGCCAACTCGAGAACACCTACGTGCTCGAAACCGAGGTTGAGGACGATAGCTGGATTCTGGGCAAGCGCCCGGGTCCTTATGTGGAGGAGCGCAGTCGCAGTCTGTACATGCGATTCGGAAAGCGCATTGCCTTTGTGGGCTTGGACGCTCGTACGGAACGTACTCGCCACCAGGTTAACTACCCCGACACATATGACATCATCTTCGACCGTCTGAAGCACGAGATTGAAGCTGCTAATGGTGATATCAAACACCTGGTGGTCCTTCTGGGTGTTCCGATCGCGTACCCCCGTCTGGCGTGGCTCGAGAACATCCTCACTTCGCCCGTCATTGCTCCGATCCGTCTCCTCAACAAGCGCTTCGGTATGGCGGGTGGCCTGTTCAATGAGTTTGACGGTAATGTCGATTTGTTGGATGACTTGGACGACCATTACACTGCTCGTCAGCACAAGAAGGAGCGCAAGATGCTTATCCAGAGCCTGCAGGAGTTTGCTCGGGCCCACTCAGTGCGCGTGACCATCCTGGGTGGTGATGTCCATCTGGCGGCTGTGGGACGCTTCTACTCGAAAACCAAGCTGAACCTGTCGGGCGAGAATGACCACCGATTCATTGTGAACGTGATCAGCAGCGCCATCACCAACAAGCCCCCTCCCAAGGCTGTCGCCAATCTGCTGGCGCGACGCAACAAGATCCATCGCCTGGATCACTACTGTGATGAGACTCTCATGCCGTTCTTCGATAAGCAGCCCGGCGGTATTGAGAAGAGTGCCTCGTGGAACAAGGTCACCATGCCTTCGCGTAACTACGCCTGTCTCACCGAGGTGGTCGCTCCGGCTACTCACGACGAGTCCGCTAAGCTTGAGCATTTGCCTAAAGATGGCCATGCACCGCTTCACAAGGGCGAGGTCGATGCCGGCACCACACATGCGGCATCAGATGGCTTCAGTAGTAACAGTGGCATGTACGGTGGGCTGGACGTTGCTATTCGCGTTGAGATCGATCCCCATGACATAAAGGGAACCACAGAGGGCTATGGCTTCAGCAGTAAGTATGATCCGAGAGTCCGTGGATCCCTGTTCTAACCAGTTTCTAGTTCCCCCTCTGATCGCTACTGAACCGGCCCCTGTTACATCCTCTGGCATGAGCCTGCACTCGCGCCAGTCGCACCAGAGTATGAAACGTGAGAGTGCAGAGAATCCAGGCCGCCCATCGACTGCGGCCTAATTGTAATTGTATATCTAATGGTCTGCTTTGATGCTTTGATTGATACCTCTAATGTGGTTTTCCCCACATTTGTTCAACATGAACCTTGTTCTGATTAGTTGTTTAATTCCCCTCTCAGGGATATATTTACTTCTTATGGCTTAGAGCCTTTCTTATCTCTCCATGTATTAATAAGGTATGAGCTGCGTCATTGCTATGGTGGAGCTATCGGGGAAGTATGCAACTTGGAAAGGGGCTGATAAGAGCAAGCTACACTGACCGTTTGAGTAGGAAATTGAGCTCATCCCAATGCAGGCATCGGATCCTCCACTGCATCGATAGGCTCTTTTCCGTATTCCCGATCTACCAGTCGCGTTCTCTGCTCCCGAGGTCTCTGCTCTGCTCAAGCTCCAGCTTCTCCGCAGAGCTGGATAATAATCACAATATAATGCACGCATACCCGGGTTTCCATGATCGCTCATCCCTGTCTCTGATTCAAACTGCAGATTGACTTTGTCCACTCGACATTGAAGAGAGACTCCACTCTCAAGATGAAACTCGATGCAGCCAGTGAGAAAGTCGCTGGGCCTGATGATGTCCTGGATCAGGAAGCTGGCGAGATCGCCAGCATCCATGAGCGAGAGGAGCTCGATCGCTTAGGTTACAAGCAGGAGATGCGCCGCAATCGTTCTGTCATCACTCTGCTCTTCCAAACACTGGCCATGGCCGCCATTCCCTATGGCGAAGGTGGCCCTCTGCTGAGCGCCATCTACGGCGGCGGCCAACTATCCATCTTCATCGGATGGATCGTCGTCTGTGCCCTTGACCAGTGCATTGCATTCTCGCTGGCTGAACTGGCCTCTCGATACCCTACCTCTGCCGGTCCATACTACTGGACATTCCAGATTGCTCGCAGCTCCAAGTCAACAATCTCCTTCATTAATGCCTGGGCATGGCTCATCGGAAATTGGACCATCACCCTCTCTGTTAACTTCGGCTTCGCCTCCATAGTTTCTGCTACCGTTTCTATGTACCATCCAAACTGGAGCGCAAGCAGCTGGCAACTCCTCCTAATCTTCTATGCCGTCTGTCTTGGTTCCTTCATCATCTGCACTTTTGCAAACCGCTATCTACCCCAGGTCGATATCGCCTGCGCAACCTTCACCGCTATAACCATCATAGTCATCCTCATCGCCGTCTCTGTCAAAGCAGATGTGGGCCGCCACAGCGCCTCCTACGCCCTAGCCCACTACGATGAATCCTTCTCCGGCTGGGGCGGCTTCACCTTCTTCATCGGCCTCCTCCCAGCCGCATACACCTTCTCCGCGCTAGGAATGATCTCCGCAATGGCCGAAGAATGCGCAAACCCAGCTATCAAAGTCCCTCGCGCAATCTCCCTCGCCGTCCCCGTCGGCGGTATCGCCGGCCTCTTCTTCATCATCCCCCTATGCGTCACTATGCCCCCTCTACAAGATATCATCAACAGTCCCGGCGGTCAAGCCCTCCCCTACATCCTCCACCGCGCAATGGGCTCTCCAGGAGGTGGCCGCCCTCACTTTCCTAGTCCTAATAATCACCCTCTTCTGCTCAATCAGCATCACCGTCGCTGCCTCCCGCACCACCTGGGCCGTCGCCCGCGACGACGCCGTCCCTCTCGCCCGCCTCTGGGCCATCGTCCACCCCCGCCTCGGTGTACCAGTCTACTCTCTCGCCCTACTAACAGTCATCCAGATGCTCCTAGGTCTAATCAACCTAGGCAGTTCAAGCGCCTTTACCGCCTTCGTCTCAGTCGGTGTCATCGCTCTGGCTGTAGCTTACGCCATTCCCATCTCTTTGAGTTTATTCCACGGCCGTGAGGAAGTCAAACTTGCTCCCTGGAATTGTGGCTCATTGGTTGGTACTGTGTCTAATGTTATTGCATTAGCTTGGATCGCTTTTGAGCTCGTGCTCTTTAGTATGCCTACTGCTTTACCTGTTACCTCTATCAGCATGAATTATGCTTCTGTCGTGTTTGCTGGCTTTATGGCTATTTCTGCCGTTTGGTATCTTGTCTATGCGAGGAAGCGTAAGTTTTTCCTTTTTTCCCCTATGTTTGAATTGCTGCTAACTTGTGAATAGATTATAAGGGGCCCCCGGAGTCAGATGCGTTGGATTGATGGCTTGAAGGGTACCCTTTATTGTTTCTAGTATGAATCAAATATTCTTTTAACCTACGTACAAACTCCAGTGATGATGGTTTATGACTGAGGAACTACTCAGGCATCAAGCTCAAAAACCAAGCATGACCCTATTCCGACTCCCTGCCGCGATTGTCCAAGACACGAGTTCGAGTCGTTAAGGAACCTGGGAAAAGTGAAACGCAACTAGACCTTCTTTGCCGGATTAGCCCTTGGCGTATATATAAGATCCCAAGTCAAGGATACAACTGTAGGACAAGCGCTCGTGTGACGCACTGAATCTTGCGAGTAGCTATAGAGTAGTATGATAGGTAAGAGTAGTATAATAACTATCCCAAGTACTTAATACTATACATAAACAACTAAGCTAGAAGGCCTAACCTACAATTTCTAGGCCTAGTCCATGCCGGGCATAAAGAGAAAAAGAAAGCAGACACAACAGTCTATGGGGTCGCCACGGATGACACCAAGTTCTATTTCTATAGAATTGCCGGGAATCGCAAGGTGAGTCAAAGAGTACCCTGTTTCCTATTGATATTACTGTTGTTTGACATCTAGCCAAGTCGACCGTTTAGCGGAAAATCTCACTCCAAAGCTACCATAGCGAAGAAGCAGGCCTAGAAGATTTGCAAGACGAGGGTAGAGAACCTTGCCATATGACTCGAAGAAAGGACCAAAGGCAGTCAATCTAATGACCCTTTTAGGGAACTCTAGGGAGATATTTACTAGGAAATATGTTACTAGCACTAGTTGAGGAACTAGGACACAAGTGCGATCCGCTTCTTCACGGCTTCTCTTAGAAGTAGGAGTCAGATCCGTCAAGTGTCAAGAACGGACGTCTTGAGAGACCCAAGGCTTCGAGCGGAAGCCTCAGACGAACTAAGTATAGCGGAGGAAGAAAAAGACAATGAGTGGTTCTAACGTAGCTACTATTCCTATTCTGGTTTAGGTAACACTGACGTCTAACTAACTATTCAGGCACTGGAGCTTTCAATGTTCCAGCCTCGCTCCTTCTTCAGCCCTTCTCAGTACTATTTCTGAAGTGCTCTTCCTCTTCACCTCTTCTTCGGCTTGGGCAACAGCTAGCCTTCTACAGCACCATTTCTAAACAGCCTTTCTGCAGCGTCCTCCTATTATCATCATGGCTTCCTCTGAATTATTCTCTGCTAGAATGGATGATGACGCAAATGCCAAACGCGACGAGAGCCTCAAACGCCTACATAAACGGGTTACTCGCTCCAAATCTGTTTTCCTTTCCCCGAATGACCTCCAGAGGCTTGGGATCCAAGCATCTCAAATTGGCGTGACCGAAGATGATACCCTACAATTCAACCCATGCTTCTTCACGCCCTACCCAGAGAAAGTCTTGGAGAAGTATCCACATACGGGCGACATGGACCCGTTGAATAAGCCACTTAGCTTTGATGCTATTTTGGACAAGTTCTACCAGAAATTCCCAGGAACAGAGGCAATCGAACTTGCAACTGATGAGTACAATGAACTGTTGGATATGGTTTCCCACGATTATTTCGGTCATGCTAGGAAGATGCATAAACACGTCGGATACCAAATGGCGGCACGGAAGAGAAAAGGACTACCAGAATCCCTTTCGTTCCATGACCTTGCACCTCCTAGAATGCAATCGCGGTAAGTTAACAGCGGAGAATCTGAAGATCGCAAGTTATCAAAAATGGATGCTAAGTATCTCAGGACCCGATTTCGGCGCCGTGATCCTCCACTGGTGCAGTTTCCAAAGATAGGGCGATGGCGAGAGTGGACCGTGGAGGACTTCTTGGTAGATTTCGGCCAGAGCTTTCCTACGCCTCATATGATTGTCTCAGTCATCTCCGAGAACGCTGCAGATGATGAAGACAAAAGCCTTACTTCAGATGAAGTAGCAGCTATTGTGGCTACTATGATCTACCGGACGTCTCACGGGCCCTTTAGGAACCACTGTCTTCATCCTGTGAGTAATCTATGCAATCCTCGATTCAACTTCGTCTACTAATTGACCGCAGATATTAGTCTTCTCTTACACGGGTCGAAAGCACGCAAGGATAATCCAAGCATCTCATGATGGGCAATGCCTGACTTTGCAATATTCGCCACTATGGAGCTTCGAGGATGATGAGACTGCACCAGTGGAGCTTTTCGTTCGCTACATGATGAGCAAGTCGGTTGGGCTAGAAACATCGTCTATCGTCGAGCCAATGGCTATGTTGAATATTAACTAGTTATCTGTCGTGATTGACACGATATGGCTCCTGGGATGATGCCGTGACAGCTGCATCAGAAGCTGATCGATCTACATCTTGCTTGTCTTTATAGATCAGTGTCTGCTGAGGTATTTGCTCAGTTCAGTCAGGCCTAGCGAAGGAGCCTATTCGGCCCATAACCAAGAGCTTCCTCGATCGATAGCATATAGGTCGTTTTGCATATGGGTAGCAGACCAGGGTCCGTAAAGGTAATTAATGAAAGGAGCCAGCATACTGTAAAAACCACAAATTGGAGTTCTCCAAAGGAAATCGTTAGGTTCCTAAATACATGTTTCGTGAGGTTCACCAAGGTTCTCTCAAGTACAACCATAGAGTCTCCTAATCTTCCGCATCAACCCATACCAGGATTCCCTTCTTGTCTGCACGCATTTCTCCCGTTGGAAGAACGCGCAGAGTCTTATTGAAATAGGTGTCGACAATAACAAGCTGAGGTTGAATCCAAAGCCCACGTTTCGCGGCCAAAAGGTTGTACCGCACCGTATGGCGGCTCAGCGGCACGAGCTGGACGACGGTGGTCTTGGGCCCACTGAATGCAAACTGCTCGCTGGCCTCCATTATCAAGTTGAATGTGAGGAAATGCGCAGAAGGGTTCTCCAGAGTATACTCCAGGTGGATCAGTCCTGACATGGTACTAGAGGGGGACGCCGAAGCAAGCACACGGGGTTCACCCATGGGGACAACGAAGCGGGGGATCTCCAGGATACTCGTGGTGACATTGGGTGAAGTTTCATCATCAGATGAAAGCCGACGCCAGTCAATTTCCAATGCAAAGTTGAGTGGAATGGGAAGACGATCACCCAGAGTCATCTTCTGGATGTCCACGAGGAAATTGGACTCTCGCAGCTCTTCTGATGCGATGTGTGGAGTCTCCGGGCTGACAAGGACTTCAGGCTCGACATTGCACACGGAGCCGGGAACTAAGTCGAGGAGCTTCAAGGACAACTTTTCAATGGCAAGGGGCTCCAGGGCGAAGGAAACCAACTTTGAATTGAGGCACCATCTCTGTGATAAACCACCGGGTTTGGATTCAGCGTCCTTGCCTACTAAGTTATCATCGACGGTGAAGAAATTCGGCCATGGTTGGGGGTGAACGCGAGGCAGGAATTCATAGTTGGCTTCGAATGGTCGCACGAACGAGATATCGACCGTAATGGTCTTGATGATAGGGGTCTGTATGTCGGAGACAAGATGGTACACGGCAGAGATCTCCAGTGTGTATTTCGCAGCATCCTGAGTGTCAGTCAACACAATGGTGAGATTTTTGTCAGAGGAGCGCTCCATAACACCGATATCCCGCTTCAAAAAGTGGGACGGGCCCTCTGTCGGCGTGCTCGTTCCAGACTCCAGAGGTTCGGAGCCTTCGTCTCCCTCCAGCCATTCAAGTCTGGTGGTGGACTCGGGGCTGCCGAAGAGTCGGATTTCCGCAGACACATCAGCGCCTTCATCCTCTTCGTTGTGCAGAGCGATTTGAAGAGCCACCCGTTCATTGGTATAATAGGTATCCTTTAGAGTGGGGGTCGAGATGCGAATCTTGGGTGGCTTCGGCATAATCTTACACCTGCTGGTATCTCGGTCCTTGCCGACTCGTCTGCGGGACGGGCCCTTCTTGGTCTGCTGCCACCAGTAAGACTCATGCAGGGCGTATTCGGTGATGATGTAGGAAAGGTCAAACTTCTCGCCGTCGACGAGCATCGCTATAGAAGCAACGCGACTATCTCCGGCTTCGCGAGGAATGCAAGCAAGATTAAAGACCTTAGTTTGGCCAGGCCCGATTGTCAAGTCCGCGATTCCAATCAATGTCGCCAAACCCCCTGTAGGAGACTGAAGGCTCGGGTCGCCCGGGCTGCTAGGTTCACGGAGTGATATGTCTGAAATGCAAGAAGGGGTTGTCGTGTCGGAGTCTTGATTCTGATCGGATTGGAGTTTCACTGGGCGAAGACACCCCTCGAAGACAAGTTTCACCTCAGAAAGCTTGATCGGGGCTGATACTCGTTGAGCACATGATGAAATGACGAGTTGTGTCTGTAGAGGTTCCCCGACATTGCCCTTGGCCTTTTCAAAGACAAATGATGCAGTCACTGGTTCCGGTCGACAGTCAGTTTGGTAAAGCACAAAATTATTAGAAGGTAACCTACAGCTTGTCATCACGTCTTCGGCCCGAAGAACAACAGAAGGCTTGGGCTTCTCCGACGGAAAACTCTCGAGGCTCCGATGTATGTCATAGTGCCATGAAGGTCTCGGAGGGAAAACTATAATATCATGTAAGAGACACCTTCAGACCAAAACAATACAATCGAGATGACGCTTACCTTTGTTGAGCAGCTCCCAATCCACCCGCAAGAGAGTTTCGCTGTCTTTCAGGTTCAAGGCGCATTCTCTCAAAGCCCATCCAAAGGGTTCCATCAGCCCCCACCAACCAGAGCGGCGCCAGCTGAGTGTCGGCCATAATGGCTGTAAAACATGGTATGCTTCTGACCAGGAATCAATACGAATGTACTCTTCGGCAATCTCAAGGCTGAGCCTTTCCACCTGCCGTGTTTGGCGTCGTTTCGAGAATTCCTCAAGAGCAGCCTTCAATGTGTTCAAAATCAATTCCGAATGATCAAAGCCAGCCTGTCCTGGTGGGGGCTCTCCAGGTGGGTGTCCGGGGCGAGATACGTATCATACAAATAAGATTTGCTGGCGATTTGGGAGGCAGGAGATTGGCTAGGCGGCATCCGATCCTCGTTAGGGATCTGCAGGGCAAGAGCTCGACGGGCCATGGAGTGCTTAGCTGAGCGATACAGCCAATATCCCTCGTGATGCATTTGCTCCCACGGGTTTACTCGCTCGTTAGTGGGAATGGATTTCTCCGGCGCCATAAAGATCGATGACATCGGGGCTTGGTCAGTAGAAGTATCGGTTACTGCCGGAGATGTCTCTGCTCGGCGGATAAGCTGGGCCATGACCATTGACCACCGCGCCTCCCAGGCTTCCCAGCCATAGTTTTTGCTGCCCTTCCCTCTGCGGTCCACGATGTCTTTTGTCCGGAGCCTGTGATCAACCCAGAAACGCGTTGCCGCAGTAGTCTGGGCCGTCCAAAGCAAGCAGCGGATGATCCGAATGGCGAGCGCATCACCCAAAAGACGCGCATCATTGAAACGAGCATCCCAGCCTGCGATATTTTCGAATACCTCTTGTCCAAACAGTGTGTCATAGGCACTCTCGTAATTGCGACAAGCAGCATCCATCTCCTGGCGAAATTCCGCGAAAATGCCGAGCTTAAACTCATAGCGTACATTCCACCCCTGGAGTGAGAGCGTTTGTGATGTACCGGTTGTCGGTGGTGCAGTCGGCGGAGGGATGCTGCTCCGGTTTCGTTTGCGTCGAGCATGCTTAGACAAGTCCCTGTAGTACTCCACGACGGAAGGTTGCAGGAGAGAGAACAATGACTCGACAAAGTCTTTGAGCTCGGATGACGTTGCGTCGGAGGGAATGACAAATATGGACTTTGGATCCAGATTTGTTGCTCGCCGAATACCTGCGACGCGATCATCGATCTCACCTATATATCCTCCGTCACCCTCCTCTGATATTAAGACAGTCAAGAACCGTGTCTTGAAGCCAGATGACCACCACTCTTTTTTTAGACTATTAATCTCGATCTTAAGTTGATTGTCGCGCAGCGAGTTCATATTCGGGTCCATGGACAAAGGAAAGAAATTGATCACCGCCGCGGGGACAAGATCTTGGTGTTTCGTCACCCACAGCGGAGTAAGCAAGCCATCTGGGAATGTGGGGGAGCTCGGTGTCAAGGGTGATATGGGCGAGTGGAGGACAACGGGTGTGGTAGAGGCGGCAATGTTGGTGTCTGAATCGGCTGCTGAGCTTCTAGGGGACGAGCTTAAAGGAGGATCTGCCTTTCGCGGGGGAAGTTGATAGGACTAGCGGCAGGTTAGCACGCAGCTTCTTGGTCAGTAAGTGGAAGACCCTACTCGGCCCGTGCTCTTGATCCTGTATCTTATGTGCGGCGACGCAGAATTGCCATTGGAGCCCAGTCCTGCCCTCCAGGGCATGTTGGATCCATCTTCCTCCAAGAGCACTCTCCGCAAGTCCTCCGCAACAGCCCCGCTCAACGGAGGAAAATCCGAGAAGATCTTGTGGCCCCTCTCATGGAGAAGCGGGTATTGGGCAGAAGGAACGGAGGCATCTTCGAGGCCTGCCTCGAGCCCGGAAAGCAGGATCAAGGGGAGGTTGTGGTTGACGTAGTCTTCGGGATAGGCGTCCATTGCGGACAATGGAGTTGGTAGCGTAGATGGGTCACCGCATGTCTAATCTAGACCCTGTCCAGTCGATGGATGACTGCAATCATGCAGCGTTAAAGCAACCAAGCCAGTTGAATAAAGAGTGTGACTTTGGCCTGTACGAGAATGCTGGCTCGATACCAATGACTTTGGGTATGTGGGATACTGCCGTCTGGGCGGTCAGACTTGGATAGTCACGATTCAGGTTGGCTTTCCACCACAGAGATGTGTAAATATCGTAAGTTGACAATAGTAGAGAACCTTGGAATTCGTGAGGTCTATTTCCCACTGGTACAGTTTCGGCCTATTACCAATGTTCATACTACTTATCTTACATATAGTGCAACTATATATAGCGGGTGGTTTGGTGCCCATAACAATCCAAGGATATCATTATATACCTACCTACTTGGATATCTCTAGGGCTATAAGCATAACTATGCTTAGGAAAAAGGAAGGTATTAGATATGGGATTAATGCAAACCCGCATTGAAGCAAAATAGTCGGCAGCTAGACAAGCGTTTGGCTCAACTTTACCCGCCACACTCATCTCCGAGATCGCGGACTCCCGCCGATCACTTGGACTTAGGGGTCTTCTAGAAGAGAGAATGAAGCATTCCATGCCACGTGGATTGTATCTATAGAGTGTAGAGTACATATCTTAGGTCGAGAAAGAGTGTATATAGCTAGTTATATAGTAATCTTGTATATCGCTACAAAATAGAGATAGAAATAGAAAGAATAAACAATTACGGGTCTCACGAACCATGGCTCCAGCCCGCGATACCCAAATTGGACGTGTACACAGAGGGAAATTACAAGTCGGATCCATCAAGTGGACCTCAAAGAGCTGAACCCGCCAACGCTAAAAAATCCCCGAGGGGGATATCTCTCTCCTTGATGATTGACTCGACTCCCATATTCTCGTTCTTTTTATTTTATTTTCCGAGTCCTCTCTTTCCAGCCACACTCTTTTAAACTCCTCTTATCAGTTCACCCCTCCTTCCCTGACTACTATAACTGTAAGGGGGAAAACACTCCTTTCGTCAAGATCCTTTTTGCATCTGTCTAGCTGCAGCAAACCATGCACGTTTCCATCCACCCTGCATATCTCGTTGATCTCTAGGGTGAGGTTTCGGATTCGAGACCTCTCGATATCCCTTGACTAGTGAACGCCATGCATCCGAACGAAGGCGCCGCGGCCACCCCAAGGCAGGCCGAATCGGCACTCCTGTCGCGCCGCCGCCGTCGCAAATCTCTCGGCAACCTGCGCGGAAAGGGAGCAAACTCGTCCGCCGATCCAACGTCGCCTGAAGTCATCTCATCGCTGATCTCGTCCCTATCCACAATCTCAGTGCCCCTGAACTCGCATTTTGATACCGTACCGCGCATCGACTCTAAGGATTCGTCCGATCCTGGTTTGCCCGAAGTCCCGCACACTGCACCCTGCTTCACCATCCCCCCTTCGCAGCAGAATGGCTTTGGAATGAGCTTCGGGACCTATGCGACGGCCGAGGAGCCCCCAAGTGATCCATTTTTGCATCCGGATGATGCTGCCTCCTCGCCAGTTATTCGCATGGCCAGAGCGCCGCCGTCGCCTAAGACTCCCAAGTCCCCACGCTCGCCGAGGTTCAAGTCTTTTAAATCGAACGACCCGTCCACTCGCCCTGCATCGAGGGATTCTTATGCGTCAGTAAGGGCCATTCCCGAAGATACCACGTTCGGAACGATCAGTGCGGAGCCAGCCCTTCCCCGTGTTTCGACTGCCACGAGCATTGCCTCCAACAGTTCAGCCGGACGCACAAAAAGTCTCAAGGGCTCACTGGGGCTGCTGAAGAAGTCATCATCGCGGGATTCTACAAACGATCTGGAATCACAGGCAGATCGCCTGCGCAAGACGAATAGCCTCAACGACAGTCTGCGTCATAACACTCCACGCAATCGGGCGAGTCTGCGCTCGATATACTCCATGGCGAACGTAGCCGAGGAGAGCGGCCCTAATGGCCTCCAAGAAGATTCAAGTGAGGGCCAGGCGGTCCGTACTCCGCCAGCCAAGGAACACCCCTCGGTCCACAGTACCCCAGATACCCACAACAACCCTGGAGGCATCGGAAGCGGTAGATACATCCCCACCCGTGACTCCTCTCTGCGGAATCAATCCTCAGGCTCGAAAAAGCGGAGATCTGCTCGCCATAGTCGATATCCTTCCACTGCAAGCAAAGATTCGGTTGCACAGAACGGCCTGCCGGGGACGAGCAACGATGCCGAGCAGGTGACACGGAGAATACAGGAACTGAAGAATCAGCAGCAGAAAATCAAGACCGAACTACAGACAGATGACAGTCCTGGCATGTCCATGAGGACGGCCCCTTCCATGCAAACCAAACCATCTCGCAGCACCAGCAAATTGGACCAAGCTCGTGCAACGTATAGTGAACCGAAGGGCAACCGTCTTGTCCTGGATGACAGTGCCCCATCACCGTCCGTGATGACGGGAAAGAGCCGATCTGGGAAGCCGGGGCAGCCTTTGGCGTCGAAGCCCACCAACTTTGCCCCTCAATTCCCGAAGCCGCCCTCGGCAAAGGATGAAGAGTCTCGTTATAGGCGATCATTGGAACCAGTCACTCCAACCAAACAACACCGCCGCACGCCCTCTGGCGGTCTATCGATCGGGCGTACCTCAGTCAACACGGAAAGACCGTCCAGTGCAGATTCGATTGACTTGGCGGTTCAGGACTATATTTTCTCTCCGAAGTTGACACAGACTGTGGTCCATCCAACTAGCGGCCGCATTATCGCATTTTCCGAAGTGGGAAACCCCAAAGGTCACGTTGTCTTGTGCTGCCTGGGAATGGGTCTTACCCGATATCTCATGGCGTTCTATGACGAGCTGGCTCGAACTCTCAACCTGCGCCTGGTCACTCTAGATCGACCTGGTGTTGGAGAGAGCGGACCGCATCAACTTGACGAGCCGAGCAACCCTCTCAGCTGGCCTGGTGAGTCTTTCATTGTCACAGTAGACCACCGCTGATCTATCACTAACCGCAACTTCAGATGATGTCGCCATCGTTTGTAACCATCTCCGAGTCACTAAATTCTCAATTCTCGCACACTCCGCTGGAGCGATCTATGCTCTGGCCACCGCTCTTCGAATTCCACAGCATATACGAGGACGCATCCATCTCTTAGCTCCCTGGATCCCTCCATCTCAACTCTCCGCCATCGGTTCCCAGAAAGAGCCCGCGCCAACCAACGCGGTCCCCTATTCGCAAAAGATCCTTCGCGCTCTTCCAACATCTCTCCTTAAAATAGCCAATACCAGTTTCATGAGTACCACCAGCGCCAGCATCACCACCAGTCTCCCCAAGTCCCCTCGACGATCAAAGCGCAAAACCACGAAAGAAGCCTCTCCCACGGAAACAGAACCTCCATTGCTCGACACCAGCCCCGGCGTTCAGATCAACTCCCAGCAGCAAGATGAACATCCGGCACCAGTGGATGGACCAAAAGCATCATCTGTCGCTCATGCTCGGCGAAGTGATGCGACTCTCGGATCTCGTGCGAAGTCCCCCGAAGAAGAGCATGAGCGCCAACAAGACTACGACACCCGCCTTACTCACAAGATCTGGGAGCTCGCCACCACGAACGCCAACCCAGCCGTTGACCTGGTGACCTGTCTGGAACGCCGGCAGACCATCGGCTTCCGTTATGTGGATATCACCCGGTCGGTGGTTATCCATCACGGTAGCAAAGATAGCCGAGTGCCCGTGGAAAACGTCCAATGGTTGGGCAAAACAATGCGGCGCTGTGAAGTACGAGTCCTTGAGGGCGAAGGCCACGGTCTCATGGCATCTGCCAGAGTGATGGGCAGTGTTCTTACCGAAATCGCCAAAGAATGGGAAGACTGGACCACCATTGTCCAGGGTAAACGTCGAGCAAATGCCAGCCATAATGCGCGACCAGGACTTTCCATTCCCACCTGATTGCCAACGATCTTCTTTACTCTCACATCTACCGGTCCCCGATCCCTGACACTTTCAACCGCCTATTATTTCGTTTATCCAATGGACTCCCCACGCATTACGCCTGGACCCTAGCGGTCCCCTTAATCGCTAATCCCCTTCCTTTGACGCCCAATACTACAGCTGGTTCTGTGGTCTGTTTGATTTACTGATTTCGAGCCTTACTCTAGCTCCATACACATACACCCTATACATAAAACATAATAGTGGCTGATGTACGCCGTCTATGGATTTCTCATGTGGAGTCATGTCCGGACCCAAATCCTGTGATTTAGCATAATACCCAGTCAATTTTGATTTCATCAGGTTCAGTACGATCTAATTCGCAGGCCTCATTTATATTGTGTAACTAGCTCGCGTGGCTCAGGTATACATTGCCCATATGTTATCTAGTGACGTAGGCCAGATATGGCGATCATCAGGGATGAGCTTGGCCCCTGGACAATCCTTGGAATCCTTGGACCATCCCCCGCATCGCCTAGGATATTTGCATACTAGGAAATACCATTCTGGATTTGGATTACAATTTCGTGTCAAACCGTGAAGTCCCATGTTCGAGCCAAGCCGCATCATTGAAGCTTGATCGGCGGATTCCTTGGCACCGGGGCTCTTGTCACGTATCGCTTCCCGCGTTGGAGAACGGCGCCAGATCGACTTTCCTGCGTCCATCTCATTCCGATCCGACCTTATAACATCTCCGTCATCTAGCGTGACTGAGTATCACTCAATATGCCTACACAACGGCGTATGCGACTCATCGTAGCCGCGGTTGTTGCGATCCTGTTCCTCACCTTTTACTATTCGGTACATGATCACAATCTTCTCCCATCCGTGTCGCACAGTACTAATGCTGACTATGTCAATTTGTACAGGGAGAGGCAAGCAGTATCCAAAATCAAAAGTTCTACCGATCCACCCTCAATGCAATGAGGGCCAAGGAGGATGCAAAGCATGCAAAGCAACAAGACAAGATCCAGTACGCGATTCCCCGGCAAGGATCCAAGGTCGAGCATGTGGATAGTGCCAATGCCGAGCATCCTGTGATCCCACCGGCCAAGCAGAGCGAAGAGATGGAGGAGATCTCCATTGCGGGACGGACAAAGATGACGGTGCCCAAGAATAAGGATAAGGATGTGCAGGGCTCGTCATCACCAGATTCGAATGCCGAGGACAAGGAGGATACCACCGACCATCTGGACGCAAAGAGCGAGCTGAACTCGATCCTGAAGCGGTCTCCTGGTATGTCTGTCTTGTCTTGGTCTTTTTTGCTCTCCAAACTACAGAACATCGAAGCTAATGGATGTGCGCACTCGGTCTAGTGATAATCTTTTCCAAATCCTACTGTCCCTATAGCAAAAAAGCCAAGTCGATTCTACTTGACCACTATTCGATCTCTCCGAAGCCGTTTGTCGTCGAGCTCGACCAACACCCGATTGGACAAAGTCTTCAGGAACTCCTCGCACAGAACACGGGTCGTCGCACCGTTCCAAATGTGCTGGTGAATGGAAAGAGCATTGGAGGCGGGGATGACATTGCTGCCCTGGACCAGAGCGACGAGCTGGCATCGACGCTGCGAACAATGGGAGGCAAATGGGTGGCAGAGGTGACGCGGACTGGCGGTAGTGAGGGGCACCTATGAGGGAGTTGCTGAAATGGATCAATTCTTCAGTCTATTCACTGTATTCTCATTCGCAAGAACGACTCGTCTGTACATAGAACTAACTAATAATACTTGAGATAAAATCCTAATCGAAGCAAATCACGTGATGATAAGAACAGAGATAAGGAACCCTACGCTAAGCTGAATTGAGCCCTAAGCGACGCACAATCCCGTGACATGGAATTTCGCTCCACCAACAACTCCAACCCGAATTTTGATCCTCCCGACATCGACAACTCACCCCCTCGGCCAATACCACCCACGCAGTCAAGATGCGGTACATTCACTCCGAGGAACGGCTGCCCATTCCGGACAATGGTGAGCATGCGACTTTTTCTGTTTTTCGAGGAACTGGAGGAATGGTGGGATCCGTCGCACCCAATATCGTGGACATCGCACATGGTCATGAATAGGGACAATTGCTTCGCGACAACGTCACACCATTCCATGGGATACGACACGGAGGAATTTTTCTCGTCGCTTTTGGGGAACAACGCGGATCGAGCGAAGGACAGGCAAAGGGAAAAGAGAAAAGAATTGGGACTGATTCGTGATGTTCTCTCTCCACAGTGAAGGTTCACATTCGTTCGCGCGTTGTGACTGTTGAGGGCCCCCGCGGCAAGCTCGTCAAGGACCTCTCCCACATCGCCGTCACCTTCGGCCGCCCCGAGAAGAACGTCATCTCGATCGAGCTGCACCACGGTGCTCGCAAGGGTGTCGCTACCCTCCGTACCGTCCGCACCATCATCAACAACCTGATCATCGGTGTTACCCGCGGCTTCCTGTACAAGATGCGCTACGTCTACGCCCATTTCCCCATCAACTTGAACATTGAGAAGAACGCCGAGACTGGCCAGGCCGAGATTGAGATCCGGTATGAAGATCTGCTCTCTATAGGATAACCGGACATGCGAACCGTAATACTGACGGGGTCTTTTTGCAGTAACTTCTTGGGTGAGAAGTTCGTTCGCCGCGTCACTGCTCAGGCTGGTGTTGAGGTCGTCCCCTCCACCAACGTCAAGGATGAGCTCCAGCTTTCCGGTAACTCTCTGGAGGCTGTCTCCCAGAGCGCCGCCGACATCCAGCAGATCTGCCGTGTCCGGAACAAGGATATTCGTAAGGTGGGTTTACAATCTACCTGTTACCTACCATCGCCCACCAATGCTAATATTCATTCTAGTTCTTGGACGGTCTGTACGTGTCGGAGCGGGGCAACATTATTGAGGAGTAAAGAATGACTCTTGTTGGGTTCGGGTGTCCGGGAGAGATTCTTTTTTAATTTCGCCTACTTGCATATAGGGAAGCAAAGCGAAATGACAAAAATCAAACGACCTTCAACTTTTCAGCTTGGAATGACCTATATGAGACATGTAGCGAAGAAGGCATAAAAATGGTAGTCGCTTTAGTTTCCATTTCCGTTTTCATTTGCATCTGTACTCCGTACGTTCTTGTTCTTGTTCTTGTTCTTGTTCTGTACTTGTACGTAGAGTCGAGACTCGAGGGACCCACGCCCGCCAACCTCTACGCCCATCTCTTTCCATTTTATGTAGGAGCCGGCTAATCCTACCCTTACGATAATCCTACACCTCTCTGCCTAACTTTCTGGCCTTCCTGCTAGTAGAACCCAGAATTTCTATTTATTCGAAGAGGGGCATGTGCTAAAGCCCACGGCCGACCAGGTTTACACCCGCTCTTCGTGTGGGCTGTGCCTGGTGCCTGGGCCATTGATCGGCGCAATGTCTATTCGTGCCGCAGTCGCCATCGTGATCAGTATATATACTGACGATAGTGGTAAGAAGACCAGCTAATGCATTGACTCGTGACGGTTTAAGTAGTGGTATTCAACTATTCGCACATTTGCAGCACTATTTGATAACTCATCCCCTCGCTAGATGATATTTAAAGATTCAGAATATGAAAATATTGCCGATTTGACGATATCGTATCGGCAAACTCAGGTACTTGCGATTTTTATCGTCAATGCCAATCGTCTAATTGAAGGTCTGCCGATATCATATCGTCAATATCGTCAACAGCCCTACCCGGAGACGGTGATATCGGCAGAACCGGAGCTGCCGAAAGCCTCGGTAGAGACGATCTGATAAGCGGCGCTGCTAAGTGGGTTATGGGTCATGCCCTGAGACTGGTAGTAATTATAGTGGTTTGCCGTTGTAACAGTGCCGGAGGAACGCTTGTTCTGGCGGACGGACCAGTTCTGGATGTAGTTGTTGCCACGGTCGACCAGGCATACTTGGTACTCACTCCCATCGCTGTAAAGACTGCCCTTGTTCGTGCCATCAGAGCACGGATTGTAGTTGCCGTAGTCCTCGAGAATCTATCCTGGGTCAGATTGCAGTCGCATATCATTGCGTCAGTCCGCAGTGAGGACCTACATAGTTCTCGCCTTGGGGTGACCAAGTGTATACAGCAAGGTAGAAGTTGCCCCCACAGTTGATGCTACCAGAGAAGTTGATATTCCTGGGCTCGGCCTGTGACCAGCCCTTACCTGCGGTGAAATCACCAACATTCTGCCAGTTCACGGAGTATTCGCCGGCAGGCCCATTTGTGTAGGTGGTAGTGCCACTGGTGCCATCATCCCCTCAACGTTGGGTTAGCCCTAGACTTTTTGAGGATTAAGACCTAATGTTGGCATTGTACATACAGAATTGGTAGAAGTAGCCGTTGTTCGTGCCTGATGAGTTGGGGGTATTGCGCTTGGTGAGCGCGGCTGGTGCTGCCGCAGGGCTGGCGAGGACACCAACCGCAACTGTAGCAGCAACGAAAGCAGTGGTGAAAGAGAACATAATGTCTGAATAAAGGTTTCCTCAGGAAGCAATGCTGTGAAAAGAATTGTGTTTAAAGAGCAAAAGTGTTATGCTTGAAAGGCATAAGAACGAAGCTGCTGAACTTATCTTATATATATATTGGTTTTGTGATCAACACTATATAGCCGAAACAAACAAATAGCCTTTAATTGAACATGATATATATTTTTGTTTTTAAAACAGCCTAAAGTATCCTCCAGGGCAGGGGACTTCACGGGGCTTCTAGAAGGCTTCCTACCAGCTATACAGTGATGTTTCATAAGTCTGAATCGACAAAAAGTACCACACTAATTATTCTGCCGGCGACAGGCTGGTCTACCACTCAAATCCCACATACAGGGCGTTATATCTATAAGCAGTAGGCGGTGGCAATGAGTATTTAGAATGGTTTCAGGCTTTCGAAACACCACTGTAGATAGCTTCCCTCGTATCTTACCCTTACGAACTTGAACTTGCTGAGCAGTATGATGTATAGTATGACGCTAAACTTTCTGTATGGAAAGCATGTGAACTGGTAAAGAACTGCTAGATACCTGTTTCTATATGGTAAAGGGTTTGCCCCCTGAGTACCTACATTTTATAGATAAGTCTTCTGGTCAAGGATCAGACAGACTCTTACACAAGTCAATACAACAATCCAAAAATTACTGGATCACACGACGCAGATGTGGAAAAGCTTAAAGTCGGATAAATGGGATATGCTTGCGGAGGAATTGGGAGGATCCGAACACTATCAGCAACATATCTCTCTATATCCCAGCTAGCGCCTGGATACCCCGCATGTAAACAGAGCTTCTCCATTAACACCCTAGCCCCAGCTGCACACTTAGCGTGTCTGTGATATGTATAGTGCGAGGGGGCGGTTAATTGATCTAAATCCCTGACACCGGATATTGTCAAAGTTCCCAGTTCCCCGCAATAAGGGACGCTATGCCCGGGAAGGGAAGGAGGGAGGCGGTCGGGGGCGGCAGAAGGGCGGTGCAATGAGTTTCAGGCTCGCTCACCGTGTGATTTAATACTACTTTATCTTTACTTTTCTCTAGTTTTTCTCTAATAGTTCTCTCACTATATAGTTAACTAGTTAGTTAGTTAGTTATAGTTAGTTAATAATTAACTAGATCTACCTTATCGAGAGCATAGGTAGCGCGAATACGTAAAGGATAACGCAAAGCGTATATGGGCCCTTCGTTACTACCTACTTTACGATAAGAACAACTTCGAGTACTCTGTTGCCTCCGCGTAGTAGGAGGCTTATATTATTACAGAGTAGCGGTGGATGTCGCTCTACCTAGATTCAATGGCAAGGACTACGTAGAAGTATAGGCGAATTGCGTTAATCCTCTATTCTTAATCTTAGCAGGGGGGTATAGAGTTATCCTAAGGGGGTGTACGCAGTAGGATTAGTCGGCTGCTTTATTTATCATCCTTCATTGTGACACATCTTGTAGTGGTTCAAGAACGTGCTTTCCCCAAGTCGCGTGACACCATAACTCTCTAGCATGTGAAAGCCGCGATCTGCCGGATTCCCCGACTTGGACCTCGCGCGCAATGGGGTCCTGGCTGTCCTGGATGTGGAGTGTTCTGTCCGCGATCTTCAGCATGATTCTGGATGTCGCGCAGTTCTGGCAATCTGTGAGTGTCCTTCCGAGAAAGTGGGCCTCCACTTGAAGCGATTGGCCACGCAATGCTAGAACCACGGCTTACCCGATGTATAGAAACTGCTCTCATGGTGGACCTCAAAATCTCCTCGAGACCGATGCCTTCACACGCTTGCTACGGCGCAGACCTACGAGGTGTGGGAAGAGGCTGCGTGTGAGCTGGACGACGTGCTAGGCAAGGACTTCTGGTACCTCACTCGACCCGAGTGATGAAACGCCTGCTAACCGAATACACAGGCGCCAAAATCCCGTCAGTCGACACTACGACTACCGGCTGATTCTAGGGCGACTGGAGGCGCTGATGAGCGCGCGCGGGACCGGCGACATTACGACTTTGGCCAACCTGCTGCGCTCGGGGTTGGTGCGCAACCTGGGTAACATCACCACGACTAAACTGTTCACGCATGCCTATGGAGGTACCAAGCTTTTGATCGACGACTACATCACGCAGGTCGCGTTGTCTATTCAGTATGTGACGAGGTGGCGGCCTGAGCAAGCGCAGGAGCCGGCGCAGGCGACCATGTTCACCCCACAGGCCAAGTTGGAGCTATTACACGATACCCGACAGGCCTTTGGCCGTACGACTCTTCTTTTACAGGGCGGGTCGGCTTTCGGTTTGTGCCACCTGGGTGTGGTCAAGGCTTTGCATCTCCAGGGACTCCTACCGCGTATCATCACCGGTACAGCTACGGGAGCTATGATTGCAGCTCTCGTTGGGATTCACCCCGAGAATGAATTGCTTGCGTTGCTGGACGGGGTGGAATTGATCTTTCCGTCTTTAATAGTCGTCGGAAAGACCACAACGGGGCTGATGGAGAGAGCTGGCTCCGGACTTTCTTCCGGCGTGTGAAGCGGTTCCTTCGAACAGGTCATCTGTTCGACACGGAGTTGCTAGAAGAGTGTGTACGCGCCAACGTGGGTGATTTGACATTTGAAGAGGCGTATGCTCGGTCCAAACGCATCTTGAATATCACGGTTATAACCGGGAGCAAGGATGGCACACCAAACCTCCTCAATTACCTGACTGCGCCCAATGTGGTAAGTATCCTTCTACTCCAATGATACGTAAGTGATCTGACCAAGGAAAATAGTTGATTTGGTCTGCCGCCGCTGCCTCGAACGCTTCATCTTCGTCGATGCTCTCTTCTCCGGTTACCATCTACTGCAAAGATGAGACCGGCTCGATCATGCCCTGGCCACACACACAGGATGCAGTCTTTCATCAATGGCGACAGGTTCACTACAATGAAGGAGAATCGCCACTCTCCAGAATCGCCGAACTCTTCAACGTCAACCACTTCATCGTCTCACAAGCACGGCCGTATCTCATCCCATTCCTCCGCTCCGAACTTAACCTCCTCGACCGCCGCCAGACCGGCTGGCACAACATCTCTCGCTCATTAATGCGCCTCATCCTCGTCGAACTCCGCCATCGACTCCGACAACTGGACTACATCGGCGTATTGCCTGGCACCGTCAGCCGACTGTTGATCGACGAAACAATCCCAGGCCCCAACCTAACTCTCGTGCCGGATCTTTCTTTCAAAGACGTGGCCAAACTCTTCCAGAAACCCACTCGAGAACGCGTGGCAGAGTGGATACTGAAAGGCGAGCGAGGCGTCTGGCCCGCTATCAGTGCCTTGAAAGTGCGTGAGACCGTCGAAATCGAACTGGACCGGGGATACCAGCTCGTCCGACGTCGACGACCCAGCGACCCAGTACCCGTCCACTCTCCCAACGAGGGCGTACCGCGCCAACGACGGGGAAACAGTGATGGTGACCGGGATGGATAATACGTTGATAGGGAGTAAACAAATATAGCTTACGCTGGATTAACTAGAAGATGTGATCGACCGAAGTATTCATATGTGCCATTAAACGCAGGTGTTTTATCTTTAGCCGAAGTATAGGCATATCCACGGAAGGGCATGTGTGCCTGTTTTAGGATGTATCCTGTAGCGATGCAGAGGTACTCCATATCTGGCAACACTTGGCCTGTTCGGTAACCGAGATCTTGGGCCGTGAAGCCCTTTCTTGAGATGATATCGCATCAAGAGCTGAGCACCTGGGCATACAGCGAACCCAGCATTTTGATCGATCATGATCATTTCAGCCACTACCAGCTCCTTCACAAATAAACCCCGTCTCCTCCTGTTGTGTATTCCCATTCGCATTCGAACCCCGAGTCTCGCTCTCAGTCCCATTCGTCGCTGGCGCAGTAGCACCCTCCTCATTCTCTTCATTCTCAGCAGCTTTGACCTCCTCAACCTCAATCCACGGCTGCCCACGATTCTCAAGCTCAGTCTTAAGCAGCTCAACCCGATCACTCATAGACGCGATCACACCCTCATTCTCCGTAACGTACCCCTCCAGCTCCTTCAAGTCTTCCGTCTCGGCCGACTCAGCCATGAACAGACGTAGCTCTGCGTTGGATCGGTGGAGATGTGCGATCGAGTTGCGGAGCTCGAGTATTTTGCTGTGCACGGCTGATAGTGGGAGCTCTTTGATTGCTTCGGCGAAGGCGTTGGAGCTTATTGGGCGTGTCTCGGATGACATTTTGTGTGGTGTTGAGAGGGTTGGTTGAGAGGTATAGTAAAGCTGAGAAAGGACTCGTTGCGATCTTCGGTTCTCCCGAAAGTGGAGATCATGCAGAAGTGATGTGAGATGGGATTCCCGATGTTGTGTATGGCACGCATAACCATACTGATGCCTCATGGATGAGGCAGCCATTGGGTCTATCCGGGACCAGCCTGAATCAACGAGTATATCTGACTCAATACAGTCGCATGTCTACCTGCGAACCTGCGACCATCGGAGACCAATAAAAGGTGAAATTTGTTTCAGTGTCATGGCACATAGAAAACTGACCCCAAGGAGCATAAATATCCCCTCCGAGTCATAGAAAAGTATTCAATTCATCCATTGTCATTCATTGATTTATCCCCAAGACATTCCTTCTTCAGGTCTTCTCAACAGAAGTGTGGTTACAACCACATTGTAATTTCTGGGTCGGCCTCTGCATGACAACGAAATAGAACAGGAGCGAGCATAGAAAACAAAACAAGCTCATTCCATTCCAGCTCCCTCTCCTTGGACAGGCCTTCCTCCACATCTCTATGCGGAGCCTTTCTTCTTCTGCACCCCCACAGGCCCTTGACCCTATCCCAACATTTCCACTTCTTGACCTTCACCCAACCTTTACCGATCGGTTCCCGCATCGCCCAGCCTAATTCAATTATTTTCACGAAGGCCGCGACTGCGCCGCAAATTTTCACCACCCTCTCTAGACTCTCGTAAGCTGCCTTAGTGCCATCCCTATTCGCCTTGCAAATCTCGCGAAGTCGAGCTGTGATCAGCTCCGCGCGTGGCTCTATAGGCATCCCACTGGCCGTCATCTATAAATTCAATTGGGTCAGTAATCAGACATTCACTTTTCCTCAGCACTGTTCACTTACCGGAAATACCAAGACAAAGAGCAAAAGGAAAACCAGGAACCGATTCATGTAGGCGCCATCACTGCATATACTGCGTACTGCGTAGTATATTAGCATTTACCGTCCATCGAGTGTAAGTGATCCAGTCCAACGGCATAAAGAGGCCTTCACAACATGGGTTGGAACACATCGAGGGACAGGGACGGATTAACTCCGTGAAAGGATCACTCACCTATGGCCAAATGGCCGGCGAGAGAATTGGCGGCAGGGATCTTTTCGGCCCCGGAGATCTGACCTGCATATAGTATATTAGCATTTACCGTTTCCAGCGATTGTAAGTGATCCAGTCCACTGGCACAGAGGCCTTGACAACAAGGGTTGGAACACATCGAGGGACAGGGACGGATTAATCTGTGGAAGGATCACTCACCTGAGGCCAAAGGCCCGACGAGAGACCCGCCAATGGGGTCCTTGGTGGTGGTGGTGTTGCCGGCGGCGGCGTCGGCAGCGGCTTTCTTCTTCTCCTTCTTCTCTCCTATTCGAATTGGATTAGCAACGTGCAGTAAGAACGTGGCTCCTTGTCTCAGCTGCTAGACTGAAATGATTCCAACCGATTCATCACAGATCATTTGTCTGGAGGGTTCAAATTAAGGGAGGATTCGGACAACTCACTCTTCTTCACGCCGCCCCGCGAACCGCGGGAGCGGCCAGACTGTTGCTGTTGCTGCTGCTGCTGCTGGCGGCGGGACTATATCTTTGTTCAATATTCCATCATCAACTTATCATCAAGGTAAGTCTCACGGTCTGACGTGCGCCGCCCAAGGCGGCGAGCCCGCGCCGGAGAAAGACCGGGCAGTCGTGCTCGTGGTGCCGTTCACCGGGGCACATCGCGCAGGGAGGCTGTATGTATGTCAGCTCAACGGATCTTTCACAGACAACAGATGTGGATGATAACACGAGGGATCAGTCTCAAGGCAGACTTCTTGTGAAGACTTACAGGGTTTTGGTTGTTGGTGTTGGCCATGTTGTTGTTGTGGACTTGAGGAGGGGGAAGAGGAAGAAGGGGGGGGAGGGGGGGGGGGGAGGGGGAGGAGGGGGAGTAGGGGGAGAAGAGTGAGAAGAGTGAGAAGAGTGAGAAGAGTGAGAAGAGTGAGAAGAGTGAGAAGAGTGAGAAGAGTGAGAAGAGTGAGAAGAGTGAGAAGAGTGAGAAGAGTGAGAAGAGTGAGAAGAGTGAGAAGAGTGAGAAGAGTGAGAAGAGTGAGAAGAGTGAGAAGAGTGAGAAGAGTGAGAAGAGTGAGAAGAGTGAGAAGAGTGAGAAGAGTGAGAAGGGGGAAAGGCAGAAGAAGTAAAAAGAGTCACTCTTGATATCACTCTTGATATCACTCTTGATATCACTCTTGATATCACTCTTGATATCACTTAAAGACAAGCTTATATTAGGTAACCCTCCTAGGTCGTAATACCCTCTGGTGTAAGTAAGTAGAAAGAGAAGGTAAAGTAAGTAATAAGTGAAGGTGAAGTATGTTGGAAATCAAATCCCCCTACGCCAAAAAGCCTATATGTAGGTGCCGTAGATCGTCTTAGATCTATACTTAACAAAGTACCTAGGTAAGCAGCAAGTAAAGTAAGTATAAGGTGTTGAATATATGTAAGACGATCCACGGCACCTATATGTAGGCTTTTTGCCGTAGTAGGGATTTCTAACACAAGGTAAACCTTGGAAGTAAGCAATAGCTGAAAGTAAAGTAAGCAGTAAGTGAAGGCAAAGTAAGTACAAAGTGAAGATAAAGTAAAAGAAAGCTACATTATAGGACTCTTATTTATGGAGTATGTAGCTAAGGGCTTGATAGCAATGGATTGATTCGGTTCATATGAATACTTCAGTCGATCACATCTGGGCTAAAGATGGAAACACCTGCGTTGAATGGCACCATTGAACACCTATTGAGATAACTCCAACTACTACGCTCGAACGAACAGAAGAACAGCTCAGATGGTTTAGACCCAGCTAATGCTAGCCTCAAAGATATGCAAAGATCATCATGATAAAATATCCATCGCATGCTGAATGCTCAGAGCCCCAAATCTGAGTCGCACCAAATTCGTCCAATTTCCCGAATGGCAGAAGAAAGCAGAAACACGAGACAGCTGCGGTACAACGCCTGAAGAACATGTCATAGTCGTCACTGATAGAGAAGATAGAGTTGCGCTCCTGACCAGCGGAGCTCTCTAAGTGGCAGGCTGAGGCTGCTGGGCCCAGTGGCCACCGTTCAGCGCCTCTGGGGGAACCCGCTGCTGCTTGATGAACAGGTCGATCAGAGGCTGCATGGGCTCCATCTCCTTCTCAGAGACCAGCTGGTAGTACTTGGCGACGGTGACAAAGTGCACGAAGCACATGTTCAGGATGTCGTGCTTGTTGATGTGCCAGAAGGGGTTCAGCCAGTGGGCATGGTACAGATGCGCGTAGCAGCGGAACATCTGCTTCATGATGCCCTGGCAGTCCTTGTAGAAGGTCTGCGGGAACCCACTGGACTTTCCAATCCAGTCATCTGGGTTACCATTCGATGCGGGGTTGGAGGGGTCGGTAGGAGTCTGGGGAGGGGCTCCCGTGGCGGCGGCGGCATCCTTCATAGAGGCGGTTTCGGGGGTGCCAGCCACCTTCTCGGTGGGGAACATGACGGGGTCATGGATCTTGCTGACGATCCACTTCTCAACGCGGTTGATGAATTTGGGAGCGGAGATCTTGGCTGCGCGGCCTTCCACGAGCCAGGTGTAGGTCAGTCTAGATGATGATCAGCCTCTACCCCGGATTCCGTTATCTACCCCGCCATATGCCACATACCGTCCAGCCGACATTGTGGGACAAGTGCTCTCATTGCAAATCGGGAAACCGGTCACACCGTTGACCTCCTGGATGACCTGGAGCATGCCGTGGAGCAGACGATATTGTTCAACAACTAGCCCCGCATCAGCACTGCGCCCTCATTATACTATACCATCGACTCGAGAGGACTTACTCTGGTGAGCCAGCCACTCGCCAAGCTCCACATTCTTCGGACAAGCACACAGGGTCAAGAAGTTACCCCTGACATTCAACGGGGCGTACTTCTCCTGGAAGAAGTACTTGGGGGCATCCGGGTCATTTGCACCGAGGCCCTCCATGGTCAGATTGTTGGGCAGCGAGGCCGAGTTGGACAGGGCACCTTGGGGAGCTGAAGCTTGCACGGGGCTCTTAGGAGGGTTCTTGTTGTTTCCTCCTCTGCCAAACCCTTGGCGACTATGAGAGGCAAGTTAGTAGATGAAGGAGATAAGGAAAGTCGAAGTGGGGTGAAGTGAGCAGAATAAAATCGAGGTCCACAAGATAAAGCGAAGTGAGAAAGTGAGAAAAAAGGGGGAAGCGCCGTGGCTAATAGACTTTTGAAGGGGACTGCAGGTGTTTGTTTCGCGAGTACTTAAGATGCGGTGTTAAGCAGTATGAGGGGGAAGCAGGCAACACAATCTCATAATTAGCAACGCAGCCAAAACTTACACGCTCTGAAAGAAAGTGGCCATAATTGGAACAACAGAATCAAGTTGAAGCAATAAGAGCGAAGTGGAGATGTGATAAGGGGGTCGTGAAAGCGAAGCTGGGGTTTTGGATCTTTTGTCTCCTTTTGCTGCTTAAACTCATTTGGGTTGATTCCGGACTATCATTAATCCGTAGTTGATGGAAGAACCCGAGCTTCCTTCTGCTGTCGCTATCACTATATTCTTTTACTTCCCTTTCTTCCAATTCTTTTACTTCTGTCGGTTCATAGCGTGCAACCTGCCCGCAATGTCTGACTCTGATGAGGAGGCTGTCCGACGCCCTGGCCGTGCCGGGGCCAGCCATCAAAGTCCTGCACCTAGCAACGACTCCGGCGCCGAGAACCAAGACCTCTTCGGAGATGACCAGATGGATGAGGACAATGATGCAGATTTGTTTGGATCTGACGGTGAGGATGGAGGGGTAAACAACGAGTATGGCATGCCTTCCCAGGCTGTGAAACGCGCAAAGCACTAACCAATCACCAGCCGAGGTCACCGTACCTTGGACGATGAGCAACTGGATTCGGGCGACGACGAGAACCGCTATGACCGACGCGATGATCGCATGGATGAAGTGGCTGACGAGGACGGTTTTGCCGAGACGGTCAACATCATGGACGTGAGCCTTGCGCGGGCGCCGGTGCCAGCGACCAGTGATGGCGAGGTACGCATGAGATGCAGTCGCAGAGTTGAGTCTAGACTAATTGCGTTTGGCAGGTCTACACAATGCGCGTACCCGAGTTTCTGTCCGTCGAGTCGGAAGAGTTCAGTCCCGAGACATACGTTGCGCCTCCCTATTCCACAGCCGCGACATCACTATGCTGGCGGAAAGACCCAAACGATGACTCTCAATTGCAGTCAAATGCTCGATTCATTCGATGGGAGGACGGCTCAATCACCCTACAACTCGCCTCTGCCCCGCTCGAACAGTACCGCATTTCTTCCAAGCCACTCGCACCACTCTCGAATTCCGGTGAATACAACACGAAACTTGACTCTCATGTTTATCTCGGTGCTGCGGTGGAGACTGCTTCTGTGTTCAGATTGACTTCGCATGTCACACATGGTCTGACGGTTCTCCCAACCACTCTGGAGTCGGATGACGCGGTCCAGAGACTTCAGGAATCCTTGGCTGCCGCCGCCCGCGGCAACAAGCAGACTGCAGATGGCTCGGCCCCTGTGATCGACGTGAAGGAAGATCCCGAACTGGCCTCGCGCAGGGCCGAACTCATGGAGAAGGAGGCCATGAAGGCTGAACGCCGCCGTCAACAGCTCGAGGATCGTGAGGCAGACCGGACTGGTCGCCGCGCAGCTGGTTCCCGGCCCATGGCATCAGGTCTCAGTGTTGGTGACCTCGAGGGCGGTGGTATGCGCACTACTCGACCTGGGAAGCGTCGCCCTAACCGCCGTGGCGAGATCTACTCTGATGATGAGGAGGATTACCCTCGTAGCGCACGCAACCGGGAGGACGAGTACGACGAGGACGATGGATTCCTGGTCGGCAGTGACGAGGATGTCGAGGAGGAAGCCGACGATGATGAAGAGGAGGAGCTGGCCGACGAGGACATGGATGCCGAGGGTGAGGCCGAAGAAGATGCCGCGCCTGCGAAGCCTCGAAGCAAGCCAGCGGACCGAGAAACCACACCTCCAGCTCGGAAGAAGAACCGCTACGTGGTGGATGACGATGATGAGGACGAGTGATCTCCAAATACGTGTTGCATTTTTAGTTTTCCATTGGGTCTATTCACGGCCCCGGCGTCACATTTAAAAGGCTGGCATTTAAGGGTTGAGTCTACAACTGTTACTATGCTACTACGAGATGTATCTTATACACCATATCATAATGAAATGATCGATGATCTCACCGGTTTCCACAGAGAAGTGTTGAATAGTTGTAACCGTTCCTGGTATATAAGGAGAGAGATTGCTCAGACACCCGACCTAGATGCAATTGACAAAACACAACCAATCCCTTTCCAAACAATCAAACCGATTGGGACTTCAAATTATCAGGGACAACACCACCAGGAAACTCGGAAGGATCAAAATTGAACTTCGCAATAACAGAGCGTGCACTTCCAACAACACGAAGACAAAAGAGTTCCTTTTCCTCACGCTGATCCTGACTACACATAAGAGGGCCACCAGCAGCCGATGTATTTGAGGGATTCGACCCATTCAACGGGTGCTGACCCGGTTCATGCCAGTGGCGCTGACGATTCTCAACCTCCGTAATGAGCGACAGCAAGTCCGGCTGATTACAGCAATTGATAGCAGCCTCGGGCTCAAGGCCACCACCAATAACCGCACGGCGAACAATCTGACGCAGCCAAGAATTCCAAGCCTGGGTTGAATCCTCACTCCGTAGCACACGCGAGACATACTCTGGCGAGGCGGATTGTACGCCCAGATCGGCGGCATCGCTATTATATACGCGCAGCCAGGCATCCGCGACAACGGTCAGAAGAGTACCGGTGAACATGACGTTCTGGATGCCCGTGGCGAAGCTTTTTGGACAAGCTTGGCAGCGGATGACGCTTTGTGCGGTTCGCGCTGCGATGTATAAAGAGCAGAGAGTGTGGGAATTGACGGGAAAAGAGGCGATAGAGGAAATATGGCTGAGGCAGAGGTATAGATATGACAAGCAGGTGCATTGGGGCGTGGGGGCATCAGAGGGGCTGGAGACGGGAGGCGTGAGAGGGAGTGAGTGCATATTTGAGAGGCTCGGCTGAGAGGGAAACAGACTAGCTGTGGCTTCTGTGATAGTCGAAAAGTCCGGCCATGGACTCGAAGATGGTGGAATAGGGAGGTTTGGGTTTTTGAGACGTTCTGGTCGCCAGGTGTGGTTGTGTTCTTCGTCTCTGGCAAGTAGATCATTTGTCGGATTCGCGGATGGCAAACTTTGCCAATAGATCTGCGGACAGAGCTGGGCCGCCATATCTGGTACCATAGCTTGATCTTGGTTCTGGGTAGAGAAATTCGGTGGGGTATCCCCTGGGCTGGGCCAGATATCATTGCTTTGAATGGGGATGTCGGGCTCATCGTCTGCTCGGGCTCTCTTCTTGGGTGGCCGGCCCATTTGCTTCTGCACGGAATAGTGGCATGGAATGGACTGCTTCAAGCAGCGAGTGCACCCTGTCAATTCGCCCGAGCACTTGAGTTTTCGTTTCCCTGCAGACAGTATACTATTAGCGCAGATCGGGCATAAAATCAGGAAGAGAACCTACTGCATTCATCGCAAGCCGCGTGTCGTTTAGACCCTGATATTGAGGCCAAAAGGTTATCATTCAGCAATGATGCTCCACAGGATTCAGCCATGACGGTCTGGTGATTTTTAACATTAAAACGAGTACAAGAGAAATCAATGTGCTAATCAACGCTGAAGTCATCGATAGGCGATAAGCGGGGCGGTCAGTCATGTGGGCGGTGAACTCCATTGGACGAAGAAAAAAATCTCGGGATCAACAGAGTCGCAACAGAGTCGACTTTTACGCAATGGCGAAAATAGACGTCAAGGCTTCGAAGAAGCGCAAAGCTGTCACTCGCGATGTGGAGGAAGAAGCGGGTGTCTTCTCCGGGGATGAGCTGAGCTCAGAGAACCTGGATGGAGCCCTTTCGGACAGCGCCAACGACTTGTCGGAGAGCGAGGACGACGACAGTGAATCTGGAATCGAGCTGATCGCTGACTGGAGCTCTGAAGATGAGGAGGACGAGGAACCAGAACTGGACAGTGATGAGATTCCCTCTGATACTGAGGGCAAGGATGTCAAAACGACCACCAATGCTACCAATGCCGACCACGAGCCCAATGTCCGAATTGTCAAGGACGCCAATGGAAATGAACGCTACCTTTACGACGAAATCAACCCGGATGACAACTCGGACTACTCGGATGTCGAAGAGAATGCCAACACCATTGGTGACATTCCGCTGTCGTTCTACGACCAGTACCCGCACATTGGTTACGACATCAACGGCAAGAAGATTATGCGCCCCGCCAAGGGCGAGGCTCTGGATGCATTGCTGGACAGCATCGAGATTCCCAAGGGCTGGACCGGTCTTACGGATCCCTCGACTGGCAAACCCTTGGAGCTTAGCCAGGAGGAGCTGGAACTGCTGAAGAAGGTGCAGATGAACGAGAGCACCGTTGACGGCTACAATCCTTATGAACCCACCGTGGAATGGTTCACCAGCCACCAGGAGATTATGCCTCTCAGTGCTGCTCCTGAGCCCAAGCGTCGTTTCGTGCCGTCCAAGCATGAGGCCAAGCGTGTGATGAAGCTCGTCAAGGCCATCCGTGATGGCCGTATCCAGCCTTACCGCCCGCCGGAGGAGCGCGAGGAGAAGGAAGAAGATCTCGTTAACTACGACTTGTGGGCTGACGAGGTTGAGCGACCTGATCACATTATGCACATCCCCGCGCCTAAGCTTCCGCCACCTGGTTACGAGGAGAGTTATCACCCTCCTCCAGAGTATCTGCCTAGTAACAAGGAGCGCAAAGAGTGGGAGCAAATGGACCCCGAAGACAGGGAGCAGGATTACCTGCCCAACGATTACGGCTCCCTTCGCAGGGTTCCTGGATACGACAACTTCGTTAAGGAGAAGTTCGAGCGTTGTCTGGATCTGTACCTTGCTCCCCGTGTGCGGAGAAGCAAGCTGAACATCGACCCAGAGAGCCTTCTGCCCAAGCTTCCCAGCCCCGAGGAATTGAAGCCTTTCCCGACTACTTGCGCAACCGTGTTCCGTGGTCACAAGGGCCGCGTCCGCTCTCTCGCTGTGGACCCCACTGGAATATGGCTTGCAACTGGTGGCGACGATGGTACTATCCGTGTTTGGGAGCTTCTCACCGGCCGTCAATTGTGGAGTGTGAAGTTGAGCGACGAAGACGCAGTGAACGTGGTCCGCTGGCGACCAGGCAAGGATGCCATTATCCTTGCAGCAGCTGCTGGTGACGACGTCTTCCTCACTGTGCCTCCGATTGCCGACCCCGAAGTCGAAAAGAACAGTCTGGAGATCCTCGACGCTGGCTGGGGATACGCCGCATCGCAACCCCCTCCCAGCGCCGCCGAGGCCAACAAGAAGAGCACACCTCCTCAATGGATCCGGCCCTCGTCCGAGCTGGCTGATGCCGGTGTGTGCGTGGTCATCCCTATCCGGTACGTGGCCAAGTCGATCTCCTGGCACCGCCGCGGTGACTACTTCGTCACCGTCTGCTCCGGCGCCTCAACGCCAGCTTCCGTGGCGATCGCCATCCACACCGTCTCCAAGCACCTCACCCAATTCCCCTTCCGACGCCGTCTCAAGGGTGGTGGCCCTCCACAGACCGCGCACTTCCACCCATCGAAACCCATTCTATTCGTGGCCAATCAGCGCTCAATCCGCGGATACGACCTCTCCCGCCAGCTGCTGGTCAAGATTCTGCAACCCGGTGCACGCTGGATCTCCTCCTTCGACATCCACCCCACCTCGTCCAGCGCCTCAGGTGGTGACAACATCATCGTGGGTTCATACGATCGCCGTCTGCTCTGGCACGATCTGGACCTGTCGGCTCGTCCCTACAAGACACTCCGCTACCACCGCAAGGTCATCCGTGCTGTCAAGTTCCACCCTGGTGGCCGCTACCCGCTGTTCGCGGACGCCAGTGACGACGGATCGCTGCAGATCTTCCACGGCAGCGTTACGGGCGACATGCTTAGCAATGCTAGCATCGTTCCTCTCAAGGTTCTCAAGGGCCACAAAGTTACAGCCGAGCTGGGTGTCCTGGATATCGACTGGCATCCGCGCGAAGCGTGGTGTGTCAGTGCCGGAGCAGATGGAACGTGTCGATTGTGGATGTAATTTATCTTGGTTTTGTGCATGATACTCTTATTCAGGCGTTTTGTTTCTCGTATATGTGTGCATAGTCCGGTATAGCCCACTTCATAAAAGTCGTTCCAATGAGGTTCATCATGATTCTTTCAAGTATATTCGATACTAAATACGTGACGATTGGTCTCGTAAGACTCTCAAAATATGTCCATAGAAGAGGTATCCCAAGTCTAGAAAAAAGCAGTACAGAATCAAACAACACCAGCACCCCAGTCACGTCGCAACTTCTCATACTTCTTCATATCAGTGACACTGGGGCGAATGAAGGATTTAGCAGCGACAAAGTCCTCGATCTTGATAGTGTCGCGACGCTTGATAGCCATGTAACCAGCACGGCGCAGGAGACTGCCGAGATCAGCACCGCTATATCCCTCACACTCCTCAGCGAGTCTGCGCAAGTCCTCGTTGAAGTCGATAGCGAGTTTCCGCACGAGGGTCTGCAAGATTTCGACGCGCTCAAGCGGCGAGGGAAGGTTGACGAACAACAAGGTCTCAAGACGTCCAGGACGGAGCATGGCAGGGTCGATGATATCGGGCCGGTTGGTGGCGGCAATGACATAGATACCCTGGCGACTGCTGCCCAAACCGTCGAGCTCAGTGAGGAGGGTGTTGACGACGCGTGCGGAAGCCTCGGAGAGACTATCGTCACGACGGGGCACGAGGGCATCGAGCTCATCGAAGAAGATGACGCAGGGAACAGAAGAGCGGGCGCGGACGAAGACCTGACGCACAGCGCGTTCGGACTCGCCCACAAACTTGTTCAATAGCTCTGGACCCTTGACGCTGATGAAGTTGGCGCGCGACTCGTTGGCCACGGCCTTGGCCAGCAATGTCTTACCGCAACCTGGCGGACCCCAAAGTAGGACACCTGTTGGCGCGGTGATACCGACTTGGGCGTAGATTTCGGGATTCTTGATCGGTTCGGTGATGGCGGTAGCCAGTTCATCGCGGATGCTGCTGAGAGCACCGATGTCGGCCCAGGTGGTATCGGGGACAGTGGCGAAGCCTTCGCGCTTGGAGGAGGGTTGGATCTTGGGAAGTGCCGTGAAGAAGTCTGCATTGGAGACAAGAACTGTTTCGGTCTCTTCACCGATGGGATTCTCCTTAGCATGCTCGATCAGACGACGAAGTTCCCGGACCTTGGGGTTAAGGTCGTCCTCTTCTTCGATTTCCATCTCCTCGCCGCTGTTCGTGTTTGCTTTTAGGATGGCCAAGTACCGCTTAATGGCAGCTGCACCAGCCGTTGAGACAAGATCGTTAAGATCGGCTCCCACAAAACCGGGCGTCCTCTTCGCCAGGACTTTAAAGTCAAGATCATCTGCCAGGCGCAACTTGCGCGTGAGTGCTCGCAAAATCCTTTCTCTGGCGGGCTCCGAGGGCACGGTCATATTGATTTCCTTGTCGAAGCGACCACCACGACGCAGGGCCGCATCCAAACTATCTGGGCGATTTGTGGCCGCGAGAACAATCACGGGTTTCCCGTCGGTCTTCTCGAGAGCAATTTCATCCATGCATGTCAGAAGCTGGGCGACAATTCGCTTTTCCATTTCCCTTTGGGCGCTCTCACGCTTAGGAGTAATGGCATCGATCTCGTCAATGAATATCAAACAAGGAGCAATTTTCTTGGCTTCATCGAAATGCTCACGCAGGGCTTTCTCAGATTCACCAGACATTCCAGACACAATAGAGGGCGCCGAGATTGAAATGAATGGTACGCCCAACTCTGCCGCGAAGGCATTGGCGATCATGGTCTTACCACATCCCGGAGGACCATGCAATAATACACCGCGCGGCGGCTGTACATTGGACGAGAGGTAGACCTGTGGCCGTGTCATGGGCAAGATGAGAAGATCACCCAATTCCTGGACCACGTCGTCCAGTCCACCCAAGTCCGCAAGACTGACATGAGTAGGCGGTGATCGATCGATTGCCTCGCCCTTTCGTCGCTTGGATGCAGACTCTCCACCTTCCCTCCTTCTCTTCGAAGGCTTGCCCGACGATGCATCGTCCGTCTTTCGGGACGGAGTTGCTTTTGTAGTCGACCACTGGCCGACAATGCTTTGGTTCAAACCATTGGGTTCCTAACGAGTCAGTTCTAATTAGTACACCAGCGGTCCGATCAAGCTTTCAAGTCCCAGGCATACAATAACCGGTGGTTCGTCCAGGCCTTCAAAGTCACCCTCGACTGTATCCTCCTCGTCATCGACCTCGTCGGCCTGCAGCACAGCCAATACCCTCTCGAGGCTGTCCTCCAAGGATCTCTTTTGCTGGCGCTTCAAACTCGAATTCGACTTCTTGATCTGGTCATATAACATAGAGACCGACAGACGGGTATCGGGGTTGTCATCGGTAATCTTGCGCACAACCTGGTAAACCTGTGCTAGAGTTAGTACAGGAATCGCAGAAGCCAAAAAATGCCAAATCATACATCACGGTCCAAGCTCTGACTGAGCGTCGGTCTGCCCCCGCGATTCCTGGGAGCCATGGTGGACTTTTTTCTTGCGATAACACAATCAGAAGAAAAAAATTGGGGAAGCGGAAGAAGCACAATGAAAAATACACGTATTTCGAAGACCGGCGATACAGACCCCACGTCACTTCTCCGACTTGCACTTGTTGACTTTCAACATTCGACATGGGAAACACTGGCAGTTCGCAGAAGATCTCATCCCAGGATCGGTGAGTTTATTCTCATCTCAAGTGCTGTCTTTTTGCAAACTCGAACAGGAGCCTCTAGCCTCTTACAGGAGATGGCTATGATGGGTTCCCCTCACGAGACCCGACAGCTAACACTGCTTTGCGACCAGAGCAATTCTAGACCTGAAGAACCAACGCGATAAGATCAAACAATACCAAGTCCGCATCACAGTTCTCACCGACCGCGAAACCGAGATCGCTCGGCAATGTCTCGCGCGCAATGATCGGCGGCGAGCACTGCTCGCCCTACGACGCAAGAAGTACCAAGAATCGCTACTAGATAAGACCAACAGCCAACTTCTACAACTGGAGCAGCTCACCAATCAAGTGGAGTTTGCGCTGGTACAAAAGGATGTGCTATACGGCTTGCAGCAGGGGACCCAGGTACTACAGACGATCAACAAGGAGATAGGTGGGATCGAGGGAGTGGAGCGATTGATGGGGGAGAATGAGGAGGCTCGCGCTTATCAAGAGGTGAGTATGAATCACGCCTGTACCAAAGGGATGCTAATATCCTTTCTAGGAGGTGAGCCGCATGCTTGAGGGGAACCTGTCGAACCAGGACGAAGATGAAGTCGAGGAGGAGCTAGAGGCATTACGGCTTGAGGTTGCTCCTAAGGTGCCTGAACAGCCTGTTCTGCCCGACGCTCCTGTACAGCAGCCTGTCGAGTCCAAGCCTGAGCCTGAGCCTGAGCAGGTCTCTAGTGAAGGCCGAACGGCCCTGGCTGCATGATAGAAGTGTCTTTGAGTGTCTTAGCATTGTACGGCGTTGGAGGCTCTTGAATTATTGCTCATCATTCATTATTGGCGTGTAGACTCATAATACATTGGATAATATCCAGAATCACCATATCCTCCTAAGATCATTCTCTAAGCACCAAGATCACTGACCAGGCATGACACGGCCCCCAAGATCACTGAGACCCGGGATGGCGACATGATCACTAGGGTTAGCAGCAGCCTCGTACAAGAAGCTGACAGGCTCACGATTCAAGGCCGTAAACTGTCCCTTGAAACCGACATAGCCAACCTTGGTGACATCGTCCTCACCGTCACTCCAGTTATCCTCAAAGAAGAGGGTGACGGAGGTAGTAGCGTTCCAATGGGCGCGATTCAGCGGCAGCTCGAAAACATCAGCGCCGGTCACCGGTTGGGGGACCTCGATGGTCTGGGTTGGGGATAGCTCGGAGGCAGTGGAGAAGTCGAGGTCGTCGCGGTTCTTGAACAGTTTCACGGTTTTGGGAGCAGAGGGAGTAGGCGCGGTGTAAAGAAGGAGAGAATGAAGTTTGACCTGGCCAGTGAAACTGTGCTGGATTAGCTTTTTGCTTTGGAGCTGACAATGAGGGGCACAGGCGGGGTATTCAGAATGTATGATGCGTGCCAAACAAGTAACGGCGTGTCTAGAAATTTGATGAATATAGAACAAGCAATACTCACGGGATGTGCATAAGCAGCTGCTCATCAGCATCACTCTCCAACTCAGGCTTATCGTTCAGTCTCTCGGCCCATGTCTTCTGGACAATGGCAGCTCCGCCCTTTTCGGTCGCCTCTGTTTGAGCAGTCAGATTATACTAAAACTGGAAAGTGTGGCCAATGATCAACTATACCATTCAGAGTTGTGATCGCGCCAAAGTCGATCTGTGAATAGAGCAGTGACTGGATCGCGGGGGTGATGTCATTCGAGTGGTCGTGTTCGCCATGGCAGTGGCCGTCACCATGATGGTGATGGTGATCTGACATGATGAAAACTAGACGTGGTAGAAGTTTGGGAGTGGAAACTTAGAGAACAAAAATAATCTCAAGTTGAGAGCGGATCATCTCCGCATCCCGTGACGTCGATCTATAAGGTGGGGAACTCGCTTTAAGGCAACGTTATTTCTACTTGATCTGTGTATGTACACCCAAGGTGTAATTCTAGCTCTTTTCTGAGAGCAGGATGACTGTCATTTTCTCGTCGGTAGATCCTCTAACACCTGGGTATCCTGGACAGAGATCAGATATCAACCCTTCCGTAGCACGAACTAGCTAACTCTATAATATTCGGGAGCATACTCCAGCAGATAGCTCTTCTCAATCTTGGTGACGTCGCGAATGTATGTCTTATTACCTGTCTGCATGATCTCATGGAAGATCACCCAGTCGGCTTTTCGATTCTAGTAGCAACCAGTCAGTAATGCACAAGCCCGGCCGAGAAACCGCAAGACTTACAAACATCAAGGAACTAGAGTGGGCATGAAGTGTTAGACCACCACTAACAGTCTTGAAACTACCATCCGGTTGCATCTTGGCTGCGTGGGCAAAATAGCCTGTGGTGAGACATCGTTGAATCTGTTCCGGCTGCCGGCTGAGATCAACAGCAGCATGACGTGACGAGATAGTTTCATCAGTCTGGATGCCGAATCGTTCAAGGTAGCGCTTGAGTTGGCCGCGGATGCTTACTGCTCGCAGCAGAGCTCGGTAATTCAAGAGATTATCACGGCACCACTTGGAGTCCTTCTTCCCCTTGGTCACAAATGCTTGGTAGACATTGAGATAGGTGAGATGGTCTCCTTCTTCCACGGCAAACTTCCGCCTATGACTCTCTGCTGTCTTTCTATCACCATCATGCTGCACCCATACGGTCCCCTGAAGGCTAACCATTGCTGCGATGGAAAGTATTTCACTCAAGCAATTGAAACCCGGTGCAGCTAGGAGCACTTTGGCCATCATCGGGTCAACCGCGAGTTCTGCCATTCGCATCCCTAATGGCTTCGTGAGTTTCGCATAATCATCAACTGCACCGAGTGAATAAAGAAGTTCGAAGGCACGAATCACAAGCTCAGCTGGGGGCGGTGTCAAAAAGTCAAAACGGACGATGTTGTCAATACCCAGAGCCTTGAGCTGCATGACAATAGGAGCGAGATTTGATCGCTGGATTTCAGGAATAGTTGCCTCGGGGAGTTGGTCGTAGGTTTGCTGAGTATACAGTCGAAAGCACTTTCCAGGTTTTGTTCGGCCTGCTCGTCCAGCACGTTGCGTAGCAGATGCTTTGGATATTGGTACAGCCGTTAATGTTTCGATGCCCGTGCTGGGGTCATAAGCTCTGAGCTTGGCGAATCCACAATCAATCACATAGACAATGCCATCAATAGTGACTGAGGCCTCCGCGATGTTGGTCGACACAATGACCTTGCGTGTATTCTCTGGTGTCGGTTCGAAGACGTACATCTGCTGGTCTGTAGTGAGGCCGGCGTAGAGAGGTAACGTAAGAAGAGAAGGAGCCTTGGGATGAAGGGTTGCGGCCCGTTCAGTGATCATCTCGATTGCTCGATCGATCTCCTCCCGTCCAGTGAGGAAAATAAGTATATCGCCCTCTGCTTCTTGTGTGTGAATTTCGAAGGCTGTTCTGACGGCGCGTTCCACATAGTCTTCGGCAGGTGACTCAAGGAATAGCATGTCAACGGGATACATTCTGCCCTCCAGGCTAATGATTCTCCCAACGCTACCTCCCAGATCACTAGGCTCGGCTTCGGGGTTGTATTCATCACCGGCGAAGAAGCGCAGGAAGTCCTCTGCTTGCAGTGTGGCACTGCTGATAATAATCCGGAGTTCGGGTCGCTTCTTTCTGATTTTCTTGAGAATCCCGAGCAAGACATCGGTACTCAGAGACCTTTCATGGGCTTCGTCGACCATGATCACAGAATACCGCGATAGCAAGGGATCAACCAGCGCTTCACGTAGTAGCATGCCATCTGTGAGGAATTTGATCCTGGTGGCAGCCGATGTCAGATCCTCAAATCGGATGGAGTAGCCGACTTGTTCGCCGACTTTGCAGCGCATCTCCTCTGCAACTCGGGTTGCAACCGTAGTGGCTGCTACCCGCCGAGGCTACATTTGACAGTTAGCTGGCTATTGTCATTTGATATCCGTAGAGCATACCTGTGTCACCGCAATGAGCTTGCCATCATCACACCAGCCAGCCTGGTCAAGATACTGTGGAAGTTGGGTCGTTTTCCCGCTGCCTGTCTGGCCCACCACTATAGTAACGGGGTACGTTTCAACCAGATACGAGAGGCTCTTCTTGTGTCGTGCGATCGGCAGTAAAGCTGCAGGCTTGTACAACGCGGGAATGAAGCTGGTGGAGAGATCCAGCTCCGAAGCCATTTTGTCAAAGATCAAGGATATGACTCAATTCCAGTGTCAAGCTTCTAGATCAATAAAGAATGACTGTGGGTCTGTAAAACAGTAGCATATTGAAGTTCATATACTCCTCCGATGTCACAATAGATATTCCATCATTTCAACGCGATGTCGAAGAATGCGAGCTGCGGTCTCTATAAAAGATAGCTGCAATCACGTGCACCCCACGTCACTTGTTTAGAGCTTCCTCAATGAGTTTCTGCCTATTCCACCATTCGATCTTTGACAACTGTTTCCCATCACTTTCCCTGACGCTTGCGTTGTGCGCATAACTTAAGATGTCGGAGGAGGAAAAGACTGTATGTGCAGAGCCCTTATGCAGCCCTGAAACGGAGTCTCACTTTAGCTTGCAGTCCGCTCCTAGCAACCTTTCCGCTGTGGCGCCTAACAGCCCCCGCGCCGAGTCGCCGACCACTGCACGGCCCTTGGACTTTGACGATGATCAAAGCTCTGTGTCTGGTGCTGTGACTGCCCAGCAAAGTGCCCAGCAGACCACCGAGACTCCCCCAGCTGCTCCGCCGAAGCCACCCCGGCCTCTGGGCCCAAGGGAACAGTCCGAAAACACGCTTAGAGAAGCTTTCCCAAGTGTTGAGCCTACTGTGATCAAGGCTATTCTCACTGCGAGCAATTGGAATGTAGAACGGGCATTTAATGCGCTCCTCGGTGCGTAATGAATTCATGGAGCACACAAGACAGCAACTAAACTTCTGCTATAGGCATGACCGACCCAACGGCGCAAGAGGATATGGTTCCTCCCCCGAAACCCCCTCGTCCATCGCAACAAGCTACATCTACCACCCAGAGACAGTTAGAATCCGACGAAATGTATGCGCGCCAACTGGCCGAGCACTACAATGCGTCAGGACGCCGGGGACCTGCTCCAGGGTGGCAGAATGATCCGCGGTACCGCCAGCCTAGAGGAAGCGAGGATTCGCAAGAGAGGGAATACAACTTCTTTGAAGGTAATAATTCCAGGTCTTTTGCCCAGTACGTTGATTACTGACCGCAGGATAACCTGCAGATGATCTACCTGCGATTCGTGAGAACCTCCGGAAAGGATTCTTGGAGACACAGTCAAAGGTCAACTCGTGGGTCACGAATTTGAAGAAGAGAATTGATGGCGAAGACTTGGACGAGCAGCAACCCCGACCGCACTACGAGCCGTCTTCGCCGTATGCGCGCCCACGACGCAGTGGTGACATGGGCCGTCGTAGTGGAGATCGCGAGCGCTATGATGCGGATCCGCAGGTGCTGGGCGATGACTTTTCTGCTCTGGAACTGAGAGATTCGGAAGGTAGGTCTTACTGATTTGGTATGTCATTGAGCACCGTTAATATGTTACCAGCTCCCCCGCCCCGTCCGCCACGCCCTGTGAACCAGAACCTGAAGAAGACCTCGTCACCATCGCCCGATAGGCGAAAGGTGTCATTCCAGGACGGCCCGCCCGTTGAAATTGATACCAACTACGATTCATCTGGCAAGCGCTCTTCCTCCACGGGACCGAAATCTAGCAAATGGCAGCCTCTGACCGCCGTTGATCCGTCTCCCGTTGTCGAGAACGACCCATTCAGCCTCGGCGACAGTGATGATGAGAAGGAAGTTAAGCCCAAGGAGCAGACCACCGTGCCGGAGAGTGAACAGCTCAAGCAGGCGACCGAGGAGGCCATGTCTGGCGAGATAGGCTCCTCCAAGGACAAGGATAGCAAGACCGGGTGAAGATTAGCTACAAGTCTTGAGCTTGAATCTCTTTGCCCTCAAACCTACAGATCCTCCTTTCACCTTTGCCGTTGCATCTTCCCAACCTGCCGGTCGTGCGGCTCTCTACCTTAATTTCCTTTTGAGTTATGATACCGAGTAGAGATAGCCATGTTGACTCCCAAATCAAACAACTTCAGAAATGAAACTCCCGAATTCCGATCTAGACATAGACATACAAACCAAGTCAAGGGTATCTTCCCCGGTCATATCGACCATTAAACGCCAAAACCACAGCAACGAGTGTAAACACACATCAACTATTCATAGAAAGCCTTTACTCCGCAGGCGGAGCATTTGATACATGCCTTTGGGCAGCACCCTCTTTGCGCAGATCCTTAATCACAGTCTGCTCAATTAGCCAAGGACACATGCCAGGCAAAAATCACAACCACATACCGCAAGAGCATCAGGGTTAACCCCATTCTCGATCATAGAGACACATAGGGAAAGCTCTGTCCGATCCAGGTGGGTATTCTGAATGCTGTCAGTCCAAATGCTCCACCTTGTCTCGTCTCTTCCATTCCATTGCTGGACTGGACAGGGACACAGGGTACGTACGAGGAGGATGGAGATCTCGTGGAGGATGTCAATGATCTCGCGCGCAGCTTGGCGCTTGTCGTCTGTTTGGGGAGGCATTGGGTTTTGGAGGTGAAGATGGTGGAGGAGTGAGGTTGTGTTTGTTGTGGGGTTGCCGAGACTCAGCCTCAACCCGCCTTTTTGGGTGAATCTTCGGGATATTGTATAGGAGTGCGGAAAAATATGTCCAAGGGTTAAAATCCTGTGGGCAGTATTACTTCTACATTTATACTGGAGTTTATCTTTTCAAACACTAAAATTGGTTCAAGTAAAAAATAAGTACGTGAACATTCCCCTTGGTAGGTTTTTCCGTAGTAATAACTAATGGGGTATCATCAACATCATCATGAGTAAACAATCCAGGCTTCTTCATACAAAAACAGTTTCCTTGTCCTAGTCGTCATCATATTCTTCTTCCTCCCCCACCTCTTCTTCCTCATCCAGTTCATCTGCATCTTCTGCTCGAAGCCCCGAGTCTCTTCTCAGGGACTTCCGTTTTTGGGACTTGATCGATCTGACTCCTGCTTCGAGTAAAAGTTGTGGATCCGCGGAAGAGTTTGAGCGCGCGCCTTGGAGAAGCGGTTTGTACTCGTGTCCTAATTCCTCCACCAGTGCCAGTAACATGTTCTTCGGCAGATATCGACCTGGGGTCCCCCAGAAGGGCTTTCCACTTTCTTCAATGAGATTGACTGCGTCTGGCCCTTTCTTGGCGTCATGCTGCCATGCACATCTCAAGACCTGCATGGCGTAGTGGAAGTACAAGTACCTAGTAGCGGGGCGAAAATCGGACTTGAACACGAGACGCCGGTTGTCCAAGTCTTTGAACTTCAAGTCCATGTGCGGAACCACCATTCTTTCTCTCTTCTCCCATGATGGGTCGAGCAGTCGTATCTTCAGGTTCCGGACATCGCCTGTCAAAGTACCTTGGAGAACGTTAACCGGTCGGGGAGATCTGGGACAATAACCATCTTGCCAGAATCTAGATGATCTTCAATCACGCTCGATACAAGCAGCCCGTTGCGAGGCGAAAATAGTTCCGGCTCCTTCGTCTTGCCAAAGATGGCGTCCATGGCGCCTTGCCCATGTTTGTAGCTGAACAGGTGGGCGGCAACAACCCCGTACTTGTCGCACCAGGTGCCCAGCACCGGACACCAGAGCCAGTCTTCGGTGGGGTGTCGTGCGTTGTACTTCTGTATCATCTGCTCCCGGAAGTCGGATTGTTGGCGAGAACTCCGGGCCCCTGCGCCTGTAGTGGTAATGCCCAGACCCATTTTGCTGGTAGTGAAAAACTGCATAAAAGCTGCGCGGTGCTGCTTTGCCTTGCTTGGTGCGGCCAACTCTTCTATCCTTCGCTGATAGATTTTCTGGGCCTGCTCTGAGGCCCGTATCTGCTCGTTGATTTCCTTTGCCTCCTCCGAGTTACCCCACTCGGCTTCTTGCTGGGAGGACATCTTGGTGTGCAGTGCAGACTCTTGGGGTTGGTTGTTGTCTGTATGGAGTTGGGGGGGGGGGGGGGGGGGGGGGGGGGGGGAGCTTAAGCTCCTAGTATACTCTTTAGGCAACCGCAAAGTCTACTAACCCTAATTAGGCAGTGTTTATACCTGATGGGAATAGCTACAAAGAAACTTTTTCTATAAAATATCACTCTTAATATCACTCTTAATATCACTCTTAATATCACTCTTAATATCACTCTTAATATCACTCTTAATATCACTCTTAATATCACTCTTAATATCACTCTTAATATCTATAAAGTTAGTTTACCTTAGTGATAAGTTATTGATAGAATATTAAACAAAGATATAGATCAACTAGTCCTAGCCCTTAGGTATAGCTTAGAGAACTTCGAACTAATTGGATGACAAGCGGTCAAATAACCCCCCAAGAATATTAGACCCTTCGATCTAGGGCATCTAGGGCGGGCATAGATCAGTCAATGTTCCCAGCCTAGGAATCACACCTACTGGCATAGGTAGCCGGAGTCTCGACAGCAGTCCGACTTCCGGGAGCAAATGATCCAAGAGTACAACGCTCAACATTGAATAGAGGACTAGCTTTGGTGCCCTATGCTTGAAACTTGGTGCATGAAGTCTTTAGTCACATTTATTCAGCTCCGAACATAGATAGAGTGCTATGGCTTGTCCTAGTTCTACTCTCCGTATGGGGGGGCATTCCCTCTAACCAAAGGGATTCGATAAGTAAGAAGCTTAGGGAGGGCCTTCTTGGAAACTGTGCCAACGATAACCTTTCCTTGTTCAAAAGACAGGCAATCCAAAAGTGTTCCCAGAATAACGGCATCCTGAACAAGGTCGATTTGATTTTCCAAATTGACACGAGTTTCTGCTGGCATTCCATCAAACAGCTCCTTCCAAAAAGCTCGTTCTGCATCTTCAAATTCATCAGGTATCCAAAATTGTCCGCCTGTATATTCGCCAGCATAGGTGTGGATGCGGCCAAAATTCACTCCAAAGGGAAGAGGAGTAGAAAGCTCCCAATCGATCAAGCCAGTGATATTGCATTCCTCGTCAATTAGGACGTTGACTTCGTTCAGGTCATAATGAGCAACCCAGAGCGGGAGACTTTTCAGCTGCTCTAGGTTATCATAGAACCCTTGAAGGCGATGCCGGTACGGATCGATGTCCTCTAGTGGAGATGCTAAGAGGGCCTCAAGGTGGGATCGAACACGGCCATTCACGGCCTCATCACTGCTGTTGTCCAGGCAGCCTTTGGACAAGATGCGACCAAGAGATCTATTAATAGCAATTCGACCCTTTGCGCCCTTGCCGGCAATTCCGTGAACCCACAGCTTGCCATAGAGACGAGTAAAGGAATACGCCCAAATTCCTGCGCTGGAAAGGTCCTCGTCTTCCAAAGCCATAGCATCAGGTACGACATCGCCCAGGGCTTTCTTTGCAGTCTTGAATGCGTCTAGGTCGAGTGGCTCAGTGCGAAATTGTTGCACTACCTGACGGCCATCTGCTAATGCCAATAGAAATGTTCGGCTAAACATTCCTTGCATAGGAGGCCTGTCGACGTGCTTGACAACGCTACCCAGATGTTTGAGGGCCAGCTTTTTCGCCCATTTGACTTGCTTTGCGGGTGTGTCGAGCAATTTAGGAAGGTCTTTGTCAGAATTGATCTGTGGCATGGTCTAATATTGTAGTATTAAGAAGGACAGACGAGAAATGGAAGTCAATACTGGTTGTAAATAGGAAAGCTTCCAGTGAGGTGGAAAGACGTACACACAGCCGAGCGGTGAAAGAGGGGTGAAGCCAAGACTACATAAGTCAGAAACGTCGTAAATGCATCTGGTATGATACGGTATCTATGAAAGTAGAAGCGAATGAGAGCCGAGGACATATGAAATACACGCTTTCTAGATAAAATCATGAGGCGTACGAACACAATGGATAAGGCCGAACTAGAAACACTCAGAATACGCTCTTCCTGGATAATCGTGAGGAGGCTTATGGATGTAATAGCTCTCCGTGATATCTCAGAAACCGTGTATTCCATCCGACAACGATAGGCACCTATTCAGCTTTTCTATGTGTCACTTAGGGTATTAGCAACCTCAAAGTGCACACCACCTAGCAAAAGTCAATTCGCTTTCGATAATGGCATCTGCCACATCATTTGGCCACTCGAACTCTAGGTTGCAAGCCACTATCATGAATGGGAATGTTACTGCGCAGTGGCATGAGTTCGTACCTATATGACTATCGAATAGTACTCATTGCTAGTACATATGGATTCAGTACAATCAGAATCATTGAATCTCGGCATGCCTGCGGGATCTTCGGACAACAAATCCACACGATTAAGAACTGTAAGAGGATTGCTGACAGACTTATGTTGTTGGATTCAGAATCAAAGAATCTAAACAAGAACGGAATATCCGGGAAAGCCGTCTTCTCTGGATCAGATATCAAAGATCTTCATCATGATCGTCGAAGGGAAAATGGTAGAGGACTGCTGCCTTCTCCATCTCAGTACTTGAATGCTCCAGAAAGCCATCCTTGATGAGCTGGATGACAGCCCTGGATCGTTCAAGCTCATCATCACCTGGTACCCATCCAAGGGCATCTGTCCCAATTAGATCCCTCATCTCGCCCAGTTCCTGTAGTTTTTCCTGTTCTTGGCGATAATCCTCCAAACATTTCTGTATTTCTTCCTCAGAAAAGCGAACTGGACACTCAACAGATCTCATCTGTGTCCCTTCATCCAGCGACATAGGCCAATTTTGAAGGACCTGCAACATAGTATACTTCAACGAGACGGAGTCTCCTTCCCAAGGAGCCTGTGCATCATGGAAAATCTTCGCTCGAAGCATAAGATTTTTGGTTCTGATGGCGTCAAAGTGATCCGGTAAGGTGTTCATAGTCAACGCAGCATAGTAAAAGTGAACGATGCGTCTCCGCATCGTCTCTTGAACAGTTTCTTGCTCTTCATGGCTAAGTTGATCGAAGTTTTCTGGCAACTTCACCTCTGGCTTAGATAATTTCTCAGACAATGGATCACCCCAATTTTGGAAATGATTAGGGATTCCAGCGCATAGACAGAGAGGCAAGATTACTGCATGTTGCCAGTCAATGATCCCTACCACGTTGTTAGAGGTATCCACTAGAATATTATTAGGTGAAAAGTCCGGATGACGAAGAGTAGGGCGAGACATGCGGTGGTCGGATGGGACGTCGAGGTAAGGCGCTAACTTTAAATAGTCGATAAGCAGATGTTGGTACGGAATAGGTGAAAGATTTTGGAACTGGTGTAGTTCTCGTAGGTATCTTTCGACGTGTGGGCGGGGTTTGCCAAATCTTTCAAGGAACTCTAGCTCACGCTTGGCGGGTGCTTCAAAGCATGCAGAAAAGGTAATCCCTAGCTCGAAGTCAATATTTCCGAAGAAAACAGACACACCGGGACGGAGACTTACATGGTCCGCGGTCAACCTTTACAGAGGCCCGTTCCTGATACCACCATGCATGTTGTGCAGTTGGGCCAACAACAATGTCGTCTAAGACAGCGATAACGTGTTGTGAGCTGTCAAGGTCACGGCGGTGATAAAGACTTCCACTTGCTGGGAATTGGATGTTCATAAACCGTCTCTCCATATCAACAATCTGTCTCATTGTTTTGACCCGAGTTTTGGTATCCATAGAGAACCACTGGTCGCTCAAGGGTATTCCTTCCAGTTTTTCAAGAAGGACGTATTCAGTTCCAACGGCGTTTGTCTCTTCTGGGGAATACGCAAGGACTTTGGGCACTGGGACCCCATGGGCCCGCAGAAGTGCGAGCGTGGCAGCTTCACTGGCCACTGCATAGTATTTTGGAACAGTCGATTTGTAAGGAAGTCTTGCAAGAACTGCATATCCATCGTCGAAGGTGATTTGTAAGACACGGTTGAAGCCCCCTCGGCGAGTTTCGTGACGGAAGCCACGCCATTGAGGGGGCGGCCGACAGAAAGGCAGGCCGCCCTGGCAAGAGCATCCACGTCGAATTGGATACGACGTTCGGCACGGCGGAGCTCTTCGTTAAATCTAGAGTCGCGTTACCAGTCAGTTTATCGTAAATGGCGCGTTCAGCAGCCGCCATGACTCACAAATAGCGCCCAGAAGTGTACTCGAACAGATCAGGGGAGATCCTCCTGGGTAGTGACTTCGAGGATTGACTGAAAAATCTCAAAAAGTGTCGCATTTTCGAGCAGCTGTCACTTTAAGGTTACTCTCAAGCTGCTCTTATTATTTGCCGAACTCAGGGCAGCATGCATGTTACCGAGCACGGACGTGATCTCACTCGTTTCTATAGGTCGCTAGTTATAGCTTAGACGCTATACTTCTTGAAGGCGCGTTAGGGAATAGGGCAGTAAAATAACTTAGCCTTAGGTAGTCCCTAGGTATCGAAAACTTGAATTAAAACAAGAAATACTAGGAAACAACAGAGACGGTCCTCTTAGAAATTATCTAGAAACCTAGATCGAACTGCGTGTCTATTACTAGATCTTGAAACTTCCAGAACTTCCAAACATCGCCTAAGTACCTCACCATAATATATGGATACTTAGGTATACATGAGCTGACAAGGTCACTGAGTAGTCAATGAACTAGTTATTAACATTGACGAGTTAAATACATAGTTGCATGTTTATGCCTGAGGCAGAAATTGTCCCTCACAATCCACATTTCACTCTCATCATTTCTTGCAGTTGCAGTGTTTCAGCAAAGGCTGGTCACCCCCACCATCATCAGACGTGTAACTCATGCTCTGGAGTGGCCATTGCAGTCTCCGGGAACAGAATGTCCCCCGCATTGACCATCTCGGACATTCATTCCTTAAAGAGGAACGAGGCACTCGAGATTCTTACGCGGATTTCACGCGTCGAGAAAAAGACATTCCCCGCCAATGAGGCTTTCGGTTTTGGCGAAGAAATGTGGAGAAAAAAGCCCAACACGCGGGTTCTATACGCGACTCATGCAGCCGGAGGACAGCCGGAGCTAATCGCGTACGCAGTCTATGTGCGCCAGAAAGGAGCAGCTCTCTTACACAAGGTCTGTGTGGTCGGAGCCTATCGACGGCAGGGTGTTGGTCAACAGCTCATGTCCTACATTCAGGAGCGCCTTCGAAAGGAGGGCTGCCAGTACATTCAGCTGTGGGTAGACGAGGCCAGGGAACCCGCTCGAGCATTATATGCCCGAAATGGATTCGAGGAGCGTGAGGTGATCCCTGACTACTATGCCCCTGGGCGAACGGGCATCAGAATGGTCCTGGACTTGGAACGTAACGGGTGAGCCACTGGCGGTTATGTGGCTATCCGACCCTACAGGCCCTTTCCCAATCATTTTTCCAAAATGTTCCTTGCCTTCTCGTGACTCCTGGTAGAATTACAAGACGTGGAAAGCGTTTGCACTTGTGGTTGGACATGCCCTGTGCTCCTTGACCGTTGAAGGAGTACCCCTTGCAGGACGCCTACCGCGAAACATGAGCCCTACTCCGACGCGCTCCCCATTCTCGGCTGTCACCTGCTACATACTTCGGTGACGTCTAGCATATCCAGGTATGGCTTTTATCAAAGGGCACACCTGTAATAACTCCTTCTCCCTTTGGCACGAGTGCCAGGGAGAGGCGTCCTTCTGGAGATCACGGAGTTGTCTCCTCGACTTACTCTTCCTTTCTCCTTCAATCCTCCATCGTGTTCTCTATCGTGCTTCGTCCATTGTGATCGTGATAGCTGTGTATCTCGTACTATACACAGGCTTCCGGACTTGTTCCGGATCTATCGACCGGACATGGCCTCGTTCCTCGTCATTCTTCTGGCTTTCCTAACTGCCGTGAACGCAGCAGGTCTGTCCGCCAACTATCCTATTAATGCGCAATTGCCTCCGGTCGCGCGAGTCTCGCAACCATTCAGTTTTGTGTTCGCCGAGGACACATTCGCCAATGCCGATTCGAACACAAAATACTCACTATCTGATGCGCCATCATGGCTTGAAGTCGACAGTAGCACTCGCACACTGTCTGGTACACCGCACTCTGACGACGATGGTCCCACGAATTTCAAGCTTGTGGCATCGAATGGATCGGAATCAGATAGCATGGATGTTGCTTTAATCGTGACCTCGGACAAAGGACCAACCAAGGGAGAATCTCTCGTATCACAGCTGAAGGCACTGGGTCCCATTTCTTACCCGGCAACGCTGTTCATTCACCCTGGTCGCCCATTCTCCATCGCTTTCGATCCGGAAACCTTCCAGAACACCCACCCTGCTACAATTTACTATGGAACCTCCCCGAACAACACACCGTTGCCATCATGGATCAGCTTCGACCCGTCTACGTTGACGTTTGCCGGCAACAGTCCGTCTTTTCCTGGAGCCGGCCCTCAGACTTTCACTTTCCAGCTCATTGCCTCGGATGTGGCCGGATACAGTGCTGTCAACGAGACTTTTCAGCTTTCCATCGGACCGCACATTCTGGCATTTAATGAGACTGTCCAGACATTTAATCTCACGAGAGGCGACAAGTTCAGCAGCCCCGACTTCCAAACCTTGTTGTCCATGGATAATTCGCCAATATCGGGCAAGGATTTAAAAGGAGTCGACGCCAATTTGCCGGATTGGTTGACGTTGGACACTGAAAAGATTTCACTGAGTGGCACGCCGCCGAAAAACGCCGTGAACCAAAACATCACTATTACTGCCACGGACTCCTTCCAGGATGAAGCGAAGCTCATGGTGCGCTTGGAGTTTATGGAGTTGTTCCTGGAGACCGTGGAGGGTTGTGAGGCGACTATTGGAGAAGACTTTATGTTTGTGTTCAATCAGTCGGTCTTGACTGACGACTCGGTGCAACTCGACGTAGAGTTGGATAAGGATCTGTCATCATGGCTTGTCTACTACTCCGAGAACAAGACACTCTATGGACACGTCCCTAGTGATATGAAGCCACAGAAATTCACTATCCCGCTGAAGGCCTCTCAGGGATCCACGACGGACTCGCAGGACTTTGATCTCGATGTCCTTGAGCCAGCGGAAACTCACAATGGAAACCATGATCCATCCTCTAATCAGTCTAGCCCCTCGCACAAAAGAGCAGGGATCATCGCAATCTCCGTTGTCATCCCAGTTGTAGTCGTCTTGAGTGCTATCATTCTCTTCTGCTGCTGGCGCCGGAGAAGAAAGACATCCACAGTTGAGGAAGGGGAGTTTAAGGCGAAGTCATCGCCGCCTCCTCGGCCCGCCAGGCCGGACATGCCACCGAATTGCCAACCCGGTGGAACCGAAAGGCCCTCTCGAGATGACAACTCGGATGACTGGATGAGCCCGATCTCGCCTGCGTCGGATCTCCCTAAGCTTGAACTCGGGCCATCTTGGAACGTGTCGTCCTTTGACAAGCAGGAGGAGGATAATATGGATATGAACGTGATCCCCGAGCCCAATCCGCCACCTCGTTCACCGAAGCGCAGTGCCTTTGTTCCTCTGCGAGACTCCATCATCGAAGAGGACAAGGCGGTCGAAATTTCTCCCACTAAGAGGCAAAGAAACCGATTGTCGTATGTGTCGAGCTCTCCTGTGCGTCGCCGCTCAGGTAGAGGCTCTCGGCGTGAGCCTCTAAAGTCAATCCAGCCCAGAGTTGCGAAACGTGAATCTCTCCAGTCGTCCCGTTCCAAGAGATATTCCAAGCGATCCAGTGGAATTTCTGTTGCATCTGGGCTACCGGTTCGACTTAGCGGTGCCGGGCATGGTGCAGGTGGATTTGGCCCGCCAGGACACGGAGTAGTGCACATGTCATGGCAGGCCACCAGGGGTTCTCTGATGAGTGACGAAAGCAGCCTTACAAACATGACTCCAATGTTCCCTCGACCGCCCCTTGCACCTATGAGGCACAGCATGACACCCAGCATTCCCGAAAACTACAAGCGAGTGACCATGAGGGCGGAGCCCGATGAATCGACAATCTCTGAGGCGGACTCCCTCGAGGCCTTTGTCCACAGTCGAGCCAAGCATCGCAACTCCTCCAACCCGCTCTTCTCGGCTCAGATCAGCCGCCGTACATCATCTGGCATCCGCGCACTTGAGCGAGCTCGCAGCATCCGTAGTCGTGCGGACACTGTTTCGGTCTCGACCTTCAGTGATGAATTCCGACAGTCGATCCAGGGACGGCCTTACTCAACCGCTTTATCAGTCTCAGAGTACGGTGACGAAAACAGTCGCTTCTCGCAATACCAGACTCTTCAACCACCGCCAAATCTGTTCCCTCTTGCTGAAAGTCGTGGTCAGAGTCAAAGCCAGTTGAGTCTGGCACAGGACTACCGTGGAGTGATCTCCCCGCTTCCTCGATTCTGGAGTGAAACCAGTTTGAACAGTGCCAAGCCTCAACCCCGGGCCCAAGAGAACTCGGTGCCACAGAGTTCATCCATGGTCTCTGACCTTGATGTACACCTGTCCCAAAGAGTCTCCCCTCAAAGAGCCAAACATGACTCCGCTCAAGACTGGCAAACGATAAATGAACCACTTGAACAGCCACCCCCACTGAAGAGCGCTAGCTCCCGAGGGCTTCCTGTCGCTAGTAGTGGCGAGCTAGCGTTTGTTTGAAAGTATTTTTCCGGTCGCTTTTTGTGGAGTTTTGGGCATGGCGAACATGATATCCACTGTATGTTTAGAATTGTTATATCATTTACTCTAGTTAATTTGAATGTCTGGAATAAGCATAAAGCATAATAAGCGTTTCCTAGCGCTTAGAGTGGTACGTGGAAAGCAATTCATTGACAGATAACAATAAGATAACAATAAGATAGAGTGCATGCAGTGGAAGTAAGGTATCGGCAAAAGTACTGAATACTGCGCGTGGCCTTCACCGACCTGCTTTGTACTCCGTGATGCGCCAGGATTGCGTGACCCGAGTCTGCACCCAGAAATTTCACATAGAATAGATAGTTAATAAAGGGTTTAGAACCCTTTATTTCAATACTTAGAAGGATAGTAGATAGCTATAGCTCAATTGATAAGTCCTATTCACCCAAGATAATTAAACTACGTCTTCAACGGCTGAATTCAACCGAGTCCGGCGAACCACGTGACTCTATAGAGAGTGTAAATCACGGGGAAATCTCTGCCTCATCAAAGTAATCTCTATCTCATCAAGAATTCTGATCTTTCACACGTCATTTCACCTTTCTACTTCAACATCATTCTACAAGATCTGGCCGGCAAGCCCTAGATCGTCATACGTCCCCACTCGGCTGGCAACTTATCGCGGGACCAGACGCGCTGAAAGGCTTGCGCCCTCACCTGACTTCAACTTCTTTCTCATTCTTCCACCACTCATCTGGTGCTTCGCTCCGATCCCCTTCCCCTCCAGAATTACTTCAATCCGTTGCCATTATGGGTCAGACTTTGTCGGAGCCGGTGGTTGAGAAAGTGAGTCGGCGAAATTTTCCAACTTAGCTGTTCTTTGCCCCTCCCCACACTGTGACGCCAGCCATGGCTGTTTTTCATGGCCCTTGGTCACCCCCCTTATGTGCCCACATTAGCTATTCGGTGGGCCTGGAAAGCTGCCGTATCATCCTTGAGAGCACTTCTGAATGCTTTGGAAGTGGTGTCGAGCTGCCGATCGCCTATGCGGGGTCCTGCTGACCCTTGGAGGGGCCGAGTCACTTGGCCCGAAGAGGAGGCTATTCCGGGCATTCGCAGAGCTTCCCTCGATTCACACAATCCAGAATCCCTCCTTCATCCATTGCTGACCTGGCTTTTCTTCGTTTCCCTCTAGGTGTCGTCCGAAGGCGGAGATGACTGCTGTGTGTACGGCGTGTCGGCCATGCAGGGCTGGCGTATCAGCATGGAAGACGCCCACGCAGCCGTGCTGGACCTTCAAGCAAAGTACACGGGCAGCGATAACGGTAAACCGACAGATCCGGAGCATCGCCTAGCCTTCTTTGGTGTATACGACGGCCATGGAGGAGATAAGGTAGCTCTGTTTGCGGGCGAGAACCTTCACAAGATTGTGTCCAGGCAGGAATCTTTCGCCCGAGGTGATATCGAGCAGGCTCTGAAGGATGGCTTCCTGGCCACCGACCGGGCTATTTTGGAAGGTTCGTGGACTTGGGATTGAACCCGCGGGGATACCTCGTTCTGACTGGTGTTCCGTACAGACCCGAGATACGAAGAGGAGGTGTCTGGATGCACTGCCTCAACAGCAATCATCTCAAAGCACAAGATCTGGGTGGTATGTCATTGCAAGCAAAGTTGCGAGAAGGATTTCTCGGGTTGGCTGACCTTTGATAATAGGCGAATGCTGGTGATTCACGGTCAGTCCTGGGTGTCAAGGGCCGCGCCAAGCCGCTGTCATTTGACCACAAGCCCCAAAACGAGGGTCAGTTTCCAATTACTACAATTCTGAACTACTGCTAACTCCCGCATAGGCGAGAAGGCTCGTATTAGCGCTGCAGGCGGTTTCGTCGATTTCGGCCGTGTCAACGGTAACCTCGCTCTGTCCCGCGCCATCGGTGACTTTGAATTCAAGAAGAGCCCCGAGCTGTCACCCGAGCAACAGATTGTGACCGCGTACCCCGACGTGACGGTGCACGAGCTCACCGCTGACGATGAATTCCTCGTTATTGCCTGTGATGGTACGACAAGCCCTTCTAACAGGGTAGAATTTCCTATGCTAATGACTATACAGGTATCTGGGACTGCCAGTCCTCCCAAGCTGTGGTGGAGTTCGTGCGGAGAGGTATCGCTGCCAAGCAGGACCTTGACCAGATTTGCGAGAACATGATGGACAACTGCCTGGCCTCCAACAGCGAAACGGGCGGCGTTGGCTGTGACAACATGACCATGACCATCATTGGCCTTCTCAACGGCAAGACCAAGGAGGAGTGGTACAACCAGATTGCGGAGCGGGTTGCGAACGGAGACGGACCCTGTGCTCCGCCCGAGTATGGCAAGTCTCACGAGGAACCCGAACAAAGTCCCTCGTCGTGCTGACGGTCAGATCTGTGCAGCCGAGTTCCGCGGCCCCGGGATCCGGAACCAATTTGAGGAGAATCCCGACGACTATGACCTGGAGATGGAGCGGTCGCGGGCTTTCAGTACGCGTTCGGGCCGGATCATTCTGCTTGGCGATGGCACCGAGGTCATCCCCGACCAGAATGAGGAGGAGTTGTTTGATCAAACCGAAGACCACGAGGTGCAGCCGACTGATTCCACCCGCAACTCTCGTGAGGACACGCCTGGTCCTCAGGGCAAGCAGGAGGGCTCGGCTCAAATATCCGAGTCCCCGGCCTCTACCGAGAAATCCAAGGCGGAGGTCTGGTAGTGTGTGATTTGCATATTCTTTTTTTTTCTTGTCTTGTCTTTTTGACGTCCCATCCCCTACTGTTTTACCTTGAGAACGACTCTTCCTACGTCCCCTTTCCTCCCCGAGTCTACGATCGATGTCCTCTTTTTATTTCCCATGTTTGTTTTGCCAGTTTTTCCTCGGGCTTTCCCTTGTTTCGAGCCCGTTCTATGCTCTCCCCTTGATGGAATTTTGTCACAGCTCGGAACACGAGAAGCGAAGAGAAGGGTCTGGGCAGGAGGGTTTCGCCGAGAGTCCCGGGCCTTCATGAGCACTTTTATCTGTCTATGGCCACCACACGAGATACCGCAGAAAATGCCCTTGACGAACCAGTTCCAACTATTCAACCCGTCCTGTCTGTTGGATTCAACGCGAGCTTCACCGGTAGATGGTAGAGACCGGGCAGCCGACGGCGTGGAGAATTGTCCTTGTCGGTAGACGTTTTTTCAGTGGAGTTCGAGAGAGAGCATGTCTCTCTCTATACAGCGGTAATCAACGGATTCCAGACTGACTCGAGGAAGATTGTAGATGTAGACATACCTGTAGCGGTGGGCATTACCTAGGTAGAATAAGTTCGCGCAGTAGCCATTGCTCAAGATTAGTATGAGATCGATAGAGACATAGGACGGTCTACTAGATTCTACTCTTTCTACCCCATAGATTGCCTTGTATCTGATCCTTATGGTCTTACTTCACTATGTAGGTAGCATAGTTGCTAGAATTCTAAGTCAGGCAAATACGTGGCCACATTCTAACTACCTTTCAGGTATAGTCAGTTAATCTAGAGATTATTTATGGTAACATTGAAAGTGTAGTAGAGAAAACGAATGCAGCGTAGATGTTTCGAGAGCATGTCATGCCAAGCGCCCCCACCCCAAGAAAATTACGCGGGCCCCTAACCGGGTCTCTACGGGGATTCCTGGACAACTCATTCCATGAGTTTCCCCCATTCCTTATCCATCCTCCATCAGTATGTCGCCCTCTTCTCCCCCGGAAAGCGCAAGCGCAGCGCCTCCCACCTCCCGGTCCCTCAATCCGAGCCCCAGCCATCTTCACGCGACGCGTCCGGCGAAGAAGGCGAGGACTCGACCGGCCCAGCTAATACCCCCAACAAATCGAAGAAGCAAGGCAACGAGCACGCGCCCACATCGAAACGGGCTCGCAAGAGCCCCGGCGATGTCTCAACCGGTGTTAACGGCGACGGCGCCATCCAGAAAGAGGATCCCGGCGAGCCCTCGGAAACCACCGTGGCCAGTAGTGACATTGAGGGTCCCCGGAGCCGGCCCGGGCTGCATATCAAGCTCCCTGCGGACGAGGGCGAGCAGAAGACCATGGCGCCGCCGCAGGTCGGCAAGTTGCAGCATCCTGTTGGGTACCGCACCAACCCGCCGCCGACGGGGCGGCCGGTGCGAGTGTATGCGGACGGAGTGTTTGATTTATTCCACCTTGGGTATGTATTCGCTCGAATTTTTTTCGTTACGGTATGCTAATGCCATGCTAGTCACATGAGACAGCTCGAACAGGCCAAGAAGGCCTTTGACGACGTGTACCTCATCGTCGGCGTGACGGGTGACGAAGAGACTCATCTGCGCAAGGGCTTGACTGTCCTGAGCGGTGCAGAGCGTGCAGAGACCATCCGTCACTGTAAATGGGTGGATGAGGTTATCCCCAACTGTCCCTGGGTGGTGACCCCGGAGTTCCTGTCCGAGCACCAGATCGACTACGTTGCTCACGACGACCTCCCTTACCAAGCTGCCGAGGGCGATGATATCTACGCGCCCATCAAGGCGCAGGGCAAATTCCTTGTCACCCAGCGGACAGAGGGTGTCAGCACCACTGGCATCATTACTCGGTTTGTGGCCTCCCTTGGCTAGTATTGCATCAGCTAACACTCGTTCCAGTATTGTCCGCGACTACGATCAGTACATCTCTCGGCAGTTCAAGCGCGGTGCCTCTCGCCAGGAATTGAACGTGTCGTGGTTGAAGAAAAACGAGCTGGAGATTAAGCGACATGTGGTAGAGCTCCGCGACAACATTAAGAACAACTGGACGATGACGGGTCAGGAGTTGGGCCGTGAGCTGCGACAGATCTGGCAGAATAGTCGGCCCAACAGCCCGGCACCAAGCGCACGTAACAGCATGGACTGGGGTAATGGCCGCGGACCTCTGGCCAGCCCAACCGGCGGCAGCAAATCACATCTGTCCCGCGTAGAGGCGCTCAACTCACGTCCCGAGAGCCCATCTGGCGGAGCGCGGAACGAGGACTTTGCCACGGGATACAGTCTGGGATTGATTGGAGGTGTTCGCGCATGGGTATGATTCTTCCACATATTCGTCTGGAACATGTCATCTCGACCATGAAACTAATGATTTCCAGATGATGCGAAGCCGCCAGTCCCTCCAGGAACCGTGGAGCCACCCGCACTCTCCCACAGACGGAGAGGAGTCCGAGCCGACCAATGGCTTCGACGAGGAAGTCCGCGGACGAGTTGGCAAGACTCAGTCGACTCAGTAGATAGGATAGGATGTCCACTTGCATCTCCCCTTTGCATCGGTTCATGTTTCCCAAATTGCAGGCGATTGTTTTGTCGGTGTCTGGCGTCTTTCTATTTCATGGTTCACTGCCGCCCTAATACTGCGTACTCCAAAAATGAAACCCCTGGGTTGTTGATTGTGATATGACTGAGCTTGGCTCAAAAATGGGAGGGTTGGATGCATACATGATTGATATAGATTTGTGTTTCACAATAGAGTGTAGATAGAAGTCTACAAGGATGATCCAACTACATACTAGATCACGTTCTTCCATTCTATACTCTAGCCATGGGATATCAATAAGATCACGCCGTAATCAACCTCCTCGCAAATCCACTCTCCCCTTGCACATCCCCATCTACACTCAACCCACCCCTCCCCTCACACATAACACGCCTCAACTGATCCCTAAGAACAGCCACATCCCTAACCAAATCCCCCTCAACAACGCCCCTCGCAACCTCATCACATCTAAGCGTAACCGCCAAATCAAACTCCCTCAACCCTCTAACAGCCAACAACGGCTCCAACCATTTCTCCTCCAACCCAAGCTTCAACATTCCCCCGGAAACAATAACCGGCCCACCCCCAACCCGACTCCCCGTAACTCTCCCCAAATCCACACTCAACCTCAACTCTCCCAGATCCAACCCAGCCACTGCTCCCCAGAACACCCTCCACAACTCATCACTATGCGTAAACGCATAAACCGATCCCCTGGACTCCTTCCCCGCCAGCGGCTCCCAAACCGGCATCCACTGTACCGTCAACCGTCTAATAGCCCTCCTCGCATAGTCCGAGACACTCTCCGTAAACGCAATAAACGTATACAGATCATCCACGTCGAACGTCGAGTTCGCATATAAGAGACTCTCTGCTTCAGCGTAGATAGCCCGACAGGTCCGTAGGAGGGCGACGTGACTATTACTCACGCACTCTGGTAGACGGTCATGCGTATGTGGGTAGAGGTATCTATCCGAATGCCCTGGTACTCGACCATCGTAGGTGCGCCAGCGGGCAGTTGTAAGTGGGCAGCAGTGGCGATGGTGAGTTAATGAATTGGAGTCTGGATTGGGGTTGGAGCAGCGGACATGGCGGATCTTGTTCTTGATTGTTACGAGGTGCAGGGTATCAGAGCCGAAGACGTAGGACCAGATTATTTGGCGGAGCTCGGGGGGCAGACGGAGGAGGGGGAGTTGGAGTTCTGGGGGTTTGGGGGTGGATTGTAAGGGTTTATTGGGGGCGAAGAGGGTGGGTTAGGGGAGCAGATGTAGCGAGTGGTTATTAGGTTGCGGATTGTGGTGGTCCAGGGGTTGTCGTTGTGGGTGTTGTAATAGTGCCAGATGGAGTAGGGGTCGCGGATGATCCAGGTGTCGAAGTGGCGCATTTTATTTGATATAGAATAGAGTGTCTTGGTATAGGTATTGCTACCTATAGATGTGATGTAGATGTATACTCGTGTAGATGTAGATATGGAAGTATAGATGTAGAGTAGATGGGATGTATAGGTGTATGTGTATGTGTAGACGTAGTGAGATGCTATGAAATTCCTCGATAGACAACAGTAAGCTTGAAATCTGGGGGAATCCACTTAAAACTGGGGCAGCGCCGCTTTTGTAGATCCACAGTATATCATATCGATATCGATATCGATGGATCTAAAAACCAATGATATCGGGCAATTCCGGAGACGCATCGGACTGCTGCAACATTATGACGTTGCAATAGACTGATACGGTTTAGGGATTGAAATGGAGCAGTGTGCTCCGGATGAAGCGTTGAGAAATATAGTTAGATAGCCCTGGAGACGGCCTATGCTCTATATCCCAGCCTATAATCGCTAACCGGGATAATGCCCGGCGAAACTCAATGCAAGCCTCACGCCTCCTCGTCACCGTCTTTGTATCTCGGCTGATTTGGACCCTCACATTCACCTTCGACTTCATCCGCAGTCTCAACCTCCGCTCTCTTTGATCGGCCTTCCTGCATCACAGCCACTGAAACAGCACATGCCAGGATCAGCGCCGACCCCGCCCAACTCACCAACGACAAGGTACTCCCCCAAACCACCTTATCATAAAACAACGCAAAAAGCACCTGCGTATACACCATACTAGTCGCTCTTGAGCCCTGACCCGACTTATCACTAACATCCGCCGGCGGTACATACGACAAGCCCGCTGTCAACAAAAACTGCAACAGGAAGCCACAAACCCCCAGCCCCGTCAACAGAACCCATTCCGTCGGCGTACTAGGCAACCGGAACGGCACGCCAGGCACAGCCGCCATAGCCGTGAAGCTGATAATGGTGGTCACACTGGAAAAGTAAGTCACCGAGACCAGGGGATGCGCACGGCGACCAATCATCCGAATGGAGGTGTAAGCGCCCGTAGCCCCAAGAACACCCACAAAGGCAACGACAGTCGCCAGCACACGGTGGTATGAGTCCTCGGTTTCCTCACGGGTGCGATTCCCAAAAGGTCGCGCGATCAACACAACCCCGACGAGGGAGATGACGCCGGCTAGTTGCTGGCGACGGGAGAATGTCTCACCGGGAATAAGCAGCGAACAGGCGTAGCAGGTCATTATAGGCACTAGGAAGGTAATAACCGTAGCCTCTGAGAGAGGGAGGTATTGAACAGAGTAGTAGAGACCATAGACGCCCATGAAACCGCTCACGGCGCGGAGAATGAGAAGGCCCAGAACAGGTCGCGTGCCTAATGGAGCAGGCACTTTGGCATACCACATGTAGAGGTAACTTGCTACTGCAGTGATGGACATGCGAGCGAAGAGGACCTGATAAGGTTAGTTGAGGACAACATTGGAGTGTAATCCACAATCTCAAGAGCAGTTTAACTTACCTGGAAGGGATGCATGGAACTATACATCTCCAATACCTTGGTCATGACGTTCATACTGGCGCCGAACATCTGCGACAGCAGGACGAGAAACATGCCTTTATTCCTCAACCAGAATACCGCCCACTTACTGCGTGGCCGAGTCTCGTATGCATCGTATTCATCAGATATGGGACATGGCTCGTACTCGGCCAGCGGATCATCGTGATAGGTCTCGATTGGCAGGGGTGTATCTGCATCCTCGATCCCAGTCTCGTTATTGGCGAAGTGGGGTGGAGACTTTGATTCTGGCGGGGGTGACATTTGGATGATTCTTCAAGCTGTGAGTGTCCTGAAGAAGTCTATATATGAATGTAGAGATGGCAGGAAAATATGAAAGGAACGGATGCATGAGAGCTTGTTCAGAGTTCTGGTGAAAAAATTATGATGCTCGAGAATGACATTGTGGATCCGTTGACCGCTGGTCACAGCTGACTTTACACTTTGTTTTTCCTCATTTTTATCTCATTCTATATTATTTTTATCTTTCTTCTTTTCTCTTTTCAAGTTCTATCGAGGAGTTTATGCTCCATCAAGAGATTATGCATTCTGGGCCTTATGCAGTGCAACCTAAGCTGTGAAGTCAACTAGTATACGAACTACATCTATGCAAGATGTAGGTAAATAGTGCTAGGTAGACGCAATCATCATCTATACAAGGTAAAGGTCTATACAAATGTAAAAGTATCACCCCCCTTCTCACGCATCATATTCCCCACGCGCGCGGTACCAACCACCCGTTCCACCTTCAGTGCATCCCACTTGGAAAACAGAGCACGAACACCCCCTTCCGCCGCCTCAACCAAAGCCGCAGGATCCAGACCCAGGAATCCGAAATCTCCTGGTAGAATGTCGGGTTATCCGGCAGGCCGTACATAATAATGCGCTTCACACCACGCAGCTGATACCGACGGAAATGGTGCGCGCGCTCGGTGTACAGCAGCACCGAGTGGCGGCCCGTCATAAAGTGGGAGCGCGCGCGGGAGATATCGCGCGGTTCCGTGTACTCGGATATAGCGCCGAAGGAGACATTGGTGGTTTGAGCCGAGGTGGCAAAGTGGTTGCGCACCCGGACAAAGTCGAGGTACGACGGGATGAAGATCAAAGTGCCTGCGCTGTGCTTGTTGCGTCCTGTGATGCTTTTCACCAGGCTGGACAAGATGGTTGACGTGAAGTGCTTGAATCGGGCGTCTGGGTCCTTGGCAGGGGAGAGGCTGTCAATTCGGGAAAAGGTTTGTTTCACCGAGATGGGGAGAGGGAGTTCGGTGATGGCGCCGGCATATGTTGGTGTGATTTTGACACGACCGGCGGTGTTTTGCATATGTGTGGAGAAGAGGGAGTTGATCTCGGGGGTGATGTAGGACGCTAGCACCACGGTCTGCCGGACATGGCGGGCTTGGTTGTCAAGGTACCAGTTGCGGACGCGGCTAAAGTCGCAGCCGTGGGCTTCCTTGGGTTGCAGGTTAAAGTGCTGGAAGATATACGACATGTGGTCCCAGTTCTGCATGAGCAGGGCATCCGCATGGTCCACTACCACAACTTCGATAGACGACAAGAAGTCATGATCGCGCTTCTTGGCACTATAAAAGAGTCAGCAGGGTGCGACCGCGGTGGATGTATGGATGTAAACGATACTTACTCGGCCTGGTCCATAATTGTTCGCAAGCCAAGAGGACTGGCAAAGATAACGTCCGAGTTGTAGAACTGCGCAAAGTACTTGACCGTCTTGCGAGTAAACTTCAGTCCTAGCCGGAACATATCATCATCATTGCCGCCAAACAGCTCCCGGAAGTCCTCGGTCTTGTTCTCAAATGATGCGTCTTCGCCGGCCGAGAAGGAATCCGTGAAGCGCTTCTTGTTCTCCTGCTGCTCGGCCTGGTAGAACCGGGAGATCGCATCGACTACCCGCACACATGCCTGTCGAGTTGGCAAAATATACAGCACCTTGGGACGGGTGAAACCCTGGTCACGGCACTCGATATCGGTGTCCGGGTCTTTGGCCAGGCGTGCATTGTTCTTGAGCACCTGGTCTCGGGTCTTGATGAGGTGATTGACAGTGTGAAGGGCCAGGACCTGTCGCATATGGTCTGCAGAAGAGACTGTTCTGTTACCGAAAAGAACATCTTGATAGTCGAATACATAGGGCGCGATCTGCTGGGCTGGACCGGTGATGCTGGGGAGAAGCTCTGCGACCCGGGGCTTCAACTTGTTTTTGAGCTGCAGAAATCAAAGGTTAGTTCGGAGCAGCGTACAAGCAGCATTTCGCGTACCTTGAGATTAGCGGTGCTCTTCATGGCCGGCAGTAAAGAAGCCTTTTCAACCCCCACGTCCGGGATGCTATGCACCACCCGGAGGCCTTCCACCTCCTTCTTTGTCGAGATCCATTTATTGGACGTGATCGACTCGATTCTCTTGGTGATGTCTGCGCTCTCGGGGAGATTGAAGTGCCTCTCGAAGGGACCGACTATATCGTCGTCATCTTCTTCCTGTACCTCCTCCTCCTCGTCGTCCGACGGAGCCTGTTCCTGCAAGGCATCTTCGCCTTGGTCAGACTCTTCCTCCGCTGGAACAGTCTGAACATCCTCCCTAGTGCCATTGGCAACCTTTCTCCTCTTGCGAGCGGGACCTGTCGAATCGGAGTTGGCGTGGAGTAGCTCGAGCAACTCGTTGTAGGGACGGCCGTTGTTCTCCTCCTCGTCGTCGCTACTCGACGAGCCTTCATCCATCAGAGTATCATCTCCCACAGCCTCATCGACTGGGCTACCGGGCGCATCATCGCCAGAGGATTCGTCCGATCTGGGTCAGGTTAGCTATAGATCTCGGGTTCAGCATGAGTTCAGCATGCGTACTCACTCAGCATCGTGCAATCGCGAAGAAGCAAAGTTGTTTCTCCTAGTAGTACCGCGCCTTGCTCCACGGCCTCGACCACGGCCACCTCGTCCTCGTGGGGGAGCCATTATAGATGTTGAAAAAAGGTTTGAGTTTTTGTAAAAGTTGGAATTCAAGGTCCAATTGCTTATCTTATCTTAGCGCGAAAATTCCCACACACAAAGAGAATCGGAACAATCAGACGGCGCTCTCCACTTTCCAAGGAAAAATTGTCTCTCCGAGCTTTGCGTTGACTGAGTTTGGCCTCTCCTTCTCCCTCTCAATCCACATTCATCATGGCCGACTCCTTCCTTCACCTCGCCCGTCCCTTGGGCCCCGTCTCTGTGGGCACCGCTCCCACCACGGCCCCTCTCAATGTGGTCATTCAGCCGCAGGTACGCAACTATGGGGGATATTGAGGGGCAACTAAACTAACCTATGCCAAAGGCCATTTTCTCCATCCTCGACCACTCGCTTCGCCGTAACGCCGACCAGGAACGTGTCATTGGAACTCTGCTGGGAACACGATCGGAGGATGGAGGTGAGGTCGAGGTGCGGTCCGCATTCGCCGTGGGCCACTCCGAGGCCGAGGACCAGGTCGAAGTCGATATGGAGTACCACAAGCAGATGTTGGCCCTGCACCTGAAGGCCAACCCGCGCGAGGTCCTGGTCGGATGGTATGCCACCGCCTCCGAGCTGAACACCTTCTCCGCCTTGATCCAGAACTTCTACAGCGGCCAGGGCGACGGCACATGGCCGCACCCCGCCGTCCACCTGACCGTGTCCACTCAGCCCGGCAAGGACCTCGAGACTCACGCCTACATTTCCGCCCCCGTTGGTGTCACCGCTGAGCGTGCTGCCGACAGCGCCGCTTTCATCCCCGTTCCCTACGAGCTCCGATACGGCGAGGCCGACAAGAGCGGTCTTGAGGCTATTGCCAACGCCAAGGATACCGAGGACCGCTCGGCCAGTGTTACCTCCGATGTTGAGTCTCTGGAGCGTGCGATTGAGGAGGTTATCGCTCTGATTGACCGTGTGTCGCGGTATGTCGAGTCGGTTATCGATGAGGAGGCTCCTGCCTCGACCGCCATGGGCCAGTTCCTGCTGAACGCTCTTGCTCTTGCCCCCAAGGTGGAGCCCGCTGACATTGAGCGGGACTTGTACGTTTCCCTTTCCATCTTGTATGGATGCACCCTACTAATGCCCTCGCAGCAACAACCACATCCAGGATGTTCTGGTCGTTTCCTACCTGGCCAACACCATCCGCACACAGATGGAGCTGTCCAACCGACTAGCAACTGCTCAACTCACCCTGGGCGGCGGCGGCGAGAACGCTGGCGGCGAGGGCAACCAGCGCAACCGCGGCGGCAAGGGAGGTCGTCAGAACAACCGTCCCCAGGCTGCCACCGAGGAAGCTCGCGCATAGAGAATGGAGGAATGATGCATGTGACCAATTCCCGTGGAGCTACCTACCCATTGATGTTTCTTATGTCTCGTTTTCCATGTTCCGACAACTATTGGGTTCGTACTTGTTTGTCTATCTACTTCTTTTTCCCCTTTTTCCTTTCCCTTCCCCTTCCCCCTTCCCCCTTATATGCCCACCCTCTCCCTTTTTGTCTCCTTCGAACACACCATCTATCTCTGTTCTTCCTTGTGGCTGGATGCCCAGACAGCCTGGTCGGGAAAAAAGCATGTGGCGCATCGGAGTCGTATCTGGCTTTGTTCAGAAGAGTCAGCGCGGGTTGAGGCGATGGAGCACTGCAGAGGTGACTGCAGATGAGTCAGAACTGGGCTTTGACCCGGTTTCACGAAGTCGCATCTTATCTGGGCGCGGCGTTAGTTATGATGAAATGGACATAAAATTGTTAGACCTGTTGTAGCATTGTTGTGGTAGAGTTGTAGCATGTAGTCTTAGAGTTGCTAAGTTGCTTGTATTCTCATCCTCTTTGTGGACTACAATGAGTTGCTTCAGACTTCTTTGGCACTTGACTTTTATGTCGAATACTGAGACAAGTCGTTGTATAAAGAGCTTGATATGAGCTGACAATGAACCTTGTTTCATGAGGGATACGCGGTGAAAGCCTTTGTGATGAAAGCCCTGGAGCTTCATTGTCTTATAGGCCATAATACTATCCACTATATCTCTATTCCCCAGATATAAAATCCACTTGAGATTCCCATCCGTTCAAGTATTCCATCATACCATCCAGTCTTCAAATTCAGTACGTATATTCTCAGTAACCATCTTCAATTCGCACCACTCTGTATACCAATTGACTAACAATGACCAGTCCTTCAAAGAACCCCAATAACAACCAGCCAATGAGTGGTAGCGAATGGTTGGAATTCGCCATGGAGGAGGGATCTAAGTGGAAGACCGAAGAAGCAAAGAAGAAAACAGAGGGACACCAAGATAGAATGATCGAGCAAGTTGATCCTGTACCAAAGTGGACTGAATGGCTTACGATGGATCTACTGCAGCGAAGATACAAGTCTAACCCTAACAGACATCCGCTATGCTCGTGTCTTCGCCGACAAGGCCCACAGAAGCCAGAATGCAGCAGAAAACAGTGCTATATTCATCCCAGACGACGAGGAGCTAGCGCGAGTCATCGGAAATACATTCGAGATCACGGTTTCGAAAAACCCGTACTATGATTCTAAAATAGTGAAAGCTCTTGTCTCGACAGGTATGACACCTCCTCCGACCACGGTGCTTATGATCGATCAGAAGTCTCCTGATTTACTTTCTAGGCTTCAGGAGATAGAAATCTCCTGTGCGCATCTAGGCAGGCAAGAACTATTGAGTGCTTGTACTCGGTTCTTGCAGACTGAGGAGATTCAACAGAAAGTTGAAAGATATACCACGAAATACGGCACGCCTGGGGATATCTCTCCTCGTCAGGCAGTACGAGTATATACTGATTTCAGCATTAACCACCCGTTCTGGCACTACGCGATTCGGTCTGTTTTCCCACTTGCCAAAGCCCTTGTCGACACTTCCAAGTCCTCTAAGACTGGGAGTTCGGGAAATGTAGATACAGAGGACTTGCTGAAAGAACTTCGATCAATCTTCCCTGCTTGGAAGTATCTCACCGGCCTCGACCGACGGCTAGCTGGCGACGATGACTGGTTTGACCACACGGTTACCTTTGGCCATGTCCTAGTTGAACACAGCAGTGTCGAGCTTGTCGAGGAGTATCTGCGACAAGGAGGCGATGTCACCTCGGGAGGACCACGCTGGAGTCTTCTACAAGCCGCCGTGAAGATGCACACATACCACAGCAGAATGAATAAGATCCTCAATTTGCTTCTTGAGCATGGCGCATACATTACATGGCCGGGAGAGCATGGCTCTGCGCTGCGCACGGCAGCTAGTCACGGGAAATGGATGCTGCTGGAGAAGCTGCTTGTTCGGGGTTTATCTTGTGGCGCGTGGAAGATTGCAAATGATCTTAATTTCATTATCGATATTATGGATAGAGAAGGAGGGATAAACCCAAGAGAGGACTTTTCTAGTCTGCCAGCTCCTGAACGGATTGCCATGTATGCCAAGAGGCAGGTTGTTCGTATCATCGGGGATCAGATTCGCAGAGACGAACTCGAGGTTAGGATGCATTTGTGATATATTCAATTTGGTCGTTTGTTTCATCAATCTTTTTATCCCGTTGTATAGGAATAGAAGAGTTTAAGCTACGGTAGAAGAACAAGCGGGAAGAGTTAGCGCAGCGACGAGACAAGGTAATACATATAGACGTAGTAGGATCGTTCTTGATAGGGGTTTCCCTGTCTAGGGCTAGCCAGAAAACCCAAACTTGTCGGGTTTGAACCGGGGCCACCGTGAGATAGTCTCCTTGACATGCTACCATGTTGTAAGGCGCTATAGCGGATTGGTCTGGTGCATAATTGACCTGGATGCTCTTTCCTAGTACAACTTGACCGGTAGAAAGGTTCCAGGCCGCTGATCGCTCTTGTCTCTGACAAGCTGTAGATATTGTTCGAAGATATCTACTGTTTGTCAGAGGTAAGAGTTATGTCGAAACCCTCCTCAAGGCAACGATCAGCGGCCTGGAGCCTTTCTACCGGTAAAGTTGTACCAGGAAAGGGCATCCAGGTCAGCTATGCACCAGACAATGTTGAGAAAAAAAAGTAGGCAAAGGAAGGGAATAACTGAAGCAGGATACTCGAGTGAAATTGAGATGATACTTTCTAGCTACTTGGAGGGGATATTTATCCTAGTTCCCCTAGAGTCATTTTCTGTGTAATGCAGCTGTCCGAAACTCGGTACAAAATCCCACCGACGGTCCCTAACATGTATACGCGAGACTGCATTGAGCCGGGATCGTGCAACTGCATTAACTCAGACAAATTATTCAGGCCAATGCAGAATTGGGATGAGACTGCGAGAGTTGTACGCAGGCGAAGCCGACCCATTCACGCCTGATCAATAATCGTAATATCTATGCGTCAGCAGCTGATATATTTTTGGTTTTTGGATTGATGGCAACAAAGCAGAAGAATACGACGGTACGCAACCAGGAGAGTTGCTAAATCTTATTCAGGTAGCTGCTGAGTTATACACTTAGGTTGGAAAAGAAATACACTATGCCTGAGTCACAACGAATTTTGATAAGCGTTTGTCTCGTCATCAGGGGAGTAACTGAGGAGCGCTTGGGAACCATTGTAAGAAGGTATTCAGCTTCTCTTTCCACCCCTTTTCACTAAATAACTCCTACATATTATGTCAAGCCTCTGCAATACCTCTTGCTCTAGATCCACTCAGTGAAGATCTACGTTTGGAGCCAATTACACACTACTCCGTATTCCCCGGTGCTATAAATTGTGGGACCAAAATGTGCTCATTCGGCGAGTTGTCCGAAGGATTCTTCCCCACACCCCTAATAACATACTCTAATTCATGGTTATTCTAGGAGTTCAAACTCTCTAATAACTAGTGTATAGTGTATAACTACCTAGCTCCCGATAATCCCTTATACAGGTAGACAGTTAGAACGCCAAAACTCGAGGTCTTCGTGTCTACGCTTTAGTGGGCCATACTGCTAATACTTGTTTTATCACTGTACATAACTAGTTATGTTCTGATCATTAATCATTGCATTTAGTCCCAAATTCAAAACCGGGGACTTCGGTTCTTTGACGCCTTTCTATCCATCTCTTTTCTCAACCCTTCCACATTCGAGGTCTAAAAGGCTACTTAAAGTCATTATCGGCCGGGATCCTCGGGTACCACCTCGATACTTAATTGTTTTACTCCATCTATCCTCAACCATTCGGTCACCGATTCAAACAATTTCCCACTGCCAAACACAACTATGGGAACAAGGGCGAAACAACAATCCCTAGGTCCAAAGACCCCACAAAAGGTCCAAAAAGCGACATCCAGTCAATATAACAAGAGCATGGCCTGTCAAGCCTGCTACGCGCGGAAAAAGCGATGTGTGGTCTCGCCAGCCCAGTCTCGATGCACGTATTGCTGCAGAGAGCGTCAAGACTGTATACCGCGGGAACGTCAAGCCAGGTACGATGCATCGAACCGAACGTGGTAAATATTAACGTCAGTTTAGACAAAAGCAACCTGAGCATGGATTGAATCTACCCTTGCCTCATGGAATCGATCACGAAGTGCCTCGATGGGCGGCGGTGTATTGTATGTTTTCGGAGATGTTGCGATTAATCCCACCCGAGGTCGATGAGGGTGAATACGACGATAATGACGAAGCGAAAGAAAATTTAAAAGGTATTATGACGGGACGAGATGGCGAGGAATACGCAATACCGGGTTCGATGAATGAGTCTACAGATGAACCTTTGGCTTCGGGGTTCTCTTTGAGTGAACTTGATGCTTTGCTTCGGTTCTAGGCATAGAGGTGAATCTGCATGAGCGGTTTTATTTTTCGTTCATTTTCTACTTATACACACTTGGCGATGACCATGATTATAGATCAATTGATACTCTACTAGATCATTATCCCAGCTTGGACTCTGCGAGTTTCTGATTAGGTGCCAGGTAGACTTACTCCACCTGAAACTAGTACGTACTTGTTATGAGCGACTCTTGAAATGCAAAAAGTGGTATTATCCACGGGTATTCTGATCCTTGCACATATTTCGCCGAACTCCAGTATCATAAAACCAGCCAACGCCGTAGTTTTGCCATCCATATCCCGAGTCCATGCACGTAAACGAGAAAGAAGAAGAAAATCAAGACCGAAATCACCCAAGAGTCTTCCTCTTCTTAGCCACAGACTCCTCAGTAGCATCCGAGCCTCTCCTATTAGCAGCAGCCCTCTTCCCCTTCCCTTTACTCTTCTTCCCAGTAGCAGTACCAGCAACCGAAGCATCATCATCGTCAGGGACAGGCCCCTTCTTCCCGGCATCCTTAGCAACCTGATCATCATTCTGATCAAAAGCCTTCCGCGCCTCCTTCAATTCACGTTCCATACGCAACAATTCTTGCACACGGCCAAGTTTATTTGGATCCCGGCGCAGCGCAAAGCGGAAGTCGTCGACTTTGATCTTCTGTCGGCGTGCGTGATGCGCCACCTGCGCGGCACCGTGACATAGTTCGAGGATGAAGTCAGTGACGATTTCATCGAGGACGCGGATTGTTTCGGGCAGTGGTTCGGCGCTGAATGAGTGGTGTGGAGCTGGGTCACCGTAGGCAAGGAGGAGGAGGCGCACTTTGTTCTGTTAGTTGGAGGGTTTTCGACTGGGGAGACGGTGGCTTACTCTCAGAACCAAAGTTCATCTGGCCCTTGTGCCGGGCAGCACGGGCTCGCGGCTCGGCCATGTCGAATCGTACAGTCTTTCTTCTTTTCTTGGGGTTTGTGCTTGATGGTGATTCGACCGGTGGATCGACTTTTGGCGGGACGTATGCGGGTGTGTAGCCACTGGGAAGAGCTTGGTTTTCGGCACTGAAACCTCTAGGAGGTACAGGCGCAGCGGTGGATGGATGTCCGACTGGGTGTATGGAGATTGGAAGCCCTTTACTTGTGTGGTCTGAGCGCGTGCTTCAGGATTGGGACTCGAAGTAGGCGGCGATGCGTATGTGGATTGATCAAGAACCTGGTTGGCAGTCGGATTCTCAAGGAGTGCAGACTGCGACGGGCGCTGGACTCGATGAAACGGACGTGGGTTTACTGGCTTATAACCAGCTGCAGAAGGAAGGCGACGAGGATCGGGAGTGGTTGGAGGTCGCGGCGCTCGAGAGGATGAAGGCCGGAGCCATGGCTGGTCTGTGCGGTTGACGGACATAGCGGGCAGAATCACGGATTCGTTGCTCGTTGCTCTTTACACCTCGCTGCGTCTGCTCCGTCACTTCCTGGAGGAGAAACTGTGCTTCAAGATGGTAAGTCCGAAATACTTTGAAAATGAAGGTGTCTTGCAAGTGAATGTGCAAGTCCTGTTAGGCTGCGATACTTCAGCATTTTGTTTACTTCCAAAGACCACATCACTGACAAAGAGACACACCTAGTCGGCCCTTTTCAACTTCCAATCACTACTGCTGGTGATCCTCCTGATCATCTGCACGAGCACCTATGCGCACTCGATTATGCCCGGGATCATGGACCGCAATCAGAACGGGTAGGTGTCGACGCTCGACTGCGGAGCTGCTGAACTGACAACAACAGGTTGCTTGGGATATTCTGGAAGTGCGCGCGAGTGGGAGAACGACTCAGTCCATATGTCAGCATATGCTGTTTCATGATGGCAGTAGGTTTCCCTGGATCTACCATTCGGGTACGATGAATACTCACAGCTTCTCCCGCCAGGTCTCTATCTTCTTCGGTGGTTGAATGGGTTCTCTGATATTGCTTCCAGCTCACTGATGATATTGAAATGGGAGACTGAAGAGAGAGGAGAAGGACAAAATGGGTAGAACACTTCTTTCAGTCGTTAAAAGCGAGCTATTTCAAGCGCATGAGATATTTCATAATGATTCGATGTATAGTACATGAGAGCCAAATTTACAACAGTGGCAACGCTTCCTTTCCGGCACCAGGCCCATGCAAAATGTTATAACACAAAAGGTACGAGGGTATCCATCACAGCTCAGGCTCACTTGAGCGCCAGCTTCCGTAATCCTCTACCAAGGTCGTCTTCTTCTTCCTCCTTCTCCTTATCCTTCTCTTCCTTCTCCTCATTCTCCTTATCCTTCTCTTCCTTCTCCCCCTCCTTGCAGGTGCCGGACTCTGGCGTGGACGTCATCTGCTGGCTCTCCTCTGACTCTCTCTTATCCAGCTCGTCGATGGCAGCCCAGAGGCGCTCCGGATCACGGAGGTAGCGCAAGCTCTTCATTGTGTGTGCACCAATAGGGATACCATCCTTTTCCATTGCCTTGATCATGGCGGCAGTCTCTGGGATGTTCTGCGTGGCGACGTGGCCACCGATAATGAGATTCCAAGTGGCGGCGTCATACTTGACCTGATGCTTGGACATCATCTCCTTGACTCTCTCTGCGGCTTCAAATTCCTGGTTGAAGATGAAGGCGCTAAGCAAGACGGACCAAGTAATCACAGTGGGCTTCGTATGAATCATGGCCTCTCCAGTCGAGCTGTTCACCGGGAGTGTAGGAGGATGAAGCATGTCTTCCACCAGGCGCACGCACGGTCGTAATCCGCGGGGGTGGTTACGCATGGCAACGAGGAACTCATTGTAGGTGTGGTCGGTCTCCGCGAGAGGAGCGATGAGAGGGTGACCCTGCGTCACCAATTCTCGGAATCGGGTGTATATACGCTGCACAGTTTGGAGGCTGGGGTGACAGCGGAGAAAGGTTGCAATCATAACATACAAAGCGATGCGGGTGGGAGGGGTATTAGAGCCTCCTGGTCGAGGCGTATATTGAGGCGGGATGATGGTGAGATCTTTTAAAGGGGTAATGTCGTGCAAGTTGTTGTACATATCAAGCATGGAGTAAAAAACTGCCGAGGGATCGGCGTCCACATCCATATGCTTTGCGGTGAAAAGGTAGTGGGTATGGAAGATTTTGTTGGCGAGGTATGGATTGCTGCCGAGTTCTTCCTCCTCGATTTTTTGGATCAGTACGTCAGCTCCGCCACGGTCCCCACGGTTGACTGCGTCCTTCAGAAGAGTCATGTAGGTGTAACTGTCGAAGCTGTAACCGTGACTCTTCATGAATAGAAGCATGTCGGCAGCGAGTTGCGAGTCGCCAGTCTTGTAAGCGTTGTCAAGCACGAGGTTCATCATATCTCGGTCAGGCTGAACGCCCATCTCCAGAAGCCGCGGGAGGATCTTGAAGTTGCGTCCATTGTCACCATCCTGTACACTATCGAGAGTCAAAAGCTTGCAGCAATGTCGGAGAACCCCTTCGGATTTCAATGAGAATCCGCTATTTTTGAGCATGGGAATGTACTCGAGAGACTTGAGTGCGTGATCCACATCTCCAAATTCCGTGAAGCGCCACATAAAGCACAAGGCAGTTTCTGCTGTCATCTCAACGGATCTTTCTCTTGCCATATGAAGGGCCGATGCAACGCCTTCATGGCTAGCTCGTCGAATGTAAAGTCGGACGCCCTTTTGTGGTACAAGAATGATCGGCCAATCCCTCGGGTTCAAACAAGTCTCGATTAGCGACACGTAATTGTGAGTACCGCTCTTCCAATCCTTCAGCCAGTCTGCGTAGTAATTGTTGTCCAAATACCGGAAGCAGTCGGTGACCCTGGTGAAGTCCGGCGTATCTTTACCCTGCGTCGTAACAAGCAGAAACTCCACACAGAGTTGTGGATCATTGCGCAGCAGCCAAAGGGCCAAGCGATGCCAAGTACTGGCCTTGTCGCGCCGGGACATGGTCTGCCAGACATCGCGAAAGGTTCCATGACAATCGGCCTGGATCTGTTCTAGCAGCCATTGGCCATCCTCCTTCAATGTCGGTATGACGGCTTCGTTCCGTACCGCACGCCCGTAGCGCTTTGCTGTGTAAATCTCCTTAAAAGCTGCCTTCCATTGAACAAGGCCCACGTCCCGAGAATAGAGCCCCTTGCTTTGGATAACCGTCGCCAGGTACGTTGATTTCGAGTCTAAAAATCTGTTTGTTGATGCGATCTCAGCGTTGAGTCGGCGGAGCACTAAGCGCGCGGATCTGATATTACGGCCCTGCGATTGCATGATTGCGCGGACTCTCGTGATGGTCAACGGCGGCGTAGTCGGCCTTCGCCGGGAATTTCTTCGCCTGTGTGAAGGGACACCATTGTCTGACGGCTCATCCCCTGTCTTCGCCGATTCCTCCGCGGGTCCTGGATACTTGCCAAACACTGCACGTTCTAACGTCTCGTTGCTAGCGATCGTTTGTGACGAGGAGGACGTTGGAATATCGTGTGCTTCGGTTCCTGGCTCTCTGGTCGATGTCGCATAGCCCGAGGCGTTTTGGAGTCGCTGTGCAGTGTTCGATGTCCCGGATCTCCGAGACCAACGGCCGGGATTCCTACATTGTGCCGATGTGAGACCGTTAAGGCGGAAACGGACGAGCTGGTGCGGACGCAATGACATTCAGAAAACCACAATTGCATGCATTAGAAGAATGAAGGGAGAGAAGGTGTGGGATGTGGTTCGTGGTTCTGCGAGAAATAAAGTGAAAGTTGATGCGAAAGGAAAGCCGCCCGATTTTGCTGTGGCTGGTGTGTGGCGCACATCATCCCATCATTATCTTCCAACAACTTTTCTCAACGAGCGGACTTTGGGGATATTCAAGGTCGCGCTTGTCATTCTGTCTCCTAAAAGCTTTTACTATTTATTTCTCTCGCACACCCTCGTCTACACTACCTACGAAACCATGTCGTCCAACCACGCCTCTCTGGATGCCGCATCCAACGACCGCAAAGCCCGCCTCGCCAAGCTCGCAGCAGTGAAGCGAAAGCAACCCGACCCCGAAACAGAACCCGGCCGTGATGAAGAATTACCAGATGCCGATGACGTGGCCACAAAATACGTCTCCGGTCGCAACTACGACCCCGAGACTCGCGGCCCGAAATTGGGATTCGAACAAGGCCCGCAAGAAGGGAAAGTGACTGTGGAAGCGCAGGCCGCCAAGATAGAAGAGGCAGTGAAGGAACAAGCACAGAAAGAAGATGAGGATGCACCCATTGATCTGTTCAAGCTACAACCGAAGAAGCCCAACTGGGATTTGCGGCGCGATCTGGACGAAAAGCTCAAGATCCTCAACGTGCGGACCGAGAATGCGATTGCCCGGTTGGTAAGACAGCGGATAGAGAATGCGCAGCGTGCGGCCAAGGAGAAAGGAGCATCTGAAGGTCAAGGCGAGGAAGTGGGCATTCAAGGAGACGCGCTGGTCGAAGGAATCCATATGCGCGAGCAGGAGGAAGCCCAGGATGAGGAAACGATTTGATGTGATACCCTTTTTGTCCAATCCTTCTGCTATTGTACTTTTTCTTTATTGCATGTCCATCTGCACTTTGCAGCTATAAAAAGAGGCGTTGGAAAGGTCTTGGCACACTCGGATGTATGAAATGCTATTAATACAGTTTGTTCCCAATGGAACGTGAAATTGGCCCACGTGTGGTTTTCCCCATCCATAACCTGCGCCCCTGACTTTCCTTCCGGAATATACCCAAATTAAAACACCTTTTTCCATTTTGCTCTACTGTCGGTTCATCGCCTGGGTCAGGGCAAGTCGCTTGCTAAACGGACTCAGGCTTCGCTCCCGAGGTGGATCTGGCCGCGCTCTGTGGTCCTGCCTGGAGCGGCCTGAAGGACGTACGTGAGCCGGAGGACTCTCTCGGTCCCGGTAAAACCGTGTTCCGGAGCGCTCATCGGTAGCCTTTGAGGGAGTCATAGAGCATCTCTCCTTGGCAATTCGACTCTTGTCGACACTGCGACTACGTCGGTCGCTTCGGCGTTGGTGTCCAGAATCTCGGTGTCTTCCTCGTTCCTCGGGGCTGCTTTCCCGACGACGTCGGCGGATATTCCTGTCCTCGGTCCACTCCCTTGATCTTGAGCGTTGTCTTGCGCCTGAAGAATAGGATGAAACAGACTGGGAGGTGCCACTGTATCTTCTCTTGCGGGATTTGGGAGGTGACACAGAGGCGGCATGATGCCCATTGCTCGGTGAGTCTTGCTTACTACGGCGGACCGGCGATGCTGATGGAGATCGATTGGTCGAAATTGTGGAAACCGAGTTGGTGGAATGGGACGACAGGGATCTTGTCCGTTTGGGAGAGCGTCCTTGACGGTCTGTCGTATCCTCTCTATCAAGATCTCTCTTACGTCCTCGCTCTTCATCTCGCTTTGCAAGTATGTCATCGGCCACACCATTTCTGTAACATTGCCTTAGAATCCAACCACAGAGAGATGCAGTTTCCATTAAAGACAGCTGCATAGGGGAACTTACGATCGAGTCAGATCACTGGGGGGTACCTCTGTCGAGAGCTTAGGCATCAACCGCGGGTTCTGCAATTGCTGGGTTCGCGACGGCCTCGAAGTATATGGGCGCTCCTGCGCCGGTGCTGTGCACTCATAGCTATAGTGCCGTAGACTGAGGTCAGCATGGGGTTTGACAGGAAGGTCTCGAAGGTCACATATCTCGTTTCAAGCACTTCTGACATAGAGTGTTCGCTGAAGCTTTGGACGGGCCTCGCAGCCCGGGGGCGTTGCGGTAGCGGTTCATGGGATCATGCCCTTGCAGTAAAGAGTGAGAGGTAATTCTATGGCAAGTAACAATGGTGTCAAGGGGCAAAGCTCCTTTGAGTGAAATATCAGAATATGCAGTCCAACTCTCCGCGGCTGTTCGGTTTGGAACAGGAAATCGTAGGCGCGCGGCAAAGGCGGTCGGGCGCGGCAAAAATGCGCCCACGAACCTTCGGGTGCTGGAGAATTATCACAACTCGACTTCTCCAACGCTCCTTCCCTCCCACTTTTCCCAAATTTGCCATATAGACCCACTGAAGTCTCGGGTGCTGTTTGGTTAATTGTGTGGTATCCACCATTTGGCCACTCCGCTCCTAGCTGGGCCTACTTGCCATCTTAATTCGGGGTCTTTATCACCCAGACCATGAACCAGCTTTGACATTGTGTACGACCCACCATCCGAAATCAGCACTGTGCTGGAGGCGCTGGCTGTTATTCTTTCTATGGAGGCTTATTCTACCCGATGCTAATCTTCGTTTCACTGCAGCTTTCCCTCATGGCGAAGACCCTTAACCAGAGATATGTCTTCGTTTTTTGGCTTGTGTGAAGCGGGATTCTTCAGCTACTTCTTTTTCATCGAAACTTCAGTCAACGCTTGTCTTAAACTGGAGGCCTTTTGAGTGCGACTGCCTTTGAGAAATCTTTTAAGACGACTTCTACATCCCACCGGGTGTAGTTTGAAATGGCATCTCAGAGTCCCCCTCCAGGAGGCGGCCATTTCTCCTTTGCAAAGGTATGCTCCTACGCAGTCTCGACTCCAGTCACATTCTTAATTTTGCTATCAGATTGCTGCTATGCCTGCAACCACCAACCCCCATTCGTCTTCGGCATCAGTTGAGAGCGGTAGTTCTCAACTCGCAACGACTTCCAATGTTTCCGAATCATTCAACACCGGCGCTCCGCCACCCCCACATTCCTTAAATACAATTAAGCAGGAAATTGCCTCGAGCGATGCTGCAGTTGACGACCTAGGGAGAGCAGTGCAGGACATTGACATCACCCTGCAAACAGACCGTGAAGGATCTGGATCTTCGATCGACGACCGAGGGAATGGCTTTTTCAAGAGAGAAAACTCTTTTGAGGATGATCGAACTCACCTGTCCAGTTCCTCCACAAAAATGACCAATTTTGATTCGAAGAGCTTGGCTTCTGTGACTACTTTCGCAATGGACGAAAAAGACTCCGTGCGTCCTGATGATAGCGCGAGTGTGCAAGCCATTGATGAAGAGGAGTCTGTTTCGGGTGCCACATCTGGCGCACCGAACTCAGTTGCTGGCTCCGAAGCAGGAGGGCGACTTTTCCGCGACCAAATCCGCGATGGAAATGCTCTACGCCCCCGTGGAGTTCTTCCTGTACCTGGCCCTCTTTTCAACGGTGGCGGCCAGCGCGGTACGGTCACTATTCCTCCAGATTCTGTCTCGAACAACTTTGTCGTGGCCAATCCTGAGGGTCTCTCAGATGGGCCGAGCCTACATGGGTTCCCTCTCGAACCAGACGAGAAACTTCTAGAGGCGATGAAATCTCCGAAAGACCGCCTGACGATCCTCCAGCTAGAGGAGAGGATCCGTTACTTCATCAAGGAGTCTAGGTAAGCATTTGCCAGTTCAGCCGCATTAGTCTGACACTAATCCGAAGCAGTGAACAATCCTTGGAACTGCCTCCTTCCAATGGATTCCAACGACTCCTCGCTCATAAACTGGGAGACTACTACCATTTGACACATTTTGTGGATAACAATGTGACCTCGGTCAGGCTGCATCGGACGCCGTTCTGTAGACTGTAATCAAGTCCAGTTTCCCCCTCGAGGACAAGCAGCTAACCCCTAGACAAGCCCTGAGCCTATCTCCGCAGTGCACGCTGCTAATAGCACTACCCCGCCACCAAGCGTTCCTGCCATGAAAATTATGCGTCGAAATGATGGAGATCGACCATCGGCCGAAGGAAGTGTCGCAGCGAGCTCATCTGCTCCATCCAAAAATCCCTCAGAGGCTGGTGATAGCGGCCCAGAGGGTGATCGTGCAGGCTCCTCACAGGATCGACTGGCATTGACCCGAGAAGAGCGTGAGGCCAAATATCAGGAAGTTCGAGAGCGGATCTTCCGTGACTTTCCGGAGAGTGCCAAGTCAGACACGGCCGATCCCAACCCGAATCTCTCACGATCCAGCTCTACGGGTGGCCGCAAGAAAAACAACAGGCAGCGCACTCCCCATGATGACAGCTTTGAAGCCCGATCTCAATTCAATGCCTACTACCCAGGCATACCGTACAATAATGGTCAGAGCATGGTGCCATATAATGCCAGCGTGAACGATGCATCCTACTCTAGCCAACCGGTTCCTTACCTGGTTGGGCCGGGTGTGCCGCCGCCAACCAGTGGCTACATGCCTGCTGGTCAGAACAATACTGTGCATCCTGGGCAGATGGGTGGCATGAACCATCTTCCACAGTATCCAATGGCTATGTCGCCGCAGATGGCCTCTAATGGCTCGTGGCAAGGAGGAAGCATGCCGCAGCAGTCGCCATACTCTGGATACGCATCGATGAGCCAGTCCGGCATGATGAATCAACCGTCACCAAGCCATTCCTCGGCCATGAACAACTATGCTCAATATCAGCAAAATGTTGTCTGGGGGTCCCCGCCCTACTCTGGAAACTACCAGCAGTCTCCTCAGCGGAACCAACCTCCCGTTCATTGGCCCAACCACCCATCACAGTCGATGACCTCCAACATGGCGGCCTATCCGTACGCGCAGTACCCGGGGCAGCATCTAAATCCCGTGCTCTCGAATCCAGGGTCCCCTATAATGCCGGGCGACTATGCCAGATCTCACTTCAACCCCCAAACCCGCTCTTTCATCCCTGGCGGTGTCCAATCGTCGCGCAATTCTCCCCGAGGTGCCCAACATCCGATACAACCGTTTACGGGCATGCCTCCTCAGGGCCAATGGGGTGGATACCCAGAGGCTGCGCATAACCGAGGCATGGACCATCCATCCGCCGCCAGTACAGCCCGTGTGCCCAATTCCAGTCGAGATTCCATCGCCAAATGGGGTACCCCATCTCACCTCCCTCCTAAACCACCGCCGTCCGAGATGAAACCTGGCTTCGACATGAAGCACCGAGTCGGGCCTCCCCTAGTTCCCGCACCAACCTACCCCGGCAATGGAATCTCTGGTACACAGAATGGTCCGCTGGTGATTTCCGGAGGTGCAAACGTCTCGAGGCCAACCTGAGATTTGACAGTCGATTTCTGACGCTATCAAGCATGTCTGTGGAGATTAGTGCTCTTTCCTGAGAATCGTGGAAGGCACTGGAAGCGAGAATGCATCCATTAGCTATGAATAAGAATCCACATATTCATATCTTAACTATTTTCTCCGTAGATATCTATGACAGTATCTCATCAAGATCCTTTCGGAACATCTCCGCCTCATGAATTAGTCTAACCACTTTGTCAGCCACGTCCGCCGCAGCCTTTTCACCGATGAAAAAGAAATGATTCCCATCCACAGACCAACACAACCTTCTCGGAGCATCACGAACCAAATCCAACAACCGTTGCCACTTCTCCGTCCCTTTCACTCTACCCAAACCCTCTTTGCCAATAAGACTTTCCAACTGATAAGTAAGAATAAACCCCCAAGTAGCCCGATCCGCCAACGCATGACTTGCATCCAATACACCATTCGGGCACAAAGCCGACACAATCGGACAATTTGCAAAATCCCAAACCCTCGAATCCTCTTCATGCATCTCCTCATCCTGTACAAATCTCCCATCCTCGTACTTCAACCTCAACCCCATAAGCTTAACCGGACATCCACCAACATATTCCTTCATATAAACATCTCTCGGAATAATACTCCCCCCATTCACACGTTCCATCTCCTGTATCTGCGCATAGAAATTCTCCAAACCGTAAACATCCACATACCCCTCCCTCGTACACCCCACCTTCTTACCCGTGTAACGATTGGGCCGAATGCCTGAAATACCAGGCGTAGCCGCAAAACTAATAAACAGCTCGACGTTTAGACCTAGCTCCTTCGCAGAGGCCGTGAAGGGGACGAGCACTCGACCACCCATACTCCAGGCGACCAAGATCACCGAGGGTGGGAGGGCATGCTGGTCGATAACTGTCTTAGCGGTCATCGCTGCTTGGAGACCCCAGTCCTTTATGGAGAAGTGGGGTGCGTTGATAGGCATTATTGGGGGTGATGATTGGACGGGGTAGGAGAGTGATAGGACGTCGAAGCCATGGTTGTTTAGGTGGTGGGTTGGGAAGTTTTGGGGGGAGGAGTGGCCGTAGAAGATTCGGGCTAGGTGGATTGCGCCGGGGATGCAGACTATTAGTGGTTTGGTGGAGTCGATGCTAGGTTGGAAGTTGTAAACTGTGGGGTATTCTGCGATTGTGGAGAGGACTTCGCCTGGGTAGAGGGAGGGGGTCGTCATAGTGAATGTTGGTAAGATATGAGATTAGATCATTTGGAGTTGAGGTTGGAGTTGGAAATAGGGAAGTTAGTTGTTCGGTATTATTCCGCGATTTCCATAGTTCGGTCCTCTACAAGTATAGATTGGATTTTATGGGGAATTGATTCATACACTACAAGCTGTCTAGAGAGAGGAGGATGATCGTATAAAATTATGCCTTTAATCATTTCATAGTTGTCGAAGGAGGACAGAATTGACCTAGAAGCGGATAGGCAGTAGTGTACTTTATTCAATGTCTTAACAACTTTCCAACTGAGAGATCCAAGAGATCCCTTCAGATAGAGTCCAGCGGGTGTGAATATCTTCTTCGGTTAGATGTCCTGCAACCCGTTGCAGAGTTTCTGCAAAGGGGCTATCCCCGGCCTTTAATGCAATTTCTGCCAAAAGCTTTCCATACGCCCATGTGTCGTTCAATTGACGTGTTTGGAAAGGAAGGTCGAAAGGTGATATTTCATCCCAGATCTCCGGAGCACGCCACTGGTGTGTTACTCCTCCGATACCGCTAATGTCAATGAGAACTGCATTTCCATCATCGTCGAGGACGACATTTGAAGGCTTCACATCCATATGAGTCTTACTTGCGCGATGCATAGCGCTCAAAGCATTCCCGATTTGGCCAGCCCATCGCTCCCAGTGGAATTCCCTTACACGTTGTTCATTCAAAACACGTTGTAAGGAGCCAGTGCTATGGTATTCCGTCAAGATACCGCTGACAACCATTTGTTGGACACCTGCTTTGGAGGTCGTGTACGGATTTGGAATCACCGCAATACCAGCTGGCTGAATGATTCCTGGCATGCCTCTGAAATATTCGAGATTCTCCAGTTCTTTTTGTATAACTTCTGAATCCCGTGGTATATATAAGGGGCGGTTGACTACCTTGAGGATATATGGCGTTTTGTCGCTTGTGTGTACAACTCGAAACACTCCATCGGTGATTTCATCCTCCTCTATCAGTTCTGCGCTGTCGATGGCTCGAAATGACGGGAATTGAAGACGCGGCGGATAAGTCACTCTCAATGGATCCTCCCGAATATGATGGATGCGTAGGTTTCTGATGAGATTTGTAAATCTATTGGTCTCTTCCAGTTCGCGATGCAGGGTGACAGTCCCGGTTGATTTCGGGTCTTCGTTCAAGATCACTTCAGTCACAGTGTCATCTAGAAGAGCCAACGCACGAAAATCGATCAGCCTGACAAACTCTTGGTATTCTTTTCGTCGTTCGGGTTTTCTTTTGGTTTGTTTTTGCTCCGCATCGTGTTGAGAGTAAAGCGTGCCTTCAAAAGTTACCGTGATCCACCATTTCTTGTTTTGAAGGTGGTAGACCAGAGTCAGCGAGCGACTATCAGGCTCCGGCTCCCCTCGAGCTTGATAATCCTCGTTTTCGTAGTATGACTTAAATTCTAGGTCAGGGGTGGGCAAGAGAGAAAAAGGTGCCATCATAGCTGGCAGTGTGCCTTGTAAGGTATGAAGGAAAGCCTCCTTTCTCAAAAAGGGGGTGAGGAAGATGAATGTGTGTAGTAGACGTTTCAGGGAAAGGTTGGGCGGTAGCCTGAGGCTTCCAGCTTGTGCGATCTAGGACATAGGCGCAATACTGCTGATGAAGAGGTATCGAAACATTTTATACTGTACACAGGCTATGTCACATGGGGCAATTACAAAAAAATGCCAAACAAAATCAGCAAAACGCCCGAAAACAGACAGGAAAGTGAGCATCTCCGGAGTCATCACCGAACAGACTAGATCTCGACGCGTCTAACCTCACCACTTCATCACATCTAAGCCTTGCTCCTTAAAGCATCGACCTTTCCAGCAAGCTCGGCGGCCTTCTTCTCTTCCGGGTCCGACAGCTGCTTCCATGCACTGTCAACTTGCTCGGCCTCTTCAACCTCCTCAACCTCCTCAAGAACCTTGCCCTGGCCGAAGTTCAACTTCTTGACTGCCTCCTCAAGCGCCTCCATACCACCCTTTCGGAACTGGGTAACCTTGCGAACGTTGCGCTCAGTAATCTCGTTCATCTCCCATTCCATATCACGCTGGCGGGAGACGGCACGCGCAGTCATGGCGAAACGCATGTCCTTGGGCCCGTCAACGAGCTCCAGGATGGCGCTGGGGGCTTGATCCGCGGGTTTGCGCACCTGCTCGGCGTACTTGTCACCCTTGGGCGTATTGTAGTATTCGAATTTCTCTTTGGGCTCGACGCGGAGCACGCGGGTGTAACCGCCTGGTCGGTCGGCGTAGCGTTCACGGAGGGGGCCGAAGAGCTTAGGAATGACCTCGTGTGGTTTCTTTCCGTATGTTAGCAGAGCTTTCGTGGAGGGAGAATATATTCGCCGACTCAGAGCAGGAAGTGATGGGCCTGGCTTTACGGAACGATCCAGGAGCCTCCTGCTCTAGTACGCCGATATATGCTCCCGATGGGTTTCAAGGGGTTGGATATACGGTGTAATCCGAAATAGGAGGAATAGCCTCCCATGCAGACCATTGGGTGAATCCAATCCGGGGAGTGCACGTACATAGAAAATCTCCAGAGCCCGTCTCCGACTAGCCTCGGTGTTCTTCTTTCCCAGGGTAATTAACTTGTCGGCCAATCGTTGGGCCTCTTTAGCCTTGTGCCATGTCGTTGTGATCGACTCATTCTCGAAGAGCGAGGTGACCAAGTTGCGGAGCAGGGCCTGTCGATGGGAGGACTTGCGGCCCAAGTGCCGGTACTTTCCTCCGCCGCCGGCCATGATGGGAGAGAAGTGTAGGAAAAGGAGGGGAGCGGGACAAGGAGAATACGAGAGGGCAATTGACGAAAAAAGAACGACAGTAATTGCGATCCAAACACCCGGAGACACAGAGGACAAGACGGAGAGAAGTTCGGCTCAAAAGATTCGAGTTCTGCCCGCAACCAATCGGCGCGCTTCCACCGCCTTTCCCGACTTTGCGCGTGAACTCCAACTTCTGCGGAAATACTTGTGACGCTCGTCGTGAAGCCAATTTGTCTTAGCTGATTCTGTATTCATCTGCCAAGTCTACTGATACGATTCAACTACGAGCAGGGCCCGCTCCACAGAATATGGGCTTCATCACGGGATTTGTACGTCCGCGTTCCTCTGTCTCCGAACCTTGTGAACTAATCCATGTTACATGAATAGTTCAGTGGCTTCGCGCTCACTACAACCCTCCTATACATCACCGTTCAAGTCCACAAGGAAACGCGCCTCGACCAGCGCAGAGCCATCCGCGAACAAGTGGACCAAATCAACTGGCTGGCCGCTTCATCCGGCGCATACGACCGCCGCTTTGAACCTCAATATACACCCCGCCGCCTCGAAGATCGTACAGCTCGACGAGATGAACAGCCGGACATGAAGGAGATCTTGAAGCACCGGTGGAACCAAGAGGTTGAGAAACTGGCCCGCAAGGCGCATGAGAGTCGGTGGGAGGACGTGAGAGACACAGCGACTGACTGCTGGAAGGCGGCGCTGAGATTTGTGAAGAGGGACTAGGAGCTTTGAAACTGTTTTCGTTGGCTTCAGCCGATTTTCCTTATGATGCATATTTTATGTTCTGGGCTTGCATGAGGCAGCGGAGTTTGGATACCCTTTGAATCAATCTCATTCTTTTTGTCCTGACAGTTCCGGTATTCTACATATTAGTATGGATGTGGCTCTATTATCGAGCGAGCCTTTGGCAAAGTGTGTTGTGGGTGCGTCCAGCGCAAATTCGTAACGGCGTCATGCATAGCAGGGTCCAGATCCTTCAGAGGATTTTACCCAAGTTGGAGAAACACAACAGGATAAACACGCCAAGGGATTACCCTGCACTGGTCGACACAGGTGCCTCAGTCGACACACTGTCCGAGTCACTCCAAATATCCTTGCTCTCCCGCTCAACCGTGCGCATGGCCTGAGAGACATCCTCCAGCTTAGCGACCACGTCCAGCACGCCCTGGTTGACCCGATCAAAATAGCGATCATTTGCCTCACGGCGCTTCCGCGCAAGGTTAATATCCTTTTCAGTCTCCTCGTCCAGGACATGGTGTGAGACACGGTCTTTGACAGGGATTTGCTCGGTCGCAGCATCAGCATCCAACGAGCCTCGTGCATCTCCCTGAATGGTATTGTGGCTAGAGTCGACGACTTCATCATCTGCCTCGCTGCGCGCCCACGCCTGCGCGAGCTTCAATTGTTTCATTCGCAGGTCCTCTAAAGCTTCGGCGTGTTTCTCGCCAAAGACGTGCTCGCTCGTCACGGCGCTCAATTCCACCTCGGAAAGGGCACTCTGCATCTCTTGCCAGATGGCATCTGACCCATCCACGTCGCTCTTGGATGAGCGTCTTGACATGAAAGGGGATAAAAAACCGCGGTTCTCTCCGCGGTCGCCATCACGGGAGCGCTTTCGGTTGAAGGGTGGAGGCCGACTGCCCGGGGGAGTCGCAAGTGTAGAGGCAGGTGGTACCGAAAGGGATATGTTGGAAGCATTATGTGACGGCGGTCCTTGAAATAGAGCTGGCGGCGGAAGCCGCTGAGAGCTCTGCTTCCTTAGGGGATCCATGGAGACGAAGATATGATGTAGCCTCTGGGAGAGATGGATCGTTGTTGATCGGACCGATAAGGCGATAAGAGATGACATAATCCGGGTGGGGTTTTGCTGGATCCCGTGACTCGCTTAGGGCAAGCGCACAAAGTCAGGTGAGAAAGCGTTCCAAGCCAAGCGAGTGCGCCGGCCGATTCAAGGAATCCGAAACCTTCGACTTTTCGACCTCCCCACGACCCTCAACAACCCCCATTTCCGTCGGTACGTATTCGATCCCTGATCACTACAGTGCCTTGCATCGAGGAGAAACAACTGGAATTCCCTGGTGTGCGCGAGACACGACTCTCCTCAAGTTGTCACTGCACGCACAAAAATTCTACTTGCCTGTCTCCAGCCCTCAACAACACCTACCTCCATCGAACACACTACGATACCAGCCCTCTGTCGGATATTTCAGAATCAAAAACTAACGTGTTGTTTTCTCTCGCCTCAGACCGTCAAGAATAATCCGTCAAGATGGGTAAAGGAAAGCCCCGTGGATTGAACGCCGCCCGCAAGCTCCAGGCTCACCGCAAGGAGCAGCGCTGGGCCGACCTGCACTTCAAGAAGCGCCTCCTCGGTACCGCCTACAAGTCCTCTCCCTTCGGTGGTGCTTCCCACGCCAAGGGTATCGTCCTTGAGAAGGTCGGTGTTGAGGCCAAGCAGCCCAACTCCGCTATTCGCAAGTGTGTCAAGGTCCAGTTGATCAAGAACGGCAAGAAGGTCGCTGCTTTCGGTGGGTACCCTATATCCTGACTACTGGGTGATGGTGAATTGATCCGTGTGCCCCGAGCCACGATCATGCTATGCACCATGGCCCCCTTCCAAGCACAGCGTGCTAATTATACGCCTCTATAGTCCCCAATGACGGTTGCTTGAACTTCATCGACGAGAACGACGAGGTTCTCCTGGCCGGTTTCGGTCGTAAGGGCAAGGCCAAGGGTGATATTCCCGGTGTCCGTTTCAAGGTCGTCAAGGTCTCCGGTGTCGGTCTCCTCGCTCTGTGGAAGGAGAAGAAGGAGAAGCCCCGCTCTTAAACGAGTCAAAAGCAAAATGCAGACGGGGTTATGGGGGAGGAGCCGTGTCGGACAGGAAGCCCGCCTCATCAGCGCTTGAATTTCATGAAATTTTTTTTTGGGAATACCACCCGGGCGGGCTTTCGTCTGGAATGACGTTGTGAATTACCACGATTTGATACAATTCCAAAAAAAGATGGCGCTATGATCTTTCACTTTGGTTTTTCCTGTTTACATTCGTAGTATATCCGTTGGTTCTACCAAGGCTGATTATGGTCGCCCTAGAGGTCTATTAAAGGCGGGGACCAGCCTCGGTCTGAGTTCGGGAGTCTAGATTCTATGCAGGTGAACTATATCCACCGCAGTCCATTTCTAATTCCCGAACGTACATTGCCTTCCAAGGTCCCATCGAGGAGATTGGCCAGACAGGCAGATTGGAAGATTTATTGTTGTTTCTGCTGCCTGTCTATGGCTAGAATGTGTTGAGGATATGTGTAAGACGATCCTCGGCACCGACATGGAGGCTTTTTGCGGTAGGGGGGATCTTCCAACAGAATGTTATCTACATAGGTACAACCTTGGAAACTGATTTGGCAAAACCAGACAATCCAGTGCTACTTGGAGGGCATATGTACCTAGTATCTCTACAATCTTGGGAAACATCTGAGAGTGCGACGGTGCGAAATGGACTTCAAGATGATGATTTCAATGTCTATCTTCTAATCCTAGGAAACCCCTACATGACTCATGGAGATCGTCACACTCATTCTCGGGTATCGATACGTTTTAACATCGACACTCATTATCCACAGTGTCAATGAACTGGCAAGTCCAACCTTCCTTTCTTTTTAGAAACTAATATCCTCCTTCCGGTAGTGATCGGACACAATACGGTAGAGATAAGACGGAGCATGGCCGCCGCTGAAAATAAAGTATTAGCCAAGCAATCAATAAGACAGCCTTGGGATGAGACATACAGGTTGGTGATGTAGAGATCGACCAGTTCCGCAGGGACGTAGTCGTAGAGAGGATTCTGGACATCAATCTGATCGACGAGATCTCCATCCTCGTAAGGGAGGACCTTGCTGGCGTCGCCATACTCAATAAGCGAGTCAAAGTCAAAGGGGTAGACGGGACTCAGTTTGTAGACACCGCTGACGACTACGACGGGTGTCTGATGGACCTTGGCAGCACGGGCAATAACTCGGGTGCCAGCTGCAGCAACGAGACCGCCATTAGCAAGGACAGAGTGTGTGCCCAGAATGACCTTGTTGACACGAGACATGAGAGCAAAGACCGCAGAGTCGGGAATGAGAATAACAGTGATCCCCAGGGCGATCAGTGGCTTCTGGAAAGCTTCAAAGCTCAGGTTCTCCTCGTCGGCAGGAGCATTGCCGCTGACGGTGGCATGTGTAGCATCGTGGTTGTTAGGGAATGATTCAGCGTGGATAACAGTGAACTTGCGCTTGGCAGCGGCCTTGACTAAGAACTTCTGCACTGTTGTAGAAGAGGTATGTGTGAGGATGATTTCATTGGAGTGAATGTGCTCCAATGCATAAGACGCAATCTGATCGTCTACTTGGTCCAGCTCGTCGGTAATCTCGTTAATGCCCTCCAGCACCTCTGCCCGCACATCTTTGCTGGGGCCGTGACCGGGAATGCCTCTTGGCGATTGCGAGCCCGGTGTGCTTGCTGGCGAAGGCTCTTCCACTGGGTGAGAGAGGAGACTGAACATGGATGTAAGAGAAGGCCGAGGGGCGGGCCTATCCGCATCTGGGCGCAGAACATCTCGATCCAAGGGTAGTGATGAATCTGTTCACACTGGGTGAGTCGTTGATCTTCGGGCATATCAGAATATCGCGACTAACCGTCAAAACCCCGAGGAGTCTGGGGCTGACTCTCTGATCCAGCTTCACTGAGGGCAAACTCAGCATCGTGATCGCCTTCGGCCTCTTCGCGAATAAGACCGAGTACTCGTCGCACAATGTTCCCCACCACCATTTCCCGCGGCTGCGCAGCGATCAGGCGCCTGCCCACGCCCTGCACCCGCTCAATAAGCTTTACAGGATCGGATGTACGGCATGCCGAGACCACTCGCAGAAGTAAATAGGCTGTTGCGGTGGCGCATGATCGAGAATGGCGGATTTGACGGCGCTTCAGCAATCTGAAAGAAATATGCCCATATTAGCTATATGTTCCTCGGCAGATGCGCAGCCGTTCACAAGGCGAAGAGAGAGGCGTACGAGATCAGATTTTCAATAGAAGTATCAATTGGATTAGTATTGAGGGATTTGAGAAAAGATGCCAGGCCCGGCGTGAGGGCCCCGGACGTGAGCGGCATGAGGAAGTGGGATGGACAAAGCAGCGTCCTGTTGAGCAATGTTAGGGTTAGAGAGGGTCATCCTTCGAGCATGAGCAGTTCATAGGGAATCTACATACCCTCTTTTGAAACGACAGGAAGGGAAGAACGTGAGGGCAAAGTGGGTGACTCAAAGAATCCGATTTTCTGCCGTTTGGAACGTTCTTGTCCGCTTCCCCACACTTTGGATCCCTTTTGCCTTTGCCTTCTCCTATTCCTGCGTTGTTCTTCGTTGTTTTGTTCTTTAATCTGATTTTTATTTATCGGCCTCGGTTCCTTGCAGTCTCCTGCACATCCGTGGTCGAGATCGGACTGAAGTTGCGAAGTTAGTTCCGAGGCACGGCGCATTGAGGTCGGTAGAATCACAGTCCAGCTTACGCCTCCTTGCGATGCCCCTCCCCTCCACTTGAAAAGAACTCGACCCTGCGCAACCTCGATGGACCGATCCAAGTGCGTTTGACGACTTCGCTCATCTCCCTTATCTTTAGATTCCCCGCACCCCTGTCATCCGTGGGCCTTGTTGGAAGATGAACTCGCTGAACATCCTGTCCTCGCGAGTCATCGGCCAGACTTCCAGCTCGACGCGACCACGATCACAATCCCAGGGTGAACATCAACACGGGTCTCTGCCGACCGACCTCGCGAAGCTACGGTCCTACAGCACAGGCAACTTCCGGTCGAGCACCGTCTCCGATAAGAGCTACGACGGCACTGTATCACCTGCGGAAGACGACAGAGACGAGGAAACGACGCACGCTTTTGACGAGAAATCACCTTTATTACACGAGATTCAGCATGATAGCGCGCTCGTTACTAAGAGCTCTTGGCGACTCCTCACCAAGCGCATATTCGATGCTATCACGGAGACGATTCACTTCATTCTATCAACGCTTGCTGCCCCCGGCATATACGTGGTCCAATGCTTCCGAGATGATGATGGGCGTTACTCGCTTCTGACCCCTGTGAGGAAAGTCTGGAGATCATCCACCAATCCAAGGATCCAGTCGGATAAAGGGGCCTCTCCTTCTCGAATAGAAGGGCGGCGAGGTAGCTCCAACCGGAAGTTGAAACCCCGATCATCGCGTGAATCTATACTACCTTCTACCTCCGAATCTGAAGTTGACCGACGAACTTCCCAAAACACTCCAAGCGGCGGGAAGGCACGACCGAACAAGACCCGGGACCACGACGCAGAATCTATACCAGAAGAGGAAAACACACCACGACGGTCTATACGGATCAAGCTGCATAATGAGGAATCTCTCAAGCGGCAACGGCAGCGGCGGACGGCGAGTGCGGACCTGGGGCATCCGGTGCCCGAGGGCGTGGCTCGGGTCCAGGCTGGCGTCAACTTGGATAGTCTGAAGTCCCCAACCTCTCCATCTGTTCATCGCATTACGAAATACCCGCACTCTCCAACACCTCCGCGACCTCTTCTTCCGCCGCGACTGCCTTCATATACAGCTGCCCCACGCAATGCCAAACTCCCGCAGAAGACTTTGGTTTTGGATCTCGATGAGACGCTGATCCATTCGCTCGCCAAGGGTGGTCGTATGTCTAGTGGACACATGGTTGAGGTCAAGCTCTCCATGCCCATGACCACTGCTCTGACACCTGGCGGACCGCAGACCACGCTGGGGCCGCAGCACCCCATCCTGTACTATGTACACAAGCGGCCGCACTGTGACGACTTCCTGCGCAAGATCTGCAAGTGGTATAAGCTCGTGATTTTTACGGCTAGTGTGCAGGAGTACGCCGACCCCGTGATCGACTGGCTCGAGCAGGAACGCAAGTACTTCCAGGCCCGCTACTATCGGCAGCACTGCACGCTCCGTAACGGCGCATATATCAAAGACCTGAGCTCTGTGGAGCCCGACCTGAGCAAGGTGATGATTCTGGACAACAGTCCGATGAGCTATATCTTCCACGAGGGTATGTCACCTACCTGGCACCAAGTCCATCAGCCTGCTAACATTCATCCAGACAACGCCATCCCCATCGAGGGCTGGATCAATGATCCCACGGACAACGGTCTTTTGCATCTGATTCCTATGCTCGAGGCATTGCAATATGTTACGGACGTCCGGGCGCTGTTAGCACTGCGCCGTGGCGAGATCGAGACGTAGTCGCTCTTCGCATTTTGTACCTATGGAGTGTAAAGGGAGTTTTGTGTTTTTAGAAGCGACATTCATTTCAGCGAAGACCAAGGGGAAGAAAGTAAAAAAAGAGGCCATGGGGATGTGATCGCCCAACGCAGGTTCTATTCATAATAGCAGGTATTCTAATCAATGAGACTTTGGTCGTACATATTGACGGATTCCCGAGTGCTCAAACCTTACCTACTTAGCAACTTCAGTTGCAGGAAATAATCAGTTCAAATAGACCCCCTCCCCTCCAAGACCCCTTCCAAACTATCTCGCAATATGACCCATTTCTAGTCTAGTAGTGCAATAGTATATAGCCGGCCTTGCGACTCCGCGACCCCAGACAATCCAACTCATATCCACCTAACCAAGCGTGAGAGCCTGGGAATTTCAAACTTTATCCACTTTGGCCAACCGTGAACACTGCATGGATGCTCCAAGTTCAGTTTTAGAACTATGGATCGACCTGGGTGCTTTATCGGGGCCAAGGGAGATGCCGATCTGAATGCTGGAGTGAATGCTCGTAGGCCGGACTTGCCGTGTTGGACATTCTAGAAGCGAGTCCATGACTTATGGGTCAAGGCTGGGTGGAGACGCTTCACAAGTATTGTCGAGGTGAGAGGAATGTATTGGTGAGCGCTTCATCAAGGCAGCTCAGACTTTTGGTCGTAGCGCATACGACTTGACCGGTAGGAGTTTGAAATTCTTTGGGAAGCCAGTCTGAATCTCAGACTTGATCACCTCCATTCCAGCAGCTTCAAAGATCTGTTTGAACTTCGCATCCGTCCTCGTCACACTGCTATCCTCGTCGTCAAACATATCCTGACCCAGAGGGTCAGTGGACAGATTCTCCTTGACCACCATGAGGCCATTTTCAGTCAGAGCATCACGGCATCTCGCGACGTAATCAATCAATTGGGAATCCGTACAATGGCCCACACACCACTGGGTCCAAATCAGATCGTACTTCTTCATCGGGAACCAATTTTCCAGACCGACAGTGTAGACGTCCCCGAGCACACCATCTTCTTTCAATTTGCCCTCCTGCAAAACCTTGGTGAACTTTTCCACAGGCTCCACGGCATCGACAACTTCACAGACGTGGCGGAGGAAACCCTCGGTCACACGCCCAACACCGGCGCCGCAGTCGACACCCTGGTGGAATTTCCCAGATATGGCCGGGACTAGCCGACGAACTTTGGAAAGGAAGTTCTTTGATCCTTGTAGCTCAATGCGAGTATACCAGGGATACGTGCCGAGCATGCCAAGCATATTACTCTCGGTGCTGGGAAGACTGCTCCAGTAGTTAATGGATGCAGCATGGTTGATTTTAGAGTCAGGGGCACACGCGCCCTCGTCTTGGTATTGAGCCATGAGACGTTTGACAAAAAAAGATGAAACGGAGATGAATTGAAGACACCAATTTTTCCCTGTCATTTGATGACATAATCACTCGTCCCCGCGAGCAACGACCCCAGACTTTGTTGTTGTTATATTCCTGTGACTCTCCTCGGTTCTCATTTGGATTTGCTTTCGATTTTGACTTGAGATTTTATTCTTTGCTGTGACTCATCGAAGTGACATCATGTTCTCAATATCAGGGTTGATATCATGCTGGCCGTTCAAACGAACAGAGCAACCAGTAAGAGTCGAGCCAGGGCTAGTACCGGTCTTAGCTGGAAATTGAGAGATTATAGATCAAACAAACTTCCAACACCACAGAAAATGGGTTGAAGCTGTTGTACGAAGCTGACAGCCCACAGGTCGAGCATGTATCCACAACCAACCCCTGGAGAAGCCGAGCTAATGATTGGTATAGTATTGTAGCCGTTCATGGGCTAGGTGGTCACCGCGAGAGATCATGGATTACCGAAAGTGGTGTCAACTGGCTGCAGAGTCTACTTCCTATTGATTTACCCAACACAAGAATTCACACTTGGGGCTACGCCTCGACATATACAGTTGACTCTGAGACACCGCAAGACACTTCCGAGAGACTAGTGTCTGAGTTGTTTGCGATGAGGAAAATGACTGGAGTATGAGCTACTGCTTTGGATGTCGAGTCGAAACTGACAGATGCAGACACTCACCCGCCCAATCATCTTCATAGCCCATAGTTTCGGGGGCAATATTGTCAAAAGCGTACGGACAAATTCCTGCGAGAGTGTCATTGATTCTGACGAATTATGCTAGGCTCTTTTATTCTCTCACAATTCACAAGAAGACCGGACATTGTGTCTCCGCAACATCAGCCTCTCAACTCATGGAGTAATTTTCATGGGAACTCCCGAGTTGGACTCGAGGCTGTCTGGTCTCCAGGCCTTCCTGGATAGCAATGCTACGACTGAGAAGGAGTCGAGCGGTGCTCAGAGAGAAGCTCACTGGATGCTGGATACACTGCAACAGTACTCTACAATTGGCAGCAAGTTCAAAACACTCTATGCCTATGAAAGCCAGGTGAGACGCAGCCCTGCTTGATTGAAATCCGATTTCGCTAATTCGGACTCTTGGAACAGCCCACTTCATCTCTGTCACAACGACTCGCTCCATCCATATTGATCGATGCGACTCATGGGAATATGGTCAAGTTCGAGTCGAGTCTTGACGAGGGCTACATTAAGATCAAAGAAAATATTGGTGATATGATTCACTCAGCAAGGGAAAAAGAATTGAAAGAGAACGCAGAAGTAATATCATAGGGCTCTGAAAGTCAGTTTTCCTCTATTGCACTACCCATAGACAACGGCAGCATGGTTATACCAGCTCTTATGAGCTTATTTTGTATCATTTAATCATTCTCGTTGGCTCCTCTCCTCGCATGATGACCCAAATTTTGCATCTCCGTCCATTGAAGCTAGATGATATCATCCCCAAAGCCCTTGGCTGCATCATCCATGGAAGGAGATTGCCCAACATGGTATCTGCCGAATCGAAGATAACAGCTAATGTATCGACCTTTTGGAAGTGTAGTCGCTGTACATCTAGAACAAGACGATCTTCTACAAGATCAAATTATTGCGTGAACGGACCACTCTGTGGCAGATTCTTTCCAGCAGCTTGGAGCAATAGGCGTCGCAACACTGAGTCATTTGTTCGCAGGTGAACTCGACGTGAACAGGTCCAGCAGAGGCCAGACGCACTCTCACATTGACATAGGTGAGACCAAACGATTGAGCGAATTACTGGTTCTGACTACACATTGTCAGAGTTCTCAATCTAAGAGAGTGGATCGACAGATCGCTTGACTATTGAATGCTTGCTTCCACAAGTCCATTGGCGATCTATTGGCGATCACTACAGGGGTTCCAAAGAAATTTTAGAAAATCCAATTCACCCATAACCAACCTATTATGTATTACCCTATGATATCACATCAAAACATTCGTCATAGCTGCTAGCTGCTAGGATATATCTCCAGCTTTTATAGCATTAAACCACCGATTTTACCATCAACTTACTTGCAAACCAACCAATTTTGACCAATCCGAACCAATTTCTACCACTCCGAAAAAATTTTTATATATCAACCCTCAAGATGCCTACTACATTCCCACACGAAGGCCAGTCTCTTGTGCCTCCATCGCTTCCGCGTACGCCTACGAAACATCGGCGTCACCTAACACGAGACCAACGCCTTATGGTGATGCAGCATCGGCTCGATGGCATGGGCTATGCAGCTATAGCCCGCAAACTAGGCGTATCGCTACACCAGGTTATTTACACCTGCGAGGTTTCGAAACAAGCTACTCCGAAACGTCGAAAAGGCCGCACCCCGAAGCTCTCGGATGATCAGATCGATGAAATCATTGATTATATACGATCTGATTTCAAGCATCAGACTAAATCCTTCGAGGAGATTGTTGCCGACCTTAACCTTCCCGTTCGCGGTGAAACCCTTCGTTCTGCACTTGCAAGGCGCGGCTTTTATAAATATAATGCGCAAACTAAGGCGCCGCTTAATGATAAACCGGAGAATCAAGGGGTCTCAAGGGTCCAACGACCCCAGAACTCCAACTGCACGGAGTACGCGCAAGCTAAAGGCAACCATCACGATCGCCCGCCAATTACAGTACAAAGCTTGGTCCTATGATGTCAGAACTATTACTCTATAGAGTAGGTGATCGACTTTCCGAAAATAGATGAACGCTGTACATACGTATATCGATCATGCACTATACGCAATATGAAACAACATTGAGCCTAATTTCCAAGATCATTTAAATAGGTAGTTTATGTATTAATATATGTTAGTGCTATATTGATACGATTTTATGTGATTTATCAAAAATACATAAAGTTGGCCACTTTCGTGATCACATGATGCCGAAGAACCCTTGATTATGCGATCTGGAACAACCATTAACCCACTCGGATTATCCTAGTACGGTAATATAACGCGGCGCTAAACCCTTTTCGAAGGATCCATCTACGCTCCGCATTACGGAGTCCTCCATACACAAGCTTTAACTGCCCTAACTAAATACAGTGTTCGAGGAACAGGGATAATCCTACCCGTCTATTTCCGTTATAACTCGCCTTGTTATGCGTTCCTACTTTGACACGGTGTCATCCCTCCTGCATCCGCATCCGCATCCGGTGATTCTGACCCATGTCTCCGAGGTTTTGCCCGAATGCGGTCGCTGGGATGGGTGGAACACACCCACCTCTAGCCCATGGTTTGGGCTGAATACAAGACACAGATCGAGCCTTGACAGAATGTATTCTATTCATTCAAGATGGACACTACGGTGTATTATTGTACTCTCCTGACGATCAGGATCCTGACGTGATCGCATAGCCCCCATGGCCCGCGAAAATCCACCGACTATACTCCGTACATCTACGAGTCACAGCAGGGCTCCACCGCACCAAGCAATATCAGCCGCCTACGTGGGTCGACACCTCTAACGCCACAGGCGTTTTCGTCTCTGATCCACTTTTTCAGGGAGAACCGCAGTGCGCATCTTAATTTCCAACCATGTGGTGACATAATGTCCACAGATGCAGTTCTTTCTCTCAACTCCTCTCTTTCTACACTGTCGATCGATGCTAGCCCCGGACGCCCTGGAGTGCTTCTCTTCCACGCTATACGGCTTTTAATACCATCGTTTTACGCCGTTGCACACTCGCTTTTTCCCGCCCGGCGATGCGGTTGAGCATACAGTCATTATGGACAGTCCTTCTGCTTGTCCTCCAGGCGCATGCTCTTGACGTCGATGTGAATTCGCAGGGTACGTAATGCGACTATTCGTATATTTCTCTTATATTTCTTTGCGTGCTCTTTGACTAATTTGTCCCGTCATCAACAGAATCATTAAAAAATGCTGCTAGTGAGACGACGTACGGAGCATTTAAATGGTACTATGGCAACGAGACCGGCCAAATTCCGGGAGCCTTCCCCATGAAATGGTGGGAAGGATCACAGCTATTTGCCGCTGCTCTCAACTATTGGCATTTAACCGGAGACACAAGCTATAACGAGGAAGTGAGCGTCGGATTGCAATGGCAAGGCGGTGAAAAGGGAGACTACATGCCGAGCAATTACAGTAGTTATCTGGTGAGGATTACGACGGAAGGAAAGGAACCACAACAGCTAACTGTCTAACAGGGAAATGATGACCAAATGTTCTGGGGTCTGGCAGCCATGAGCGCGGCCGAGATGAAATTCCCCGATCGAAGCTCCGGATATTCTTGGCTTTCCCTCGCGCAGGGTGTCTTCAACACCCAGAAAGCTAGATGGGATACGACCGCATGCGGCGGTGGACTACGATGGCAAATCTTCGTTTACCAGGCCGGATACGCGATGAAGAACTCGGTGTCGAACGGTGGATTTTTCCAACTCGCTGCGCGACTAGCTCGATACACCGACAACGACGAGTATCTAACCTGGGCCAACAAGATCTGGGATTGGTCTGTTTCCTCGCCGCTGGTGAACAATAAGACCTGGATTGTGGCCGATTCTACACCGGATAACTGTGCCAATGCTGGCAACATCCCATGGACGTATAACTACGGCACCTACCTGATGGGCGCTGCCTATATGTACAACTACGTGAGTCCTCCACCCATTCTCTACACAGATTACAGAATTCCTAACTTTCCCAGACGAGCGATCCAAAATGGCTCGAGGCAACAAACGGTCTCTTAGATGCCATGTCCAGAACCTTCTTCCCCGAAGGGAACATCATCTCAGACATCACCTGCGAACCACGAGAAATCTGCAACAACAACGAAATCCTCTTCAAGGGCATAACATCCCAATGGCTCGCCTACACCGCAGTCATGGTTCCCTCCACTGCCGATAAGATCTGGGCAAAACTTCAATCCTCCGCCACAGCAGCCGGCGAGTCCTGCACCGGCCACGGAAACAACACCTGCGGTGTACGCTGGTACCAATCCAAGTGGGACGGCTGGACCGGAATGGAGGAACAGATCAGTGCGAGCCAGGTGTTTACTGCGAATTTACTCAAGTATACGGCTAATGTGGGACCGGTCACGTCCAAGACTGGAGGAAACAGTAAAAGTGATCCCAATGCTGGTGAGCAGAAGACAGACGATACGCCGCATTATGCCCCGATTACCGGTGGGGATAAAGCTGGTGCTTCGATTTTGACGATTGCTTTTGTGTGTGGGTGGCTTGGTATAATGGTTTTCATGCTGCTGGGGGGATGAGTGATACCCATTGAGAATTGGTTCCATGTTTGTTGATATTTGCTTCATATAGCGTATGTTCTCCTGTGAGATAGATCTGACAGTTCGCTGGAGTTAGGAATATTGGGGTCTTTGAATCACATTGTATGCTCGTCCAAGTATCAGTGCCCGCACTTACCCTTGTACGTAAGGGGTAAGCCGGGGTGCCGGCGCAAATAGTCGAAACTAAAAGCAAAAATAGGGGTTGTGGCCTTTAAAGTGCAAGTGTAACTAGTTAACTAGTTATCCTTTGTTTACTTTGTAATTGCATTTGCTATCATCATCATCCCTATCATCACCATCACAGTCAAGTCATTTCATTCAAAACCTCAAATAAGCAAAGCTAGAGGCTCTATCATGATTCTCAGCGGACTCGAAATCGTCACCCGCCACTTGGTGCGGAACCTTCGCCATATTACCCAGCAGCAACAGCCATGCGGTGTGGACCTTACTCTACGTCAGGTTTCTAAGTGGACCTCAGCAGCTACGGTTGATTTCGATAATACCAATCGTCAGGCGGCCAAAACTTCCAGCCTGCCCTTCGACAACACCAGTCAAACAATTACATTACAGCCAGGCGCGTACTTGATTGATTTTAATGAAACGGTTCAAATCCCACGGAATTGCATGGGAAGTGTCTTCCCTAGATCTTCACTATGGCGGTCTGGTCTTGGAATTCATGCTGGGGTGATCGATGCTGGATATGAAGGTGCTATGGGGGCTTTGATGGAAGTGAAGAATCCCAATGGAGTTGTTCTATACAAAAATGCCAAGCTCGCACAGATTGTGTTCGAAGAATTGGGAGAGACTGTCGAGGGGTACAAGGGTATCTACCAGTTCTCGACTACCAGTGCTGGATGTGATGGGATAGGAAAGGTGTAACGTCTGTAGGAAGCCCAACCCTGGAGCCCTCAATCAAAGCGCGTTGCGGTATCTATATCCTCGGCATAGGCATCTTCATTTTTCAAAACGATTGCCCACAAAGTGGACAGTGTGTACCCTCCTGAATGCAGTTAGTACAGTATAAAACGCTGCCCCCAGAGGTGCCATTCTTAGTGATTGCGTCGCAGCTCCTGCATTTCCGTCTGAAGCCGCCGAGAGTGTCGATATTTAGACAGACATCACAATGTGGGTAGAAGGGTTGTTGCAGGAGAGGATATCGGACGAAAGAAGAAGCATTGGCATTGGGCAGACATTCATCCTGCAGTCCAGTCTTGATTTTGAGAAGATTGGTGATCTCGACCCAACGTCCTAAACTGCCTGGTTTCTGGAATGGAGGTGGATATGGTTTCATTTGTCTTCGGTATGACTCTTGAAGGGGAGTGAATCCCAGCTTGTCTTCAACTTGGGCGTCGATGTCGGGGTGGTCAAGCAAGACTTTCGCCACATTTACTCTGTCCATGCATGCGGCTGCAAATAATGGTGTTCTGCCAAATATGTCCTTTGGATTCGGATTGCATCCTGCCTTTAGAAGGATCTGCACCAAGGACTCATCGCCTCGCGAAGCTGCCCAGTGTAGGGGCAGGCGCTCGAATTCATCTTTCAACTCACGAGACTCTTGAAGTATTGCCGCGAAGGAACTTTCGCCTTCATCTATACCTGAAGCTGATAAACGAGACAGCGCATGACAGTAACGGGCCAAATTTGTGTCCCCCCTCGAAGTGCCTGCACCACTCTCAAGGAGCAGTTTGGTGATGTTAGCGTGGCCCTTTCGTGCTGCGGCTGCTAGGGGAGTCTCCCCAGGATACGGGTTGACGTTGGCGTTCCTTTCAAGCAGTAACCTAACAGCCACCTCCTGACCATATTCCGCTGCTGTAGACAAGGGAGTTTGGAAACTATAACCATTGTGTTCAGGATTGCCACCTGCGTCAAGTAGCAACATTATGGTCGATACACGGTCACCTATTTTGAACTGGGATATAGGACCGAGTCGGACAGTAGCTGGACGACGACCTTGCTCATCGACAGAATAACCACCTTTTACAGCGAAGAAGATCGGGGTCTCTTTGCTCGCGTTTTCAAAATTGACACTGGCACCTCCCTCAATCAACATTTGAACCACTGCGGCGTGGCCATAGGCTGCAGCGTAAAAGAGCGGCGTGAAGCCCTCCTTTGTGGCAGAGTTTGGATCGGCTCCACGGTCAAGTAGAAGTCTGACCACTGTCTCATTACCAGATGCTGCGGCCCATGTAAGAGGTGTGCGGCCAAGATAGTCCCAGACATTGAAATTGCTACCGGTGTTGGGGAACCCCTCCACAATGTGTTCAAGGCCAAATAGTGAGGCAAGATGGAGACCAGTGAAACTGCATTGGCTTCCTGACAAGCCGAACATTTCTCGCATACACCGAGAAACCTTGGCATCATTTCTGATGAATGCTTGTAGAAGGGAGTCATTGCCAAGATTGTAACAGAGATGGGTCCCTAGCTCATGAGCCGAGTACTGATAAAACGGATATTCTTCTCCTTGAGTGTCACCTTGGATCAAGCAAGAGTCATCGAAGTCGAAGGACAGATATGTCAGACAGGTATCTGTGAGAAAGCCATGAATATCGGGGAACCAAGACTTCCACATACGCCTCAGATACTCCTGAGCCGTATAATGCACAATCTTAGCAATGTTGCTGGTCTCCTCTATGACGACCAGACCGCAGCAGACAGAGGTAATCTCCTCGATGTCTGTTATGTTCGTTTCGTCAAACGCAGGCTCTCCGATTTCGACCGCAATGGCATATTGCAGTTCAACAGCGGTAAGTGGTCGTGCCGAGAATACAACCCATCCTAAAACTCTCCTGGCAAGGCCCTGAGAAAGAGAGCTTTGCTGCTCGATTCTCTTCATGGTTTCATCGTATGCATGATCGTATGCCCCTAGGCCAGATCGAAGTTGACGGCCCAGTGTCCGAACTCCTTTCTCATTCTTCTCATCCAAAAGTAGATTCAAATAAAGACGGGCAAGCAAAAACCTGGGATAGAATCAGTACATAGTAGACGTTACAGCATTGTAGCGCTCACATTTCTCCAGCGGATTCAATGATCTGGTTCCGAATATATTCCCACAGCTCCGGATTTCTTTGAATGAACCTAGGAAGATAATCCAGGCTTGCATCGAGAAAACTTCCCATATCTTCTCTGCTAGCTTTGATATACAACCTGGGGTTAGTGCCGAGAGCTACCATGCCAAACTGATCATCATGCCGCGTAGTTGCAAGGACCTTGATACTCGTCCGATGATTGAAATTGGCAAGGTCGCGAATCCAGATATGGAACTGACGTCGCACGCTGCCAGAAAGGCACTCATCTAGCGCGTCAATGAGAAAGAACACTTTGTCGCACCGAGATATTGCCAGCGCGAGTTCGTTTTGAATCTGCTCTTGAGATAGACGGCTAGGATTGTGTTGGCGTCGAGAATGCAAACCAGAGGCACTTCCATAAAGACTTAGGTTGCCCTGGAGCAACTGTCTTAGAAGAGCCGAGAGGAGGTCCGAAAATTCAATTGGATGCCGAAAGTCGAAGTAAAAATAGGTGATCGCAACACTCTCGTCATTGGCAAATCTCTTCTCAAGATGATCAATAGCGATAGAGGTGAGTACTGTCTTGCCAGCCCCGGGAACTCCAGGACAGAACAGGGTCTGCTTCTCTTCACTGGCAGCCCAGAGGAGGAACTGCTTACTTTCCAAAAACCATTCCCCCGAGCCTTCATGTCGCATGTTTAAGAGTTTGCGTTGGCGCTCCGCGGTGTCGATCGGACAGATCCATTGAAGTAATTCGTTCCGTAGTTGAATGTCGTTATTTTCCTTCATGGAATGAACATCCGCTCCAATTTCTAGGGTCAGATCCCTTAATAAGCCATCAGCAAAGCAATTCTCGGGGAGGACCAAGGAAATCAGAAGAGATAAAGGAAAAGATTTCCATACTGATTTATCTTCCCCATAACCAAATTCAAAAGGGAAATACAAGAGGTGATGCGACTCCGCAAGCTGTTGACTTCAGCAGGATCCCAATTGATTCGGCTCCATGCTCGGAGAGCTTTGCTCTTCCAGTTCGAAGTTGTAAAGGCAAGAACATTGTACTTGCTCAACTTGCCTTCAATCTCTAAGAGCACCTCACGACCCTTTTGAACAATTGTTCCTATTTCGCTCTTTTGGTGCACGCTGAGGCCCTCTTTCGGGATGTCGTTGAGATCATGAAGGACAGCCCACAGACTTTTAACTCTATTGTTGACAGTTAGCGACGTTCAGGTATCTCAGAAACGAGGGCTTTCCTACTCTCCAGAAATAGTCTTGAACTCACTGGGTGCTTGTGCAAACCGCTTTTTCAATTCATCGGCGAGTTTCAACGTCGCGAGGAAATCCCCCACGCCAAAGCCGAAACTCATCTTGAATGAATCAAATACGAAGTACTTGTATGTGGCTGATGCACTGAGAAGGAGACGAGGGGAGAAACTACAGAGCGTGGGGGCTGAGCACTTGTGCACGTGCACGGGGATCTGCAGGATAAATAGCGTAGATGTGCTCTCCTCGTCAAGGAGATAATGCTCAGCTACTATATTGTCTTGTCATTATCTGAGTGTCATTTTTGCTGACCGTTCACTTAAGCAACTGTCAACTTCAATAAGAAAGGTTTGGCAAACTGCGAAGTTAGGTTATACAATAATATCCTGCAAGTGGGTAGGTATATGGTCAATTCTTCATATGTTATTAAGTAGTAACCTTGATCTTGTCAACCATAGCGTATAGTTCATCCAGACTTGGGCGTTCCTTAGGCCTACTTCGGATACAAGCCTCCACAACGGCATCCAGAGGGGAGGGAACAGGCCATTCCACCACGTTTGTAATCGGGGCGTTTCCATATATCATGCCCTTGATAAGATATCCGAGGTCATAGATGTCCGACTTCTCCGTCCAGCCAGCATCTAACACCGGCTCGCGAGAAACCTCAGGTGCCAGACGATTTCCCCAACGACTCTCGAGATCGCAAATAAGCACGCGAGAAGTATCAGAGGAGAAGACAACATTGGCGATGCGGAGATCACGATGAACAATCCCAAGGGAATGAAGGCATTTCAGTCCGGAGATGATCTGCAGAATCCAGTCTTTGTAGGTAGCGAGAGGATAGATGTACCCTAAGATGTAGTAGCAGGGCCTGAATTTCTCGAAAACAAGCTTTCCATCAGGCGACTTTCCCAGTAATTGAATGATGTGGGATGACTTTGGCATCCCCGGGCAGGATCCATCTTGACATTTGAGTAGATTCCGAATCTCGCTCTTATATTTGCCCTGCTTGACAAAATGTTTGCTGGAATCGACTTCGACCACAGGGAGCGAGTCAAGGACTGGACCGAGTTCCTCAGAGTCGTCATCGTCTGGCTCTGGAAGCGGTGGCGCATTTTTCAGGGGACGTATTTGGTCACCGATGATTTCGTAGTCGCCATCTAAGACAGGCAGGTTTTGTTGTAGGCGGAGAATATCACCAGAAAGAGTACCTGGTATATCAACCAGCCGGATACACTGGCCTGACGGTTCATACCAATAGGTGTAGCAAAAAACACCATCAACCACTCCCAAGCTGAGGTCCATGATTTGTGGGCCAGCAGGGGGAACCAGATTAGACTGCACTCTTTTCGCCTCATAATCAGCTCTCAGCTGCTGAATTGCCTGAGTGAAAGGATCGTTGGGTGGTGATTGACTCATTGTTGGTATTAGAGGGGACTTTAAAGGTACAAACACGAGGAATATTTTTGTTAAACAGAAAATCTCTGCAGTGACAGGGGTATTTGAAAGGTCAGCACCTAGTGCCAGGTTTATGTACAAAGACAAACCCTCAGTGTGGGGCACTGGGGTTGTCTGGCATGGCCGCAGTTCTCACATCGTCTCTCCGCGGCTGAGTACTAAAGAGGGTCGGCCGCGCCGTTGTCGACAACCGGCCGAACCAAAACCTCGTCCCTGATTTATATTCTTTGCCAGTTCAAGATGACATTGTCGCGATGACGCGAGGGAAGCGTTTTATCGGATGCCGCCAAGTTCTTTATTAATGGAGAATACGTCCTGATTATGACGGCGACCAAGCTGTTATATCACATAGGGGCCAAGAGATGTTACACATTGTGGCCATGGGAGGTTCGAATATAGGATAGTGACAAAAGAACAAATAACTATCAAAATTAATAGAGTAGAGTCATGTGATCATTACGACAGCAAATAGACGAGGCACGTGCCACTAAGCTACATGGCGCTAGTCTAGAAATGGCATCCTTAGCGCCAGCTCGACACGCCGTCTCCGTCATTGGGCGGGGATTGGCCCAGGTAGCTCTCATCTTTTCTCTCTGTCCAGACTCGCCTTGAAAACTACCGACGTCGGATTTTTTTGGTCGCCTTCCGTCTCATACTTCAAATTGATATCTGCTCGCCGCTGCTGACTTTTCCACCCCCGGCGCAACCTCAATCCGAATCCGTCATGTCCAGCCAACCTCTGCTCCAAACCGCACCGGGTGAGTGATACCTTCTCAGGACACAGCCGAGAATATCCAGCCATTCAGTCACTATCAAGACGCATAGCTAATTAGTCTCAGGCAAGCGCATCGCCCTGCCAACCCGTGTCGAGCCCAAAGTCTTCTTCGCCAATGAGCGAACCTTCCTCTCATGGCTCAACTTCACCGTCATCCTCGGTGGCCTCGCAGTCGGTCTGCTCAACTTCGGTGATCGCATTGGCCGGATCTCGGCCGCCCTCTTTACCATCATCGCCATGGCAGCCATGATCTACGCCGTGGCGACATTCCACTGGCGGGCACAGAGCATCCGTAAACGAGGGCAGAGCGGCTTCGATGACCGCTTCGGGCCTACAGTCCTGGCCCTTGCGCTGCTTGCTGCCGTGGTCGTGAACTTTATTCTGCGTATGCGGGATACTGAGCTGAAGTGACAGGCGTCTATCACGGTGGCACCATTCTCGATCTGGCGTTTCGTCTGGGCTATATCGAATCATCTGCCGTGATTTTGCACTGCACACGTTTCGTTGGTTGTGTTGATTTGACAGTCCGGCCTTCATTTTATTGGGCTTTCGGCGTTGGTTTTCTCTGGGGGGCTTTTCATGTCGATGTACCTACCTCATCAGTCCATGTGTCCATACTTCAATTGTGAGCGTTTATGGTCTTTTTTAAGTGTGGTTTGGTTGATTCTTGAGAGGGCACGGTATATCGTTGACTAGACTTGGACTGACTTGGACCGAGACTGAACTCCGCCTCGCTGGTTTGAGGCCGATGTTTCTGTTTGAAGATATAATGAACAAAAAGCTTAGATCATAGACCTTAAGTGTGCGCATTTTCATTTATTTATAGTAGTCCTTATTCGCATCACCCTTTAATCCAAATACCTCGCATCAATATCTCTGGTGCCCTCTTCTCCGTCTTTGGGACGGTAACATTACCCACAGGTTTACTATTCAAATACAGACTCTATGTATACTGTGCACATGCCCGCCGTAAAACTCTGTCCACCTAATGCTAACTCATTCTCAGCCTCAATAGCTACTTCTATAAAGAAGGAAACTTCCCATCCACCTTAGTTCTCTTGTATACTTACAGATAAACCCACAAAAATTAACCGAGGCGGAACTATAATATCGCCATTAGTAATAATGCGAATCAAATACCAGCTTGGCAATTTTGGTCAATATAGCCTGAGGAGTTAAGCAGGACTCTGGGTAATCAATGCATTGACTGTTTATAGGTACTCAAGGCTGGAGTTATCGTATTTTGTTTAATGCCTAGCGGCGACCTGATATCTGGTCATTTTCTCATATCAAAGGTTCAGGGAGTCCAAGAGACACAAGTTATTTAGTATTGTGTGGTAACGAGAATATTGATGCTGACACAGATATATTGTATACAGTTACACTTTTAAGACAAGGTGAACCGGTAGATCGATTATATCGGATCTCAGGATTCCCCGGATATCGATAGCTCCGAAGCCAAGATAGGACTAGTCAGCAAGGACCCGCCTTTACAAGGAACAAGTCGGGACAAGTACCGCAAGATGGGGTAGTTCAACACTGATTCTATAGGATTCTATGGAATTCTAACTTTGTGATAAACACCAGATCACCGATCTAGACTTCTGTCTAGGCATCAGAAGTCCAAGGCATGGCCCATGCCAATCGGACTGTGATTTGCTTTTCCTCGGCAGCTCACAGCTCACAGCTCATCCTATTGGAGGAAGCCAGGTATCTTGGTCTTGTCCTTGGCATAGAAGAGGATGGATGTCTGGTTATGGGAGCCGCACGCATCCGGAGGAATGAATGGAATTAGATATTACAATTACATAGGGGATTATATACCATGTCCATGAGTCTATAAATCTACCTAGGTATAGTTAAGTCTATAATATAATCTATATAAGTCTATAGTTATATACTGTAAGAAAGCATGACGTGTCGGATCTACCACGTCAGAAAGAGGTATTTTTGTCTCGAAGCTGGAGCAGGTATCACATCATGTCTCCACCTTTGATGCTGCCTGTTCCTTTCTGTTTGGCATCTCCCCCTTTCTTGTTCCCCCTTCCTAATTCTCGACTCTTACCACTTTTTGTTTTCTACCTTCTACACTCTACCACTTCCACTTTACCTGTGACCTTTACCCCTTGCTATTTTTTCCACTTTCCTTCTCTCTCCCTATCATTATTAATACAATTCGCCACCATCTGTACTTGTTGATCCACTCCCTTCCGAATCCCCCAACTTGACACGGTCGCGCGACCTCGTCGTCGACGTCCATTCCTTCACCCTCTCTACCCTACATCACCGCAACAACCCAACACAACATCACCACCTCACCTCCCACACCGCCACATTACACCGCCTCCCTTCACCTACATTCTCGTAATAATTTCATCGCATGGAGATCAGACCGAAATAAACAAAACACCCACGTCATTCCTCACCCTTTCTCCATCCTACCGTATCTCACATGGCGCATGGCATGTTTAGCCTTCTTCCTTCCTGGCCTTCCGCGATCGGAGGGAACAAGGTAATCGCGAGGAAGTCAAGATGCTCGGTCCCTCCGGCTGCGCGCCCGTCAACAGCATATCGCTGCCCCCGATGCTCAAGCGCAAACGTTCACATTCCTCCGCAACCGATGCTCCAGCCATGACCAAAATCCGCTGTGAAGATCCGGTCGCATTCCCGTCACAGCCAACGCCATCGCCGACCGTCGCTTCCGTATCCGATTCTCCTGCATCGCCCGTCGCGCATTCCCCGTCGGTCGCGACCGCGCGCCCGCCGGCGCAGGCCGCCTCGGGCAAGCCAGATGTGAATCGCCTGCGCGAGACTATTACTGCTCAGATCAGCTTGGAAGTTCTTTTGAAACACAACGAGTTGCGACTGATCGACCAGGAGATCGCCAAGTGCCAAGTTGCGCTGGAGCAGCTGCGCCGCTGTTCGGAGATTCCGTACCCCGGGTCAACTGTCACCGGCGTATCGGCCAACGTCAGTTCTGGCTCGGGCGCATCGTTGCTGCAGCCTGGAAATGGCACAGCGCCGCTGTCGCCCGCGCCTTGGGGAGTCACGGAGGGTCCTTACTCGCGTCATTACGCGAGATGGCTCCTCCCGGATCCTCGGTTTGACGGCGGTGAGGTCGAGTCTGGACTATCTGCGACTGCTGCTGGCCTTCCGCTGGTCGAGGGCCGCTCCACCCGTGGAAATCCAGTTGATTTCAGTGTGTTGGCAGGCAAGACGCGTCCCTCGCGGAATTCCACGGGTGCCAAGCTGCAGGCTCTGCCGAGCGGCTATCCCGTCGTCAAGGAAAAGGCTGGCCCTATGATTGTGCGACGCAAGTCGGACCAAGTTCTGGTCAAGCTTGTTTGTCTAGACTGTCGGAGGGACAACTTCTCAAGCACCCAGGGTTTCATCAACCACTGCCGTATCGCGCACAATCGCAGCTTCGCCAGTCATGACGCTGCCGCAATGGCATCTGGTGAGCCAGTCGAGGTCGACGAAGCCGGCACCGTCGTCGGTGGCCGCAGTGAGTCGACCAGCAGTGTCGCGACCCCTGGCTATGTTCATCCGTTGATACGCTCTGCTCAAATTCCGACACCTTCCAATACACTGTCTACTCCATCCAAGGGTACAGTGACCCCTCGAAAACAATCTGAAGCCATCTCCGCCGCGGTCGCCACACCGCCTGCCACGGTTCAGCCTGCTCTGTCGTCCCATCGCCAATCAGAGCCTGTCAAGGCTGCTGTGAACCCTTCGTTCATGCCGTCTCCTGCCACGCCCCACCTCTCTGCTCTCATGCGAGATCGAGGCCTTGGTTTGGATATGAGCAAGCTGGTAGAAGACTCCAAGACGCCTGTGGATCTGAGTGGTCTTTCCGATGACGAGTCAGATGGTGAAGTGTCTGGACAAGCAACCGGGAGAGGCAGCCGGGAGTCGTCTCAAGCGCCCATTCCTGCCACTCGACAGCCGATGCGCATGCCCACCGCGCAAACGGTATCGGAGCGAACTGAGAGCCGCAAGGGTCTCGAAAGAGCAGCCCACGTTCCTCAGCTCCCGCATGAGATGACTCCCACCCGGCCTCAATCTCATCAACAATCAAACATTCCAGAGTTTTCCCCGCCTCGTCCCTTCCATCCCTCTCTGGATGATACCACCCGTGAAGGGGAAGGTATCGACCATGCGGTGAATCTCAGCCCGAGTATGATAGAGGCCAATCAAGCCCCAAGTTTGGTGAGCGATGACGAGGATGACTACGAGGCGGCCTCCGATTCCGACAGCCCTAGCTCCTCTGAGGCCGGTGATCAGGATCAGCACTTCCGACACATCGAAGTGGAAGATGATGAACGCACCAGCGCTCCATCCGCCGCCGCCGAGCCCAAGCCCGGTCCTTCGCTGGCGAGTCCCGCGCCGCAACCCGCGCCGACCCTATCCAAGCCCTTGAAGAGTCGGTCGAAGAACATTCCAATGATGCAACCCTTCAACCCCGGCCAAGACAAGCGCGTGAACTATGTGCATCCCGCTGAGGACTCTCTGCACCAGCACAATGCGAGGCGAAATCCTTCTCCGACTCAGTGATGTGCCTCACTCTACCTATTTGCCTTCTATCCTGTATTTGCTCCATCTCTTCTCTCCCCTCTGTGCCGGCAGTATATTGCTGCCCGACTGAATTCCCACGCAAGCCTCATGGCTTTACCTTGTTTAATGGATCGTTTCGGACCGAGGCCATCTTGATGATGGGCCATGGTGAGACGGATGATGACTCTGATTCTGATGACACTGTATTTGTTATTTGTTTAATGAAGACCTGTTTACAGCCTGTACATAGCTGAGAAAATGCGCTGGCTCGAAGCATAGAATGCAATGGACTTTAACGCCAACTTTCCAAGTGTAACCAGTTAGATCAGTCTCATCCATGTAGTTGACATAAGCCCTATATCCTTCCATTCCATATCACAAACCCTTATCCTCATCCTCATCCTTCTCCCTTTTCCTCTTACTCCCCCTATAAACCCCCTCATCAAAATTCCTCAACACATAAGCCACCCTCTCAACATCAACAAACTCAATCCCCCTTCACCCTTCACTCCCTCATTCAATCTCCTCTTCAACCTCCCCGCCGCATCCCACAACAACCGATATTCATTTAAATTATACTTCACATCCAAATCCCCATTCCGCTTAACATACTTCCTCTCCTCCGGACTCGACCCAGGATAAACACCCCCAACAAGCCAACCAAACACATCATCACTATAAAACGGCACATCCCGAGCGACAGACAGAATCAACGACGCCGTAGCTACCCCAACACCCCTCAAAGGCGCCAATGCATCCAAACTCTCCTTCGGAAAGTCCGTCCCAAGTCCCGAAATCGCAGAAGACGTACATTTCCGCACGAGCGTCTCCGCATTCGATTTAATCATGCCTAGTAGTGCTGGTCGGAAGTGGCCGTGTTTCCTATTCGTTTAGTACTGCGTATGCTGAGGGAGGAGAGGGGGTGTTACAATTTCCATTCCATGAGGCGGGCGAGTTCTTCCTTGTGGAGATATACGTCTTGGGCCCGGGAGGTGAGGGTCTTTGGCATGTGCGAGTAGCGCCAGGTGTCTAGTTGGAGGAACTTGTCTGTTTCTGTTTGGATGTCTTCGTTGGAGGGGGGTTGGCTTTGCGTTTTGCGCTGGATGCTTTGGGTTGGAGCTTTAGGGTGGCTTTGCGCCGGTGGACTTGCTCGACGGTTTGAGGGTAGCAGGAGAGGAGGTTTTGGAATGTGGTGAGGGTGATTTGGTCTGGGTGGAATGAGGGCTCGTTGCTAATGGGATTGTCGTCGTTGGCTTGAGGTGTGGATGTTCTCTCTGTGGGAGGAGGGTTTGCTGGATTAGGCTCCGTCATGGTGCTTCTGGTCCTATGTGTGAGGACGTATTGAGATAGCGGCAGTTGGCTCAACACATTGATAGTCTTGGAGTTGAGGACGCGCTGGAGATAAGATCTCGATAAGAGTGTAATATAACTGTAATATATTACCAAGAGGAAAGAAGATGTAAAATTCGGGTATCTATATAGGTGCACTAGAGATGATGAGATGGAGCAGGTTTATGGTTTACGGGAGGAGTGGCGATTGCGTGCTTTGAAGACGATGACCCTGAGGGCGGTTTAGTTCTATGCGCCTATTCTGTGAATAGGATGGAAGCTGGGGGCTTGATGTAGTCGTATTAAAATTTATATCACATGCAACACGTTCAATTAATCATGGTAAATCGGCAAAGTAGTCACCGAAATGGCTGGACTCTTGGAACATCGAGAAAAGATCTGTCCCATGATCAAGCAGCGAAGTGCTGAAAATATGCTGTTCCTCGGGATATAAGTCATTGAAAGTGCTTACACTCTCAGACCCAAAAAGCGAGTCAAGACCATTTGCACTCTCCTCATATGTGTCAGATGGACCCTCATTCAGATCAGTTCCTTGTGGGATATGATCCTGGCCTCTCTGGAGCTCAGTTTCGTCCTTTTCCTCTGGCAAAGCAAACTCGACATTCCACCTTCTTGCCAAAGTCTTAATCAAATCAACACTCTTTTGCGAACGAGTCATCCAATACATCCCCAGCTCACGTAAAAGAGCAAGGCATTTCCTCACAGAGCGCGTACTGAACCGCCGTAGTGTAAAAGACTCAGTAGTGGTATTCATCAAGTGCACAATAGCCGCGCTAAGCAGATGATGAATCAAAACCGGGGGTGCGTTTAGAAAGCTATAGGTTTTGCAATAATCCTGGACCAGCCGAACCATCGTTGTTGCAGCGGCTGTGAGCGATTGCAGCACGATGGGCATCAACTTCGATGTGTTTGGATTTCCGCTTCGTATTTTTGCAAAAAGGCGGAGGAACGGGGGCATTGTTACTAGGATCGCCATTTGATATGCCATGTGGAACAGGAGGACTGGTCTTGCGGTTGCGCCTCGCGTGATTGCGAGTCTTTGGTCTCGAGACTTAAAGAATTGGCTGAGGTTTTCGTGGGTTGTTATAAGGAGGCGGACTTGTTCGGTTGTATTGAGTGTTTCGAAGGAGGAGCAGAAGCTGCGGTTGTTAATATAGGAGATATGTGGACATGCAGGGGACAGGACATACATTTGGTCCATATTTTGATCATGCATATACCACAATTTACATTGCCATGCAAACGATACCTGAGCCAAGGTTGACCCATCCCTCGGGAAGAAGGATTCAATTGCAGGAACATTCACGCGTCGCCAAGGTAACATGCAATTTCTTCCCAGAATGGAGATGCACGTTCTATCCAGCAGATAGAATGACCAAAATGTCTGCACATCAGCGAATCCAGCATTGGTCGACTTGGCATCGAACTCGTCGAATGCCAAAACATGGAGCCGCAAGTGGACTGCCATTCCAGCAGCCATGGAATGAAAGGTCCAGCCAAAGTGGTCCCGGCCTAGGGCCAGGCACCGCCATGACAGGACATTCAGACCCTGAATGATGTATATTGATGGGGATTGTCGAAAGCATTTGAAAATGAGGCTTTCGCATAACTTCGTGAATTCGTCACCGATCTCGAGGGAGTCGGGCTTCCTTTCGAATGCTGCTCCGGTTGCTAACATGGCTGCGTGGAGGAAAAGTAGATCGAGGGATTGATCGGGAACATGGAGGAAGAAATCCGGGGATTCGTTCTGCGTGAATTGGTGATCCTCGTTAATGCACTCGAAAAAAGAGCGGCTAGCTCGTGGAGACGAGTGCTGTCGCTGCATATATTTAATATCTGGGGTGGAACCTGACGTGGGACTTCAGGTCGAAGGTTGTTGCTCTGGCTTGCTAGAGCCTTGTCAGTTGGCAGTTTCTCGTCAACGGTCACGGCATCTGCAAGATTGGTCCTCCACATCATGACACTCAACTCCTCCATTGCAGTCCGAGACTGACCAGAAGTTCTATCATTTGCGTCATGATGTGAAGGTCGACGATGTTCAGATTGATGAGATCTTTCCAGGGGAGCCAGTTGGAAGGCTGAGTCCATCATGCTATCGGCAAGCCGCGGCACACTCGCAGACGAGTCGACGGGAGAATTGTTGCTTTGCAGTGCGAGTAACGCCTGGACCTGATTCTCAAGAGATTTCACATAGTTCTCATCCCAATACTTTCGTCTACTCGTGTGTTAATGTGTTAATGCCCGAATCTCGCGGTGGAACAAGGGGGAATACTTTCTAGCCTTTTTCCCATCAGCGTACTCGCAGGCCTTCTCGGTTCTCTGACAATATGAACATTGTGGTTTGACTCCATCGCACTAGGCGATGCTGTCAGTCAACTCACAAATATCCCGGGGTTTGACATACTCGGCGTTTTGATGCGCGACACTGTTGACAGGCGAAGAAAGTAGGCTTGGCCGACTGGTCTGACATGGCTTGATTCCATACCACGACGGAGGCGTGGTTGATCACCAGAGGCTTCGATAAGACTGCGGCTAGAAAGACGTGGTTGCGAGAGCGCTTGTCGCGGGTTCCCGCGCGTCTTGTGGATTGTCTGACAGCTTATAAAGTGGATTCGGTAGATCGTTCGTGTATGTATCAGCGTAAAACACGTATAAATACGCGCTACAGTAGCCAATGAGTGAGTATAACTCATACCACGGGATCCCAATGCACCCCTTCTGATTTGACTCTCAATCGAAAAGGTGGGTCTATCCGGACCTATATCTCCGAGGAGTTTTATTGGGTGGTGAAAGTTACGTTGCTCGCTCCTGCAGGAGTTTTTGGATAGTTGAAAAGTGAGATGAAGACCGGAGTTGTCAGATCAAGAACAATCGAAGGAAAGTCGATGTGCTGAGGGAAGGAGCAAAATCTATCATACTGTGTCCTCCTGGGCTACGTCCCTTTGTACATCTATCTAGCCTCTTAAGTCTACTCCGTACTATCAACCTTGACTAGCATACCAATAAAGCAGTCGAAATACCAACAGATAAGTTATTCAAACAAGAGGTCAGCCCTACTGTAAAGCGATTAAAGAAGCACTATCTAAGATTCCTCCACCGTCACGACTGGAGCCTCCTCATCAGTCTGAACCATCTTCTTGACCTTCCTATCCACATTGAGCGTCATCAGATCAGGCCGGCTATAATGACCCGTAGCATCTGCAAACATCTTGGCCGCAATAATCTGATCCATATCCAAGTCCGCATAGATCATAGACTCTGTCGCACTATCAACGGGCTCAGACAACCTTCTACCATCTGGACCAAAGACCGCAGAGCAGCCTCCTCCTGGAGAGGACATCAAAGCACCCCCAGCTGTGCCCATTTTCTCCACGCCCTTCTCGGTGATTAAAGCAGTACAGTGCAAAACAAAGGCCTGCGACTCCACCGCATAAGTCTGAGAAAGACTCTGAGTACCTGAAACAGAGTTAGCATCGAGATAATCAATAAAATCGAGATAAGACTCACCTTCAGCCGACATCGACCAAAGATCACTCTTTCCAGAATGAGGCGTAACACTCGGCCATGCAGCAACATGGATATCCTCTTTTTGCGAGAAGGTATAGTATTTCAACAGCGGCTGAATATGTTCCCAACAAGACAAATGCCCAACCCGCCCAAACGGAAGCTCCGTAACACTAGAAAAGACCTCCCCAGAAGCATCGCCAAAGATAGTCCGTTCCATATGGGTAGGCTTCATCTTGCGGCGGTGAGATTTGATCTCTCCGTCTGGTCCAATGCACGCCTGGGCAATGTAGACTGAATTGTTATCGTTTTCTGAAAAGCCCAACGAGACAGCGATTGAGTGCTCCTTTGCACACGCTTGGATCTGCATCATCTCGGGCGAGTTGAGCCGGAGAGAATTCTTGATGTATGCTACGTTTCTTTCAACATCGAGCAAGCGGCTCCTGTGGTCCTCCTTAGTGCCATTAAAAAATACATCCATCTGTAGGAGACGTACCATATCCAGCATGGATAGCCTGGGATCCAGCACTCGGGAAAGGCAATTAGTTTTGCCTTGTTCTGGGCTGCTTCGGCGATCAGTTCGCAGGTCTTTGTGACGCCGGCAGCTAAATCTAGCCATGCTGGCTCGGCTTGAGTAACTGCCACACGAACGGTGTTTGAGGACATTGTGTTTGAGTGAGATAGCAAAGCGGAATTCTCCCTTATTTATGCACTGTACTCTGTAGATATCTACCTCCACATCCCGAAGTCGCGATAAGCTGCGGGCGGAAAATCTCCGCAACCCAAGAATCCGTCTTTAGCTCTGGGACGCTCCATAGGGTCTTCGGCGAATGCTTCTCTGGATACTCATTGGCCACTGATTGTAGCTCCTCCGATATAGTAGATTACGGTGTCTGGGGCGGAATGATCGCTGTGGGGAATCACCGTTATCTGGGAGATAGCCGTGGTAATTTGATAATGATAATAAGATAAACTGATTGTAATCGACTGTGTTTGCGGATATACAACTCGGAACCAAGGAATATGTGCAGGCGAGGAGGGGTCACCGAATGCTTATCACAACGTTGATGGATGTGCCTCGGTTGAAGAGAAACCGGTTCCCCATCGATATATGGGCTTTTGGACTGAGAGAAGCCTTGAGTACCGCCTGGCATCTTACCAAGCACCCCGAGAACAAGTGCTTCGCAGGGCACTATTCAAAAGCCAATATCAATTAGCCATATCTATTCCCTGTGACGTCTGCAACTGGAATGAGCTCTTTCATCTCATCATGATATGCGAGTTCGGACTGATGCGATGATCTATACTGTTTCTAGATTGAGTTTTTTATACCCTGATCAAACACTTACGGGGTCTGTCTATGGTGGTTTGTACCTGAATCTGTACCACATGATCTCGACTAGGTCGCACAGGGGTAGTCCAGTGCAGGGCTCATAGTTCCTTGACCACTGGGATCGGAGGGTACAGATGGCTCGAGTCAGTCGACTCTAGTCTACTGTTACCAGCCGAGAGAGAAGCACAGATGCGCCAAAGACGCGAATACGTTTGATTTGGTGGCAATGATACAGAGACACAAGACCTAGTTACAACAAGACGCCACCGAGAAACCAAGAAGACAAGCAACGACTGGATAGAACGGTTTCGTTCATGCGGAGGACCGCTAGACACGTAACGAAGGGGAATCGTGGAAGAGACAAGAGTTGATGGTTTTGAGCTTCGCTTAACGGGACGGGTTTCAAGATTACTGAGGTTAGGATGGAGAACAGGGTAGAAATGTTCTGCATTATCTGGCAGAGTACATGTGGGGAATCTGGTTGGTCGCTCTACTCCTGACCGAATCCAAGGGTTTCCTCCACTGCAATGGACATCTTGTGCTCCAGAGTTTCGTGGGTCTTGTATGGAGGGAGGTCGAGACGGTTGAAGCTAAATAATGATTAGTGAGGTTAGAAGGACGGCGCGGGAGGGTGACATACCAAGTGTGTGACTTAGGGAGGGCATTAGGATCACCGGATTTCTCGATGGTGAATCGTCGAGGGCCATCAGAACCTTGCAGGTCCTTGAAACCGTTGACAGGAATACGCGAAGTTCCCGTGGTGAACTGGAGAAGACGCGATTTCTGCTCCGCATCCCAGGTGCGGACGATCTTCCAGAAGTTTTGAATAACCTCGTCCTGCTCCTGGTAGCCGCGGTAGTCGGTGTGCTTCTTCCAGTCGTCCACATCGATGTCGGCAATACCGCCGATGAGAAGTTCGAGTTCACGCTCATCGAAGACGTTGACCAGATCTGGGGGAATCAGCTCGTTGAAGCCGGACATGAATGCGTTGAACTGCTCCTCGACACGCTTAACAATCTTCCATTCCGTAACCAATCTAATGACTAGTCAGTTGCGCCATTCCAAGCAACGTCGGCGGGTAAACTTACTCAATGTACTGTGGCTTGTTCTCGTTGGTGACGGGAATGTCCCGACCACCGGGTATCAAATCAATAGTGCGACGCTCGCCAAACTTCTCGTCATCAACCGAAAAGGTAAGTTCCACAATTCCTTCAATGTCATTATCCCTAGAGACGTCGTTAGTTCACGTCACGGCTCAAATACTCAAATGATGGCAAAACTTACAAAGTCCATGCCAGGTTTCGATGCAGGTCTTCATCGACACCCTCCATATCCTGAAGAGTGACCTTCTTCCTCAACATCATCTTGTAAAAGGCTCCAATGAAGAACGAATCCAGGAAACGGCGGTGGAAGATAGCAAGGCCGACTACCCGGCCAATGAACTTGAAGTAGTTGAGATGCTCGGGGTTGACCCCGGAGTGGGGATTAATCTGCAGGGTATAATTATCGTGCGCGGAGTATTCAAAGAGACAGTAGAAGGGATTGAACATTTCGTGAGAAAGGAGGAAGAAGAATTCACTGCAAGACTCGTTAGTATCAATGGTGACAACCCAAACGTGGAACATACCGAGAAAGACCGCCGTAGTCCAGGCCATCTTCACCGTCGAACTTGATCATCAAGCGCTTCTTCAGATCAGACGCGCTCTGGCGCATGATCTCGGCATACGAATCCTCAAAGATATTATTGCGGCGGACCTTGACGTGACACTGTCCAGACATAATCCGCAGAGCGGGTTGCGAGCGGAAGTAGATCAGCTTGCGGCGGAAGTCACGCTTGTACTGCGGAACACCTTGATCCAATGACGAAGGCAAGCGAGGGTCGTCCCAAGTGGTCGTCTTTGTGTTGTGGTCCACAAAGTACACACGAGCAGTGTTGGTAAGACGCATTTCCCATCCACTCGGCAACGGCCCCAGTTGAGAAACTGGCTGCTGCTGAATGGTAGTGTTGCTTCCGCCCTGGTTTTGGTTCTGACCATACATGCGAATGTACTGCTGTCGGCGGGGATCGACCCAGGTTGTTGTCCGGGTGTTATGATCGACGAAGTAAGCGCGTCCTTCTGGTGTGTGGCGCTGTTCCCATCCAGGTGGAAGCTCACCAGTGCCTGCAGTGGTGGCTCCCGTCGCCATCATGGAAACGGCATTGGCATTGACTCCGGGGGCAGTACCGCTGGCGGCACCACCGGCAGCAGGGGCGGTGACACCAGAAGGTGGTGTACTCGGTTGGTGGCCCTCCGGCAAGTTTGGCGAACTGGTCCCTGTGCGATCTTCGGGCAGCATTCGGCTCTGGTGGGCCCGACGTTCCAGCTGCATATTGGCTTCACGCTGACTGCGCTGAGCAGATTCGCTGTAATTGGCCGCAGGTCGAGACCAGGTGGTGGTGCGCGTATTGTGGTCGACGTAGTAGGTCCGTCCCAAATTATCCTCCCGACGTTCCCAGCCCGCAGGTAGTCGGCCCTGGCTGTCTTCAAACGAGCTCATGTTAGCACGAGACGGGGTGCTGGCCGCGGGGGGAGCCCCGTTGGCCGGGGGAGGAAGAGCGGCTGAAGCGCGAGGGTTCAGTGATGAGCTTGATGCGGCGGCGGGGGACACATCGGAATGGCTTGGTCCGCCTGATAACGGCGTAGATGACGCTGCGACCTGGGGTATAAGACCGCTGGATGTCGAGGAGTGGGCCTGTTGGGGCCGATGGCCATTCTGCTGGTTCGGGTGTGGCGCGGCCAAGTTCGTAGATAGGTTGATGATAAGTTTGCCATGGACGACCAGGTTATCATTCGATTTCTTCAGGTCGCGGGTAAGCATTTCTGCGAAGGCGTAGCAGGGTCAGTCGGGGCCATAACTCAAATCGTATCCATCGCGAGCTTACCATCGCCTCCCATCGAAAGATCAATGACATCGCCAATGCGCACATTGATGACTCCGAGAAATCCCTGGTCCTTCTTTTTGAACTTCTTTTGGTCGAAGATTTGGATCGCAAGGATGCTGTCTTCGTTGACTCTCCTACAGCGATAATGCCCGTTAACACCCACATATTCGTCTCTGATATGCGTCAAGGCAGGGAAACCATCACATACAAATCGAACGGTTCGTTCCAGTAGGGATTGAGCGTCTTCTTGATGACTGAGGTTGTATGGGTCTGTTCGCCTCCGACAGTAGCCACGGCGAAAGGATCGGGGAAACCTATGCCCACCAGTCAGTTCGACCTCGTCTATACCTCGGATTCGGATTAAGGAGGAGCACGCACGAAAAACATCGCGTTTATACAGGCCGTCTGCCGCGATAACTGTCGAAAAATGTCAGTTTCGAGTCAAGGAGGAACCCCGCAGCGTCCCGCCCGCAAGACAAGGAAATAAGGCGATCTTACTCGTGACCCGGAGATTTGGCTGGCTATAATTCGAGATGTCAGCGATGAATATCCAGAGATTATTACCGATCAGAGAATGGACTTGGATGTCAGGGGTGTGGCACGTACGCTGGCAGATTGGATGCCATGTTGCCCTGGTTGCTTCACAGCACACCGTCGCAGGTGCGGAACGGCCGATCGATCAAGCCCGAGCCGAAATAACAGCACACATCCACAAGAGGTGGCAGCTAAGAGCATCCACCAAGGGAGGGTGGAAGGGGGAGGGGCGAAGGTGGTGTTGAGGATGATGAGGTTGAAGGAGGAGAAGAGGGAGGAACCAGGCAGGGTTGGCTCTCAGGTAATCCGTGTATGGCGTAGGTACGAAGTACTCGTGCTATGTATTGACTATGTATGAGGTACCTAGGATGTGCGTTAAAGACTTCCTGGGGCTGAGCACCAAAAGAAATAATTGGGCTAGTCTAAGCCTTAGCCACACTCGCAAATTCTCGTTCTCGTAGTGTACGTAATATTCGGTGTTGGCGGGTGCGGGCGGAGAAGTGGCGATGAACAATTATAGTAGTCGTTTCACTTCCCTGTTAAAGACAAGGAATTTATGTTTGAATTTATCCATGTTTAGTCCTAGCTTCTGAACAAACTGTTGTATTATACAGCTACTATTTTCATCTTGGAATTGCTTCAAAGCCAGTAGTAGCATTGAGGAATGATTCATGAATTACACAGTTCCCCGACAGCCCACAATAGTCTGGGCTCTTGACGTTATCCTCTTATTGTACATCCTGATGACCCTTTACTCCAAAGCCAGACCTTGAGACCCAAGGAGAGGGCCAATTCATTTCTTTTGGGCATTCGACATGGCATAGCCGGACCAGCAGAGTGGGGATGAGCCGGCATGTATCTGCCGGTCGAGGCAAAGAAAGAGTGGACTCAAAAAGCATCCGAGTCGCACGCTTAGTAGGGTGCATAGCCACGACCCCGGCCGCGGAAGCCACCACCACGATAGCTGCCACGGAAGCCACGGCCACCACGACCACGGCCGCGTCCACGGCCCCGATTCATTCCAGGCAGGTTAGTACGCTTAGGAGTAACCTATGTGGGTTGTTGTTAGCCTCATGCCTCATGACTCAACAAGTTGATATCGGGAGGCGTAGAACTCACCTTCAGGTTGCGACCGCGGAAAACACTCTCGTTCAGAACCAAAGCCTGGGCCACTAGACTGGGCTCGGCGAATTCAACGTAGGCATACCTGTGAAGCACTCCCTGTCAGTTCCTACATCCCGACGTATATCTGCTGGTAGAGACCCTACCCCTTTGGTTGGCCGGTGAATTTGTCCAACAGGATAGTGACCCGATTGATAGAACCGCAGCTCTGGAAGTGTGCCTGGATCTCCTCGGGCGTGGAACCGTAATCAACATTGCCAACGAATATACTCCGTGCATCGATGTCTTCTTTGTTCTCCTGGAGGCTCTCGGATTGCTGGTCAAGGGTGGACTGCATCTCGCGCAATTTGGCGGCTTCGGACTCCATCTCTGCAACTCGTCGCTTCATGGCAGCAATTTCCTCCTGCACAAATGGATAGGTTAGCATTGGTCTGCAGAGGCTCCAGGGCTGGAGCGGGCTCTGTTGCGATGAAACTTGCGCGTATCGCAGCTTTCACGTACATCTTCCTCGCCGCCCTCCTCCTGGGGAGGAAGCTGCTCATCCTTGATTTCGGTGCCTTCGGCAGACATATTGACAGCGAATGTAGATTAGATGACTGTCGTATCTGCGTAGTCGGAGCAAGCAGCTATGAAAACCGATGCGAGGAGCAGTTGGAGCTCTCTGACGCGATCAGGCGGATCTGCGGAGAGGAGGCTATCCCGATAGAATGGGCCTGGTATTGAAGAGCCCTTGCAAAGGGCCTTTGTATTAAACAAAGAGATGGCGGCTCAATGAAGGTTCCTTCAATTTTGCGGGGCGGAAAAGCGACGAGGCGCAACGAGATTGGGAATCGGATGTTGCCGTTCCGGGACTAGTGACATTGATTCTTGGCGTGTACGCAGTACGGCATACTTTTACCCTTGAGCACTTTTACTTGAGCAATGAGTATTTTTGTGATCATTTCAAAGCGTACATTATGCTCATTCATCGAGTGGCTAATTAGACTCAAACTAAGGACCAAGGAATACTCGCAAGCTGGATCCTACGATGATCATCAGACTGCATAGATAGTGTTTGGCTGGATGTAGAAGCCAAATCTAAGCATTGAATCAATTGAATACTAGCTCGAGGTATCAAAGAATCGAATTGGCAGATGTAGAATCCGAGTTCGGTAGAGAAATCAAACACGCGTGATGACCGGGTAGGTAGGAGACTATGTATATACACGGAGTGGGAGGAAAGGAGGAATAGGGAAAGACGGGTGATGTAAAAGCGACCGTGGATCAGGAGGCAGGGGCAGCCACACCAGCAGCAGCGGGAGCAGGAGTAGGTGCATAGTTCTTGCGGTAGGAAACTTTCTCGACCGACACGTTCTCGATTCCATTGGCATCCGTCTTGAGTTGATAGACATACAGCACGAGGACATCCCCTTGGATCTGACTGGAGTATCAGCATCGTTCCTTAAACAGTAGCAGTATGTAGCAGTATGGCGACACCTACATCCATCAAGCAGAAGCTCGGTATAGGCTCCTCCCCTTCCGGAGTGTAACCGGAGCTCATGGCACCCGTCGCACTACCCGGGTTGATGAAGAAGCGCCCCTCCATCTCGAATGCCTCAAAGCGATGCGTGCCGCCCCAGAGCAAGATATCGACATCCATCTGGCGGGCTGCGATCAACAGTGCGTCGGCGTCACCGGGCGGGATGATAGTGTGGCCATGAGTGAAGCCAATGCGTAGGCTGCCATGGCTGACAATCTTCGAGAGTGGCAGATTGGGTGAGTCGACATCGAAGTCGCCCTTGACCATCTGCAGGTCCGGGGCTACCTGGCGAAGGAAGTCATAGGTCTCGCGGTCGGCCAGGTTGCCCAGGCAGAGAATTTGTCCGATCTTTCCAGGAGTGAGGAGTTTCCGGAACTAGATGCAGAAGTTAGCTGCATTGGAAGCAATCATTGCGCAGACAAAGAGTATGTACCTTGGCCGGAAGGTCCTAGCAGTTGATAGGTTAGCTCGTGTCGCATCATTAAGCTGGCAGGACTTACGGGAGCTCGGTCAGGGATGAACAGGTCACCGATGACCAAGACCAGACGGGCGGTCATGCTGGAATGGTGGGGCGGGAAAAGATGGGGGAGATCAATGGGCCCAGTGTCCGAAAGCCAAACAACGATGCTCTTCGCGGGGAAGCCACGTCAGGCCCTATGCCCTAGTTAGCTACCGTATATGGTTAGCGCTATTTCTCGTCGTGAGTTTCCCGATGGCATTGTATCTCATGTGCATAGTCATACTGCAAATGAAGTCTATAGGATACAGAGTAGTATAGCATAAAATTGGTAGAAATTTCTCTAAAATAGCCTCCCTATATAGTACACACTACCCAGTCACCGTAGAAAAGCACTATTCATTTGGACACAGCAATGGGATATACCATAATCTACTGCGTATAGCGTAGAATAGGGAGTATAGGATAGGATATACTCCTTTTTCGTTAATATGAAGTGTACAGCGTAGGGCACGGCATAGTTGCGTATGTTCTCCTATTTATATGGTCTCTCGGAAGGATCCGCCCGGTCTAGTTAACTCCGACGACTCCGACTGCGCCGACGAGGGCGAAAAAAATTTGAAAAAAGGGATAGTTGGGAATGGTATTTTAGTTCTTTAATAACCCAACCCCGGAAATCATCTTCCAGTAAATTGATCCATTTCTCACAGCTATCAATCGCTGAAGCTGTATACTTCCCACCTTCAACCAATTGTATCGCATCGCACGGCGATCCCCCGAACTTCGCCTTTCCCTCGCGTTTCCCTCGGGAAATTGACAGAAGCCTCCAATCCCCTCCAACCAGAAATTACCCCGCGGTCCGCCGCGAATCGGAAAGCTGGCGCCCACGTCGTCCACGCAGCGGCTCAGCCTGATTTCCAGACATCTGGATCAGCGCCTGCCGTTGCCTGAGCTTAACACTCCCTTCTCGACCGAGAGAAACTCCCTGGCTCCCGACGACATCGAATATAAACCCGTCGATCTCTCTATTCTTCCTTCCCCCTCTACAGAGCCCGAGCCCAAGCCCACCATGTCTACACAAGCCCCTCACAACACCCTGCTCATCCCGGGCCCCATCGAATTTGACGATGCCGTCCTCCAGTCGATGTCCCACTATGCGTGAGTCACCTCCATATCCTCCCGCGTAGATCGATCGACCTGACCCCTGTTAGTGAGAGCCATGTAGCTCTCCCGGCTTCGTCAATGTCTTCGGCGAGACCTTGACCCTCACCCGCAAGCTGTTCCAGTCCACCAACCCCTCCGCACAGCCCTTCATTATCTCTGGCAGTGGTACCCTCGGTTGGGATCTAATTTCGGCCAACCTGGTCGAGAAGGGCGAAAACGCCCTCGTCGTGAACACCGGCTACTTCGGTGACTCGTTCGGTAACTGCCTGGAGACCTACGGCGCCCAGGTGACACACCTTCGTGCCCCGATTGGTGACCGCCCCTCCTTCGAGGAGATCGAGCAGGCCCTGAAGCAAAAAGCCTACAAGGTCATCACTATCACTCACGTCGACACCTCCACCGGTGTTCTCAATGACATTAAGACTATTGCTCAGATCGTCCGCCGTGTCAGCCCTGACACTCTGGTTGTTGTCGACGGTGTGTGCAGTGTCGGCTCGGAGGAGATCGCATTCGACGAGTGGGACCTGGATGCTGTGGTTACCGCTAGCCAGAAGGCCATCGGCTGCCCTCCCGGTCTGAGCATCGTCATGTGTTCCGGCCGTGCCATCCAGGCCGCGACTGCGCGCAAGACCCCGGCCGCCGCCTACTACGCCTCCATTGCCAACTGGCTCCCCATTATGAAGAACTACGAGAGCAAGAAACCCTCTTACTTCGCCACCCCTCCCACCCAGCTCGTCCACGCCTTGCACACTACCCTTAGCCAGATCACCGCCCGCCCCATGACCGAGCGCTTCGCCATGCACACCGCGGCCTCGGACCGCGTCAAGGCCGCTGTCGCCGAGCTGGGCCTGTCCCAGCTGGCCCCCAAGCCCGAGTGCCAGGCTCACGGCATGACCGCCATGTACTTGCCCGACGGTCTGGTCGCACCGGACGTTCTGCCCGGTCTGCTGAAGCGCGGTGTGATCTTCGCAGCTGGTCTGCACAAGGAGATCGCTCCCAAGTACATCCGCTTCGGTCACATGGGTGTCAGTATCACTGACCCCAACCGCAAGGATATTGAAAACGCCCTGGCGGCGCTGAAGGAGGCCGTTGCCGAGGCTAAGCAGGCCAAGGGCTTGTAAATAAAATATATCGGTGCACCCGAGCGGGATGCATCAGGATAAATATACTGAAATGATAACCTGTCCATAGACAAAAACAAAAATTGATCTATATGATATTCAATTAGGATTCTCTACTCTACCAGACACATCGCCGGCTCAGTATCTCCATGCAAATATCGAAATGGACTAAGGCTGTAGCATTCCTGTGCTGACTTGCAAATATACTGCCATTCCTGGCCAAAGAATGCGCACGGGTATCCCTGGATCCAAGAATGTATGAAGCACATGTCTAGTCTAATGTGTTTCCTACCAGATCTTTCTCTCCAGCCACTGACTAAATCCAGAATGAAGCATAATCATACCTATCCAGCTCAACCACCTTGAGGCAATGGATCCTAGACGAGGAACTACAGACCTACTAGCCACCCGGATATCAACCAAGGTCGACTACTTTAATATTTCCGTTTGTCCAAAAATACTCTGGCAGCCGGAAGCCGTGAGTAAAGTACCACGAGAGCATCCACCTGTGAAATCCTAGCCCCGGTGCCATTTCCCCAGATCTAGAACCATGTACCTAGAAGGAAGTCAGTTATGTATTCCATTTTTGCGATGAGTATGGAATGTCCATGGAATTCGGATCTGATTAGAATGTTATATTCCTTCTACACGAAGAATTTCCCTTTTACTTCCAAGTTGATAACATTGCATCCTTACATCATTTCCAACAAATTACCTATCAGCATAAACACTCTATTCGCATATACAAGATGCGTTTCACCAAGCTCCCCCTCATTTTCGCCATATCTTCCCTCATTCCCGTCCACGCAACCCCGAGTCCCAATGCCGTCTTCTACCTATTCTCAACCAAATCTAACAATACCAGGATCGACAAATGTATCAGCAACCTGAAATTCCGACTCGAAGACTGCGCCTCTGGCGACTGGGATTGCAAGTGCGCTGCCAGCACAGACCTCGCTAAGTAGGACAATCTCGTATATCCCAATCCCCATATATCCACTAACCATATCCGAATAGCTGCTACAGCGACTGTCCCGAAGACTTGGAACGCCTCGCGCAACAAACCCGCGAACAAAACTGCGTCAGAGTATACGACAGGCAGTATACATTGACTGGAACAGCTCGACAATCTGCTAGCTCTGCTTCTAGTGTGTCCTCGAGTGCGTTAGCTGAGCAGACTGGTTCCCGTAGTGGGCTTGAGGAAAATAATTATCCTTCGTCTGCGCTTGAGCGTACGTATACTCCTAGCCAGGGTGCGGCGACTAGAGTTAAGGCTGTTGGGGGTTGGCTGGTGATTTTAGGGTTGGGGTTAGGGGGGTTGGTTTAGGGAGGTTGTATACAAGGTGATGTTGTTGCATGAAGCTATTGTGCATTTCTCGATGATGATCGGCGCATCGGGGGCATCAGCATCATCTTATACCGTTCGTGCCAGTGTGTTTCGCGCTTTGACGAAGATGCCCAGTTCTTTGGCAAGCTCGGGATAGTCAGCTATAATGCACACCATTTTGCGCGTCATCACTCGCGCTTTGTCCTCTGCGGAGAGGGTAAAGAGGCAGATTGCGGAACGTAAGCTGGTGTCGGCACAGTTGGAATGGGCTGGTCTTGCAGCTGTTGCTGGTGGAGGTCTTGTGGCAGGTTTCAATGTTGACGATTTGGCTCTATCCCTTTTGATGAGCCATCGGTATCGGAGCGGATGATGTGGGTTGTCGTCGTAGCTTCGTCGCGTCAAGATTGTCCAGTAGCTGATAATCTTCCTCAGTCTAGTCTTCTAGCGCTATGACATACCAATTCGCGAGTGCATGTTCGGCAGCGCGCTCGTTTGTGTGGATAGCGGTTGCGGCGGAAGTTGCGGCATCAGAGACTGCAAAGTTAAGGGGGACAATGGAAGACAGCAGGCCCAAGGCGCGAAAGCGTAGTTCGGGGGGTAGCGATGTTGAGTTACTTTCATTATTTTCCCCTGTCTCTCACTTTTGGTATCTCTTACTTATTACCCTTGATACTAAGTCGCTCTTATTTTATTCTTTAAGACGGAATTAGCCGCTCCCCTGTCTAATATTGACTGTGCTATGACCTAGCAGGAACATGTTTAGTATCTTTTTAGTTAATGCTGAGCTTATTACCGATGAGGTATCCAATAGTTTAGAAAGCTTCCGTAGTGCTGTAGCTACTAAACTTACCTACGGCTAGTTAAGCCCGCATAGCTCTAGATGCTTGCAAATTCCCGGAACTCCTCCAAGCTAATCTAAAGCTATGAAGTATTGACTAGCTGTAGGTAAGTTTAGTAGCTACAGCATCATTAGGTAGTCTTATATCCAGGCGTCACAGTATAGTAAATGTCCTCTGGAGCCCGCAAGGGAATTTATGAGGTTATTTGATACTGCTGATCTTGCTACGGCCATGTTCTACTTTACCGTCTATCTCATTAAAACCGTATATAAATAAAATAAATAAAACCGCTCTCCCTTAGGCAACTCCCCGAATACGTCGAGCCGGTGATCGAACTACCTAGTCAACGTGTAGCGCGGCGCGCCCTTACGTGGTGCCGTGGGATAAGTAACCTAAGCCTTCGGTCGGTGTAGTTAGAGACTATTAAGGGGAAAAGAGTCGAAACTAAAGGCTCAAGATTCCGTCTCTACATCAGTGGCCAGAGCACTATTAGAGAATGTGTCAGTAGACGCGGCTACTCGTCTAAAATCTGCTTGACTGTATTGGACGGTCTCCGGACAACCCAAGCATCATTGGTGAAGCTCAATAAATGCCAGTGGCAGCTTTTAGTGCAACCAGGTGCAGTCCTAGCAGTTCTGAACATTATGATAGTTCTCAGAAACTAGCATACGGGTAAAGAAATCAAGAGAGAGTGTGTGTCTTCTGTAGAAGGATGTCGCTAAAGAATCACCTGGATTCTGCCATTCAACTAGGCAGGTGCACACCTTATTTAGCAAGCCATTTAGTGTATTTGTTAGCTCTGTCAAAGGAAGAATCTTGCTGGCACAAACCGCATCTATATGGTCGCTGGACAAAGGGAAGGGGGTCACGTGCCGCACGTGATCCCGCCAGCCCTACTTGACGACCTCGATGTATCATGAAAACAACCTCACGGCGGAGTTCGATTTATTATCTGATTTATTTACATGGGCCTTGCAATAAATTATGAGTGTTGGTTTAGTTCAATTCAAGCATGAGATCAAGAATTACAACCGTATACCAACGTATCGTCGCCGGAAGCAAAATGCGCTGGGTTTTCCATACGCTCGAGCTATGAGTAGACCAGAAATGCTAGAACATGATTGTCTATTGAGTTGAGTAACTAGATTAGCTAGCAACCAGTTACATGACTTGGGGCCTAGCTTATTACACAGTTTGGAAGCTCAATTGATCTAGGAGTGTCCAGTTCCGCCTGTCGGCTGTTGCAAGTATGCCACGGGAAGCTTTTTGATAATGAACGCTGAAAGTAAGCAACAGCAGTTCGAATTGTATGCATTTGCATAGATTGGCATGCATTGCATAGACTAGCATAGATAGGACGGAGTGTGTATTCTTTACTAACGTCCAATGGGTGTACCTGATGCCTATACTCGAGACCTCCCTGGGGGAGATAGGAAAACCATCGAAGCTGATATTTTCAGCGTGGCTCATAACTTTGAAAAAAGCAGGCTAGAAATCTTTGATATCCATGTGCTTATATCACGGGATAATCCGGTTTGTAGTGCCCCTTAGCGCGAATTCGGAAAGTGAATCTCGTGAGCATCTGTCACGTTCTTCGCAAAAAACACCCATCTCACTTCCCTTCTTTCCCATCCCGTTTCCCATCTATCTCCCCACGCATTATCTTTTTTATCCATCAAAAGCCTCATCAATCTCAATCATCTAATCCCCAATTCATCAAAAAAATCCCCCGCAGCTCGTTGGTTGATCGAGAGAGAGACCATCTTGGGTGGGCGCTGTTTCTCACCACCAGTGCTCGCCCGAAGCTACCCCATTCCTGCACATACCTACACTCTACCTTCAATTACCATGGCTCATCTGATGCCATCCACTTGCTTGAAGACCCAGAAGACGCGGTTTGATCTGCCGGGCTTCAACATGCCCGTTGACTGGTTTCCGCAGTTCAGGGATGTTAGTTCGCCCCACCATAGAACCTTGGAGATTATCAATTGCTGACCATACTTATTAGAGCGATCATCCTGATTGGATGCGTACATATCACTCGCCCATGTTCCCGGTTGCGCTCAATTATGCATATCTTCATCAAGGAATTGTCGAGTAAGTAGTCTAGGACCATTGGTTTTGGAGATCATTAACATCAATCTTCTAGCCGGATCTATCATCATCGAGAGACTGTGATGATGCGTATCATGAATGAGATTACGGAGAAGCCCAATTGGGACCGCGATGTACGTTCGCCTCTTTGACTGACCAGCCCAGTTCTATGAGGGCTAGAGCTAACGAATTAGATCTACAATGAGGCTGTGATCTCTCAATGGTGGCGTGAATTCAGTGAAATTGACGAGGACTTTACGTATGTGGAAGTCGCTCAGGATGCGCCGCTGCAGAGCCGTGACATCCCCGACATTGTGCACTATCAAGACCCCGGAAAGCCCTATCAGGATGTCACTCCTCGGGTAATGACCTACCTGGTAAAGGAGCTCCAGTGGAGAGCAAACATCTTCCGCCAGAAGAAAACTGTCAATGTCTTTGACGGTGTCATGAAGTCCGACAAAGCCGTCTCTTCCATTATGCATCGGGCTTTTGTCAAAGCCTGTGACACTCTGGAGCGAGAACCGAGGCCTATCTCTCGCACTTCCAATACCCCGAACATATTCAATCCCATTGACCCCGCCCTGTACCCACTCGTCTATGGTCGAACTAGAATTTTGCCAGATCGACTTATCACTCGCGAAGACTGTATCTCTACCGCCGGAAATGGAGAAATTGTCAGCTTCAAAAAGCATATGATTCCTCCAAAAGCTCTAGCTATGCTTGAGCCGGATGGCAATCGGAACTACCATGAAGGATTCCAATATCTTCCTTGCGACGTCACATTTTCTGGCAAGGGTTGCCGAATTGTCTCATACATCAACAATGTACACCCTGTCCGGAACCGAGAGTTCTATGATGTCCTCGAGAAAATCATCAACAAAGCAATTCCCATGTGGAATGTCAGCTTGCAGTGGTGCAAATTGGATACCAACAGAATTCCGCTTCCCGCTAAGCCCTCCCGGTCGCCGCCTGTGGAGGAAGAATGTACCTGCAGATGTCATGCTCGAACCTGGATTGACAGCAATGACAGCGATGATACCGATGTGCCTGGCTTTGATGGTCATGCCGAGTTTCTATGTCCTTGTACTGGCTACGTTGCACCCGGAGACTTTGCACCTGCGGATCTCGATCGAGGACAGATGCGCTGGGTTAATTCAAAATTCACCGAGCTCCCTGAGCCTACGATTTTCGAGCCTCGTCGTACACAAGCCGTCGACCTGAAGAGAAACTTCCACAAGGGCGGGCTCCAGGTTATCGTCAAACTGGAGACCATTGAGCTCACCCCTAAGTGTCCAACCATGGCCGAAAGTGTGTGGCGTCTTGCAGGACAGCCAGTAAGTCTCGCCAATTACTTAAACCCAGAATATCTCTAACAAGTCTACTAGAATGAGCATATTTGCGCGACTGCGGTGTACTGCTACGATATGGAGAACATGGAGGACCAAAGCTTCGGCTTCCGGGTCCGTATGGACTACAAGGGACGATTCCATGACAACTGGCAGGATAACAACGTATTTGAATGGCCCGAGTATTTGCGCGCAGTCTTCCGCCACATCACTGTGAACGGCCGATTTGGCGAGGATCAAGTTGCCCTTCAAGGCCTTGGAAACGTCCTGATCCGTCCTGGCCGACTGATGACCTTCCCTAACTATCTCCAGTACCAGAGGTCTTCAATGGCACTCAAGGATGCTACCAAACCAGGCCACTGCAAGCTCCTGTTCCTGTTCCTGGTGGATCCGCATATGCGTATCATTTCTACGGCCAACATTCCCGTCCAGAGAGAAGATTGGACTGGCCGTCAGCGTTTTATCCTGACGTTTTTGAGATCTAAACTTCCCTACGAGCTTGTGGAGATGATCCTGCATTACCTGCGTCCCTGGTGCGATGAGGGAATTTCACAGGAAGAGGGCGAGTTTTACAGACGGAAGACGCAGGAAGCTCGGAAAGCTCTGCGGAAGAAGCAGAATAAGTTGTTCGAGACGGGGAAGCGCCGGTAATTTACACGAAGAACATGGGATCTAGAGGTGTGATGATGTGGTGACATGACGCGAAAATCTCAGCTCTATCTTTATCTTAGTACAAAAAAATCAAAAAAAACATGTATGAGTATATCTTTCCTCGTTCAGTAAGTCTTCAGAATAAGCATCGGCCATGTATTTCAGGCCTAGAACCCAGCAGAACCTCTACAGTCGGGCTGCCTCAATCTCAATCTCCGATTCTCATCTCCGGACTGTTGTAAGACCTGCGCCAGTGCAGAGTGCAATGTGGTACGATCTATCTTACAGCTTAACCCCAAATACACGTGTGGTATACTCCAGGTGGTCGCCGGTTCATAATCGAGGTGACCAAAGCTAATGAAGGGGTGGTTTAACATCAAGGTCCAGTTATTCTGTGCATACAAGCCTCCCAGTGGTCAAGTAGTTAGTAACAGAATTAGATTTACGATGTGAATAATACCTTGCCCAAGACCTTCCACAGGTGTCACTGTACAATGACTGTGCAGCGGGATGACAGTGGTGGGATCGCCTACAGGCGGGATTTCTTTTTTTTTCTCTTTATCTATTATACTAGAAGCTGTTACTATTATTATATAGGTATTTTCAATATACTAGACTATTGTAGGGGTAGTGAGCTAGGTATCTCGAATAGAACTGCTGCGATGTATATTGGATCCGAAGATATTGCAAAGACAAGTCTCGTCCAGGATGAATTTACAGATTTAAGGTTCGAAACCTGGATGAAACAGACTTTTGGCTTTCTTGTCAAAAAACCCGCCAGAGCTATGAGCAAAGATGCTAGTTGGTCGATATAACTACTCGGCTGACTGGGAAGCCCTCTACCGAAAATAATAAATCCCCTCGCTTACCCGCCATACCAAAGGCGAGGGAAGCTGTCCACATCCTCACTTCGCGTCTTAGTCACTGCATATTTGGTACGGTAGGGCGCAGGTTGCTATTCTTGGGCAGTTACTTCTCTGTGCAAACACTTGCAAGATAATCTTCGTGCTGGAAGATGAGGTGCTGGTCGCTATTATCCGCATGGATATATACCAACTTGTCAGCTTTAACTAGCTAAATGGATGGCTCTACTATTATAACCTTGCTTAATGGTAAGCTTTCCTCTCCTCAAAAGCTCTTCTGATTGGAACTTGGAGTGCCTTATGAGAGACACATGGTTTCAATCGGGTGTCTCTCACTCTCTGATATTTCATTGTAAGCCAATGCCACCTCCGCTGACTTTGTGGCTCCACTACTTCTCCAAGGCTGTGGAATACCTCGAGCGAAAGCGCTATCCTCGAGAATCAGGAATGGAAGACAATACTATGGCCAATACGCGGTTTCGACTCTGAAATGCCCGACAGCTAGCTACACGGCCATCTCTGCAATCTACCCGGCTTGAATATATGGATGGTGTTTCGAGGTGGCCTTCAGATGAACCTCGGCTGGACGAATTGAAGAAAGCCTACAGAGGGCGACCCTTCGCTACTCTCGAGGTTGTCTACCATTGGCTGGGACTGAAAACATGAATTCCCCAGCACGACGTACCTGATCGCGCGGAAGATCTTATGGAAACTGCCATGGGCTTACCGCCGTGTCTATTCTAGTCGATTATCAGGTTGGCTAATACCTATCATGCCATGGATTGATAATCTACGACTGTGCGCGGCTGATCAAGAGGGCTCAATATTACTGGGCTCTCCATAGATATTCCTTTGTCGGAGACAGACTTGGTATCTATTTGAGTACTCTAGCGTATAGTTACTGTAGCCACAGGGCGTTCAGCGAATATGGTGTGCCTAATACCGCAACCTATTATAAAAGTAATTTTGATAATCTACCGGAGATATCTTTACACATAGTAAGCAAATATAACATTCAAGTTTACACCTCCTTCTCTCTCAGACCGTCTTTCCAGAGGAGCGTGTATGGGGTGAGACCATCTTGACGGTAGTCAATGGGGATAATCCTAAAATCAACGCATTAGCATTTACAGGATAGACCCTATTATTCGGAGCTTAACAGATCACTTACATTCCTTCATGGTCTTCTGACTGGCCAGTGTAGAATTCCCAGTTATCGAAATTACCAACCAAGCCTCTAACATGAGCTTGAGATGCCTTCTCAAAGAGTTGGATCTCTTGGTCGCTCTTGCCCTGCTTCTCCAAACTTCTCTTCAGGTTTTTCATATAAGCTACACATATTTCTATTAGCTAACTGTATGAGAGAAATTGCCAATTAATGCACGTACCCTTTATGCGACCGAGAAATGTCTTCTTGTCCAAGGAAATGCTTTTTAAACCGAAATTGTGGACAAAATCGATGACAGTTGTAAAACTCTCACCAGCTTCTCCATCCCCAACTTCAATGAGGTTGCAGTCAAGCTCGTAAATAAGGCCACCCGCTTCTAAGACGGCCTCGTCGAGGTTGTACGAGTCTGTAGAAATGATCTCGTCACCGCTGATGACATCCTATTTATGCGATATTAGCAGATAGCAACCCTTAAGAATAAAGAGGGTGAAGACAGAGAGAAATAGCAAGAAGGTTTCTAGGCTAGCTTGTCTATGAATATGAACTCACCACGAGGATAGTCATTTTAGTGATATATCCAGAGGGCAAATTTCAATGAAGATATTATAAGAGAGAATAGCAAAGAATAAGAGAAGACTTTATAGAGAAGAAGAAAAGGCGGTCTAATCTTATTTGCCCCACTGTCTCATACATCAAGATAGTTAATATAGTGGGGACTTTTTGTGACTACATAAAATGTGAGTTAATGCAATCTGAGTGGGGGACTGGGAAGCAAGTATGAGGGGCAATCTGTTTTCGAATGCCACTGTAGTCTACAGGACTGACGTCAATACTTCCCACCGATCCGTAGACTCATGCCACTTTGTGGGGAGAAACTGGCACACCTGAGCGATCTCTTCTCCACTGCTCAGCTAGCCACCCTTCTGAAGACTGCAAGGATAGATAGTGTTTAGCTGATGATGTCTCAACTTGTTCTACCACCTGGGTTTTAAAAATTATTGCCCGCATCATTCTGCATGTCCACCTTAGTGGGGCTAGGTAGATGTACAAATCACAGTCCAGTTGATAGGGAATATGAGGGATTTTCGTTGGCCACGGAGGTGTGGTCCATTTAATAGGGTTAACTGCTCCCTAACCATGCACGCGAACACTACGAGGTGAATCTCGACCCTCTAGGGCTATACAAAAGAATAGGGAACAATGGTTCCGATTGGCAATCCTGTAATTTGCCTTTATTCGATGTTCAGCTTAGTGGGTCTATGAGATCAAGACCCCTCCTGATCATCTTCGTGAGGTGGCATGTCATTCAACTCTAATTGGCAGATATGGCCCATGGTTTCTGGCTTGGTATTAAACTACTGAGTATGAGCCACGAGGGACCTGTTTTGTTGCTGATTCTCACCAAGCGCCATTCTTTGTGTCGTCAGGGATTGTAAGCGTCGCTGCTGTGTTTGCGCAGAGGGTACAAATAGTCGGGCCCGTGAGTCTATATAGGCTATCAGTAGTGCGTCTTAACTCGCCCCGCAGTTCCAGCATCCGCGTACTACATACCGCTAAGATGCGTTTTGCAAATGGGAATGATCGCCGAGGCTGGGATCGTGCGTGATTCTCAACTATTTAAAGAATCCAGAATTTTCTACCCTTTGCATTAGATTGCTCTACCTCTCCCGTCCCCTTATCTTTTCTTCCGTTATTAGGCTCTATATCATCTCTCGACAACGTTCTACCTCATAATGGGCTATTTTGATGGTATGCAATCTTGCACTTTAATATTGCCCACCGTTTTGCGACTAATTAGTGGCGGCTGCCTAGAGAATTCTGGTGCTGCCCAAGCTTATAACGGCCTCATGAGTATCGATAACGACGATCCATCGAAGATATCGAATATTTCGCATGAACTAGTCGGTGAAGCCGCTGCCTATGCTGCCGGCGAGGCATACGATGAGGCATACGAGGCTTACGTTGCCCAAAACGGTCAGAATATCTCTTTATTCGTTGGCGATTTCTCGAATCTAACGATCTAGCGTAGGCGAGCCTGAGGATAGCATGAAAAAGGATATTATCGCCGGACTGGTCGGCAGCTATGTTGACAAATTTGTAAAGGACAAGGGTATAGACATCATTGACGAAGAAAAGGCCAAACGGCACGGCCAGATGGCACTTGAAGGGGCAATTATCGGTAACCATGATGATGATGATTATCGGGTGGATGATGATGGTTTCGTCTACCGGGAATAGCGGAAAATCTACCCACCTACACCCCAAGACCTCCCAGGGGGTATAGAATGTGTTTTCTAGGAAACCAAGTTCAGTCCCCGGAGCAAGGATAACTTACTCGTTGCTCTAAATTTCTCCGAACATCACTTTCAGTAGGCAATTCCATTTCCTGTGAATATGCGAAGAGTACTAGTATATTTTGATGCAGGAAGAACTTACATCTGGTCTACTGCAGGTTAAAAATTATAAGAAAATCGGACGGCAGTCTGCATTAGCCTGGATTGGGATCAATTCCAAGAACATCTCAACGACGACAGCAAGGGAAAGTGGCTTGAAAGCAGATAGCTTAAGTAACAAGTTCATCAAGCATAATGTGGAAACTCGCAGCTATTCCATCTATTACACACTGAATGATATGCTTGAAGATGCAGCTTCTGCACAAGGTGACTTTTCGGGACTTAGCTCTGACATTACGTCTGCCATCTTCGCGGGTATAAAAGAAACAAGAAGTATTTATGAAGGCATATGCTATTGGCTACAGGGCTTACCGGATTGAATATTAGACTAGCCACCTGATACTTCTCTAAGTTATGCCTTTCATCCTCCATGTATACTTCGTTACAATCATAAGTTCCAACTTCCAACAAGCTCTTGCGAATTCCAACTTAGCAAGGCTCTAGTCCATAGAAGTATACAGCCTATAAATAGTCCAAATTAATTAAACACGACTCTGCAGGTAAAGAGGTAGACTCGCAAGTAAATACTGACACCAACCGCTTAGCCTTAGTAAGCACGCTAAGACGCGGCCAACCAGCGGCGGCGGCAGCCACGCATGATGCCACTCTCCCAAAACAATCAATCGTTCTTCCAGTTACTCTGATCCCCCAATTCCACAACATTAAACCTCTGTTACAGCACAGAATTACCTCCGGTGAGCACACAATCATGCCAAGACACAAAACACGCCCAGACCCCTAGACGGCCGACAATTGCACTCAGGTCTCCCCGCACTGTGCCAGAGAACGCGCCTGATCGAGGATTCAACCACGATATTGACCGCGCTGGGCGTTCTCAGGGTCCGACCTACACTTCCAAGTACCCGAATACTGACTCATTGCCACCGAATAGTCTATCAATAACCTACCACCCCAGAAACAAATACAATGGCTGTCGAGGGCACCACTCCCGCGTCTGTACGTCCAATCAATATATGACAACAAAACAGTCCTCCAGCCTACTAAACACACCCATATCCAGCCCATCCCGATCCCGGAACTGACCAAGATCACCAACGAGGTATGTGCGAACCCCGCGTCTCAAGCTCAAACTAACATGACCAGGCCTGTGACGACGCTTTGAAGACTGTTACAGAGTACGAACACACCCAAGTGGCCTCGTGGAACTCAGCCATCATCGTAAGCACCCCCAGCCATAACCCAGAACCAGCAACCAACATCCAACAGAACACGGTCCTGAAAGCCCTGATCGCCGCAACCGCTCCTGAGGACTCTACCAAGCCAACGCCGTACCGCTTTACGGTGAACAGCACGATCGTGCAGCAGGGGATGATCGACAAGAGCGCCGCGGCGCAGGGCGCGCAAAGCAATGCTGGAAAGCGCGGGATGCACTCCGCGTCTGGGGCATACTGGGATGTTAACCGTGATGGCATGTGGACGTTCAAGTATCCTGGTGGTGAGGAGAGGGGGCTGGATGTTGTGGTTAGTGTGACGTGGTTCGCGATGGCTTAGGAGGCCTCGGGATGGGTTGATAAAATGGGACTGTGTCCTTGACTTTCAAGGTTGGGGTTCATTTTGATATGCCTTTTTTTCTCATTTCCATTCTTGTTCACTTTTGCCTTCTTGGTCTTTTGAGACCTTTTTTTATTCTCTTTGAGTTGAGCGATGGCCGTCTGTTGGTTTTCTTTCTTTTTGAATATCAGGTTTTCAGGCCTCAGTGGACTTGGATATTAATAGTTGGGCTACGCGGAGGTTTTAATCGTAGGATGTTATCTATGAGATCCCATCTACAGCAATTAAAGTGAATCCACTGTAAGAATAATGCTATTTGATAAAAAAGGGTATCTGAAACTGGAAGTTCCGGGGAATCAGAACCTAAGAATAGGCCAGAAAAAAAAAAAAAAAAAAAAAGAACAATATCAATATCGATATCAACCACCCGGTTTACGCCATGCTATGCCATGCCCCACGAAAACGCCATACCCTTAACCCTTACCCCTGAGAGATTACCCAGCCGAAAATGAAAGAAATCTCAGACAAAGTCTGATTCTTAGCGAGGCTCTGAGTAATCATTCAGAGCCACACAGACCGCGCCGCGATGGTGGCCGGAGTACTGCCGGATAATAGTTCCGGAGCTGAGCTCCCACAGACGAGCATAGTGGTCACTACATACAGTGACCAGGTAGGCGGAGTCAGCGGAGAAGGCGCAGTCCCAGACCCACCGCTGGTGGTTGGCAAGAGTCGTCTCCAGGAAGAGGGTGCCAGTGTTGGGGTCCATGGGCGGTCCATCGGGCGATGGAGTGAAAGTTTGCTGAGGAGTTTGGACCTCATCTCGGGGTGCCTCGCTGATACGAAGCAAGTCTCTGTCCTGAACGGGAGTATCAAAGATACGCAGGAGGTCCCGGTTGTTGCTACGAGTAGTCTCCGCAGGGGTGGGTGCGGCTTCAGTTTGCTTCTCCTCGGTGCTTTGCTCAGCCTGCTTGTCATTGAATGCCTTAATGGCTGCCTTGGCAGGGGCATAGTCCATATCGAGATTCCACACCTTGGCAGTGTGATCAGCAGAGCAGGTAGCTAGGTGCTTCACATCGGGAGACAGCAGAACGCGGATGATGTAATCCTTGTGGGCCTGAAAGGTGCAGATCGGGATAATACGAGTGGTTTCTTCATTCTGAACCATGCGCCAGATGTAAACATTGCCCTAGGGACGAGTAAGTGGTTGGTCAGAGAAATTGACAAGGCGCATTGGGGGCCATACCTTTCGGTTTCCAGCACACAGCAGAGACCCATCACTAGCAACACTCACACTAAGCACAGCAGTATCATCCTCCGGGATCAGTTGGTGTGTGCAAACACTTTCTCCGAGATCCCAGACGCGAACCACGCCAGCGCGATCGCCACTGATCAACTCACCCTGGTTGGGGTGAATGACAACATCATTGACCGGAGCTCGGTGAACGTAGTTTCGTTGCAGGGAACCAGTGCGAGTGTCCCAGACTTTGACAGTCCCGTCTTCGGAGCTTGTGACCATCCACTTGCCTTCACAGTGGAATGCGACACCAGTGATGTTGTTAGTGTGGCCTTCGAAGGTCATCACAGGGTTGGGGTTGGTAGACTTGATGTCATAGAGCTTGACATTGTTGTGGCCGGCGGCAGCAAGAAATCGCTTGTCCGGGGTGATGCAGAGACGATTGACTTGTGAGTCTGGATGCTGAATGGTGCGTGAGCAGATGCCCGACAGCGCCTCCCAGAAACTGGTGAATGGGTATTTGTTAGCGCAAGTTCAGGTTTAGGAAGGGAAGCCCAAGAGCTCAGCATATAAGCTTCAGATTGCTTCAAACGTACCGAATGGTATGGTCATACCCCGCTGCGAAGTGCACAGCCATTAGCTCAAGTTGACAAAGAATGCGGGGAGATCAGTGAAGGCCCACTTACCAGTGCAGAGGATGACACTCATGTTCGGTGTCTTAGGAAGAGGATCAGGGGTGAATGAAAGAGAGTCTGTGGAAATTGAAGGAGAGAATGGGATGGGAGCTGAGATAAGTAGGGGTGAGCGAACGTCTCTTGGTTGAGTGCGGCTCAGGCGTAGGAGCTGTCGTGCTGCCTGTACGCGGAGGGCGAGTCGGTTGTAGCGGGCACGGATTCTGCCGCCGCGTTCACGTGCTGCTTGAACGAACGGCATGTTTGCAGGGCGGTGTGGGAAGATATGGGTGGGTAGGCGGTGATGGAGGCGGTGAGGTGAAGAAGGCGGTGGGGAGACTCGGGATGGCAGAAAAGTGATCAACAAAAAGTTAAGGCAGGTGCCCTTGAATCAACATCTCACGTCTAATTCAACCCTTGCCCCTTGATCTCTTGATTACATGTTTCTGAGCGATAGGCAGTGATTACTGTCTCTTTACTGCCATGATATTTCTCTTTTCCTGAACTCAAGCCTCGGGTATGATCTCTATCTATCCTAACTCATCGAGATTGACATGAACGGAGTCATGGAGCAATGTGAGTTGCCTTCATTCCAGCCTGAACGCATTGCAGGTGATGATCTGGGGCTTACACTATCCCCTGGATCTCAGTCGCAACTGCCAGAGTTATGGCTGCAGGACGAGAATGCCTTCGACTTCGGTATCGATATCGGCCCTGATTTTGACCCCTTCACGGATTTTGGTCAGCTGGTGCCTCAACTAGACGGGTCGAACAAGCGTACACATGATGATCTCGATGACCTTTTCGAAGAAGAACCCATCATCCTGAACGCCAAGAGACAAAAAACTGGAGATCAGCAGCTTCCGCCGGCTGTGGCGAAAGTATTGAACATTGGATCGAATGGAGCATCGATCTTGCCGCATGTTGCTCCAGATTCAGGTGCCATCTCCTCGGCAAGCTCTGCTGTGCAGCAGAAGTTTTGCCTTGGCCAGCAGGATATTTCCCATCATGCGTCTGTCGAAGCGATGCTCCACAAGCCGGACTCAAAGCGCGTCTCGCCATATGGTTCCGTTGGATATCGTCCGTCCGCACCGGGCCTCCACTCGATAAGGGTTGTGACTGAAGCTTCCAACGAAACTCTCCAGAATAGACTGTCAAGCTCTAGACGCAGAATTGATGTTCTCACGGCTGAGCGGAACAGGTACCGTGACGCCTTGCTCAAGTACACCAGCATCGATCCGAAGACGGGTAGGCTGGGCATCCATGTTCAAGAGGCTGAAATGGCAACGCTACGTCGGGTGTGTACCACTCAGCAGCAGAGAGCCAAAAATTTCAAGACAGAAATCGAGGAGTGGAAGGGGAAATTTGTCAAATTGGCTCAAACCCATAATTCACTGATTCGGGACTTTCAACAATGCACGTCCGGGGCACCGAAGCCGAATGCGTCGAATGAATGGGAAAGCAGATACAATCAACTGAGTCACGCGTACAATGATCTATTGAGCATGTGCACTCGATTGAACCCTTCTATTCAAGGTGAACACGCCGAACCATTGGGACAATCCAGACAGCGTCCTCAATTGAATCCAGCATGTGATCAATCGGACCCTGCCCCTTCGAATACAAATATTTCCTACCCTTCTCCTCCTACTTCGACTTCTCCTATTCTCCTTGACGATCTCACTTCTCGGCCACCTCCCAATCCATCAATTCATTCTTCGGCTGCTTCTCCTATTCTCCTCGAAGACCCGCCTTCTCAACCACCATCCAATTCACCAATTCACTCTTCAACTTCTCCTCCTACTCTCGTCGAAGACCTCACTCCTCGACCACCTCCCAATTCACCGATTCTTTCTTCTACTACTGCCTCGATCACTATGAACAACAACACCGTCTTCACTACCAACCTGGCTCATGCCCCCACCACGGCCACCGCACCTCCCATGAACAGCCCCGCCAACTTCTACCACTCGCATGCTGTGTCTCCCAAGGATGTCGAGGTGATCGATCTGATCGATTTGACCGATGACCCAGACACAGAGAAAGTGAGTACCCAAGGAATTACCTCCGTGTCCAATGCAGACAGCCCACTGACCAAGTTCCACCGTGAATTCAGGAAGAAAGAGCTCAAGTGGCTGCACCAGGTCAGCGACCATGACGCTGTCGACAATGTCTTCAACAGCCTCAACCCTGACCACAGGAACCAAGTCTACAAAAACGGCCTCGGTCCCTGCTACAACCTCTTCGAAACTCAAAAGCAAATTCGTCGTAGCCTCGGGGGTCCCTTCACCGACCCTACTAACGACCTGCTCGTTTCCGCCAGTGCTGCCCTCCTGGAGCATATCGCTGCCAAATCTGCTGCCGCTAAATCTGCCGCCCGGTCCGCTGGGAAAGCTGCCGCCAAATCCACTGTCAAGTCTACCAACACCACCACCATGAAGACTATCACCAAGACTACCAACAAGGCTACCGTGAAGAGTATCACCAAGACCATGGCCATTCCCGAGTGTGAGGCTCCTGCTGCTATTGATGCTGTCTACAACCCCACCGATGAAGAATTCGGACGCATGATCGAGGATGCGATGGTTAAGGAGATGATGGATCGCGAGGCCAACGAAGCGCTGGCCTAAGAGCTCGATGAGAAGAGGCTTAAAATGGAAAAGTTGCTGTACAAGGGCGATGATGTGTCTGTCGAAGCCTTACTACTTAGCTAGCTGCGCATGAAAGTAGTAAAAAGCTAGCACTGGCCACCATTTTTTTATCTCTCACTTCAAGGCAGTCAGTAGAGGAGTTCCCAGAGATGATTTGACTCAGCTAATGAACTATAGGTTGAACGATATGAGAGAGCGAAGCCTGAAAAGGCGCGAAAAGCGCCTACAAGACGGCATCGCAAAACTCGAAGAAGTCAAGAAACATCTTTAACAGGATAAGAAGCAGCTTCAAGAAGCCCAGAAGACTCTGGCGGATAGTTAAAGGCATTTAACCGAACTTTGACTGAACAGGAGTCGATATAGGCGTTGTATGATAAGTACCGTAACGAAATAGCTAGATACTAGGAACACCCTCTCTGACTCGTCTGACCTTAAGTGCCTTTCTCTGACATATGGGACTGAGCTGTAGTATCTCATGATGGCGACCAAGGTAAGGGCAAAGTAAGGGTAAAATAAGAGCGAAATAAGGGCAAAGTAAGAGATGGTTTACTCGAGAAGTAGGTATTTACTAATAGCCCTGGAGCTAAGTAGGCCTTGAATTTGGCTTATTTAGTGATTAGAGTAGCTCTGAAGCGAATCTATAGCAATTAGTGATAAGTCGGACTTAGATATTCACATAACCCTTGGTTTCGTGACTAGCTTATCTAGTATTTAGTTCTCTGGTCGCTACTAGCAACTCCCCGAGGTGTAACATGAATTTTACTATACGGGATGGAACAGACTATAAAACCCCCTGTCTCTCTCTTTCTCTCCTTCTTTCCTTTTCTCCCCACTCGGCTTTGCATGTGAGTCGAACGAGGCAGATGTACCACGGCTCACATGCAAAGCCGAGTGGGATGAGGCGGGTTGGGTTTTACCAGATCGACCCAACCCCTGTGCTTCTCTGACGGTGAGCGCGTTTGCAGCAATCCACACTGCAAAGTCGCGCACTCAGATGAGAATCCGATCAAAGCACACGATCGACCTGAATGGCCTGACGAGACTCGGGACTCGGGGTCCTTCCTCCACCCTTCTTCTCAAGATGGAGTCTCCTGCGCACGCTACGGCCAAAGATACATTTTCTGAGTTTATCCGTGTTTGGAAAGCAAAGCAAAATAACAGACTCGTCGGTACCTCTAAAATGAACGTCCGAGGGCTAAAGAGGAGCAAAAAAGCGGATTTATCATGGATGCCAGCCCAAGTACCAAGTGCCAGAAGCCACAAGTGGCCCACGATCGCTGTTGAAGTCGGTTACACGGAGCCCAGAACAAAGCTCCAGAAAGACATGGACTTATGGCTTGCGGAGTCAGATGGCGATGTCAAGGTTATTCTGTACGACGATCATCGGCAGAAGAGGATGAAGCGCGTGAGCGCAGGTTTTGGATGGGGATAGTGCAAGACCTCTATCTCCAGGTGCAGGCTACGGAGCGGCGGTTGAGCGAAACACAGGGAGAGTTACAGGAAGTGCAGGAGGAACTGTCACGGTACAGACAGCGCATGGCTCACATAGAGGAGCGCCTCGAACGTGTCGACCACGCTGTACCGGAGGGAGTTCGTTATCGTGGAGCCAAGGTGTAGAACGAGGTCGCGGTAAACGAGGTCAATTCGCGCAAGATTCCCGCCCCTATTTCATTCGCAATGGCAAACTCTGGCTGCACAGCTCGGCCTATCGTGAACGAGCCCTGCTGATCTCGCTGTGATCCCTTCGGCGTCCAACATGAACGAGGAGACATACACCCTGGGAGTCTTGCGACCGGAGCGCAAGGAGAGCACATATTTTCCAGCGTTCCCAGAGGTTGCTAACAGGGCGCGTGACCACTTGAACATCGACGAGCCGTTTCAGAATTACCTGAAGCACATCGGAAATGGAGGGCCGGATGTTTATGGGCATGAGGAACTGGGTCGATTTCAGATCTTGCGGGACAGCCAACTCAAAATCATGAAGATCCTAGGGAGCATCGCCGTGCCCGCAAACCAGTGCAGTATTACCAGAGTACTTGTTAGCAGCTCTCTCCGGAGATATGGACCCGAGCCACAACGTCCAAAAAATGAATCTTCGGGATCCCAGAGGACATCGTCGACTCACCAGGTCCACAAGTCCAGATTGGAATAGACATACCTGACCGAGCACGTCCGCTCGTGCTCGCAACGCGACTATTCGGAGCACGAAACCACGCCACGAGGCGCGGCAAGTATGTTCGATGAAAGTGCCTGAGCATTTGAGACAGTTCAGAAGCTATCAAGAGGCTGAGGCCCATAAACACGATATCCACCTATCGACCAAGACAGGCCCGGTGGTAATCCTGCCTTCCGCGACAACGGCCGCGGTTTCTGTGCTAGAACCGGTACAGGTCAGAGATGGGTGTGTCCGGTCTGCCCATTCCAAGCTGAGCACTACGGGACCTGCTCGCAGCATATTCAGCCTCATCCACAGCCGTCAGAAGATCAGGGTCCCTTACCGAGTTTACCGGGGGCTGTTGAGCATAAAACCACTAGGTGGGAATGCCCCTTTTGCTGTCACTTCTTTGTCAAGGCAGGCTGGCCTTATGCATATCGCCAAAGAAACATCCAAATAACCCAAATGCCACACTCATTGCAGTGGAGGGCAAACCCATTGTCAAATGGAAGGACTGGAAGTGTTCAGTCTTGCGAGAGTAGCTTTGGCTCTACCATGTCATATAACATGGCATCCGACCACATTGCCGCTTCAGTTCAATATTCGACGGGTTTGTGCTCAACCAAGCCGCTATCCAGAGCATTCTGGATATGAGCAATGATCTACGGCTAATCGTCTACCGCCCTGATAAAGAGAAGTTTTACCTAATGGACCCGAAAGCTGTGCTCGCGGCGCTATCTGGAGAGGTAGACCCGGGGACCCTGGCACCAACATCGACTAACTTCTTCACTCGGTTCAAACAAGGAGTCTCAATCCGAAAGCAATTGAGACTACTAAGCCGTGAAAAGTTCCGGCTATTCGGATACCGAAATCGGATCCCGAAGAAAAAGACTCGAGTTCACCAGCGCAGGTAACAGCCCGCCCGATGCCCGGTATGTTTATTTAGGGTGTACGCAGTACTTATTTTATCGATCTTAATATTACCTTTTTAAATAAATGTTAGCTTGGACATTGCAAATGATATATAAGCCTTATAGAGTTAATCGGTTAAAGTCTTTCGATTTGTCTTTATACCTAGGTAGACATTTCTATAGGAATCATGATGTGGATAACGATTATGTTCATGTTCAATCTTGAGATAACTTGATGCAATCTCGAGGGTTATAGTACTACTATAATCTTCAAGGTATAGAGTCTCGAAGCGCAGTACACGCATGCAGTCCCACATTCAAGTCGGATCTGTGCATATGACAAGCACAACCAGTCTCGTTTAGAACAAGATCGATGGATTTTGAATTCTCTATGTACCGATGAACCATCTGTATCTGCAGATCTATCCTAGACTATACAGAAAAGCTTGACACGCGCTAAGTCGTCTAATCGTAGCAGAGTAGATATCCGAACCAAAAAGACCACATATGACCGATTGAAGATTTCAAGTGCAACCTCCTGAATTAAAAGACAAAAAGAAATATTTAACGGGTGAAAGCGTGCGGCTCACCCTCACGGTCCTCTAGAGTATGGACAGGGTCGGCGCCATTATCGGAGCTGTTGTGCAAGGAGCCCTTCTCCCTGTAGTGCACATCCTGGGACTTGAGCTGTTTGCGAGCCTTGCGTCCACCACAGCATGACGCACAGCAGGAGCCGAACTGGATGATAAAGGCAATGAGACTGAACCCGGAGCCGATCCACATGAAAGCCAGCATCTGAGTACCAACGTGGGCTTTAATGTTAAGGCTGGGGTCGGCAGTGGCAAAGACGTTGGCGAAAATCTCGAACATGACGGTAGCGACAGCGGATGCCACGATGGTGACGAGGGCGGTGAAGAAGCTGATGATCAGCATTGGGAACGAGCGGAGCAGCACGAATGTGCGACGACGATGGGGGAGCTCCCCTGCGGTATTAACTCCGCCATTGGCGACCAGAGCCTTGATGTTCTGGGGGGGTCGTGAGGATACGGCTAGGGGGCTGATGAAGATCATGACGAAGTTGAGCACTGCGGCTGTCAAGAAGAGCCCGAACATCCACTGGGAGGCGACCTTCGCCAGGTGGAGGGGTCTGGTGATGTCGGAAGGCAGGGCGACTGGAATGTGGAGTTAGAATTGAATCTTAGATTAGATTTGGTCAGGGAGATACATACTACTGGCACCGGCCAGCAACTCGCTCAAGATGATCTTGATGGGATTGAAGGAATACAAGGTCTCCGGCTTGGAGCAACGGGTGATGCCATCACCATCATAGCCCTCGCAAAAGTTCCACAGGCCGACCTGGTAGAAATCGTGCAGACCGATAGATCGAGCGATGGAGTTGATCAGGACGGCATTGGGTACGGAGAGAGGGATAATATTTGAAAGATCGAGATAGAGAAAGTAGGTATCGCGCAGGACGGGCTTATTGGAGACATTCCCGATCACCACGAGAAGCACAAAGATCCAGGCGAGCAGGTAGAGCAGCGACCGAATGATACGGTGAGTGTGGACGGTGGCGGCACGACGACGAACGAGAGGCCGATCGGGGGCGCGACGGAATAAAGGGAGGATTCGCCGGCCATTGAAGGGATTCACTCCATCTACCATACTGGAGGGTATGAAGGGAGGAGGGGAGGAAGGAATGACGTTAAGGCATAAAAGATTATAAAGTCAAGGATGAGTTGGCGCTACGGAGCGATAACTTGAAACCGGGTGTAATCCCTGGTTGAAAAGCTACTGTGGACCATTAGTGGCTGTGGATTTTCCACTAGTTGATTGAGTGGATATGATCATCCTAGCAGGATTTGTATACTATCATGACTATGGATAGTTCTATAGTTATAGGTATAGGTATAGGTATATGAATATGGGAAGAAGGTGAAACCCCAAACTGACTGATCATGTTCTATGCAATGAAAATAGTGATTAACTAAAGAGTTATATAGTCATAGACATCGCCAACATGTTACATGGCCGAGACTCAGAGTGGAGATCAATGTCAACCCACTATTGGTGCATCAGCGCGCTAACACGGAGGCCTGCGTCACCAAACAAGTTACTCCACTCCAAGGAAGAAAAGAATATCTGCCATATGTCTCTCCACTTCCCCTGTACATACACATACACACATACACACCTCTTCATCATGAGGTGGCTATCGCTGGTCATCCTCGCTGGCCTAACTGTGGCCCAGGATACTACCACCACCGGCACTTCCTCCATCCCGACCTCCTATGATATCTCCGATGCCTCCAGTATCACCACCGATGTGGCTCTGCCCTCGGGGACCTACGTGACCTACAGCAGCACCATCACCCTAAGCAATGGCGATACATCTCTACAAGCTGTCACCTCGTCCATCCCCGGGAACTACTCGACCACCACAGGCAATCAGACTACTCTGACGCATACCTCCAACTCCGTGACCGTCCTGGTCGGCGGTGGCGGTACCACCACTCTCGACAGCAAAAGCATGAATGCCACTGCCACGACCTCAGCTACGTCCACCCCGACGCTCGTCAACACCCGGCCTTGCAATGGCTACGCCGAGCTTTGCGCGCGGAACTATTCCAACATCACCATGGTTGCCGCTCACAACAGTCCGTTCACTCGCCCAGGCAATGCCGCCTCTAACCAGATGTTCGACGTGACGGCCCAGTTGAACGACGGCGTAAGGATGTGTAAGTCAATTCTCTTGTGCCTCCCACATTCCCCGAGACTAATCTAGCCAAGTGCAATTCCAAACCCATTACCAGAACGGCACTATGCTGCTCTGCCACACCTCCTGCGATATCCTCAATATGGGTACCCTCCAGGCCTACCTCGAGGAAGTGGCCATCTGGATGCGCAGGAATCCCTACGACGTAGTCACCATCATGATGGGCAATTTCGACTATGTCTCACCACAGAACTTCACCGAACCGTTCGCCAATTCCGGGATCCAAGACCTTGTTTACACCCCGCCGAAGATCCCTATGGCACTGAATGACTGGCCCACACTGGCAGAAATGATTCTCCTCCAGAAGCGGGTGGTCGTCTTCATGGATTACCAGGCCAACCAGACTGCCATCCCGTGGCTGATGGACGAGTTTTCGCAGATGTGGGAGACGCCATTCTCGCCGACCAACGACAATTTCCCCTGCACGCAGCAGCGACCACCAGGTCTGTCGGTGCAGGACGCGAAGAACCGCATGTACATGGCCAACCACAACCTCAACCTGGATCTCAACCTCGGCGCTCTAAACCTGCTCATTCCCAACAGCGCCGCGCTCAACCAGACCAACGGCGTCAACGGCACCGGTAGTTTAGGCGAAATGGCAGATACCTGCACCAGTAAGACCCCTCCTTTTCCTTCCCATCCAAATAACCCTAACAAAATACAGCCGAATGGGGCCGCCCGCCAAACTTCCTCCTGGTCGATTACTACAACTACGGTGATCCCAAGAACGGCTCCGTCTTCGAAGTAGCCGCACAGATGAACAACGTCACCTACAACTGGAAATGCTGCGGTACAACCTCGGCCGCCGTCCACGGAGTATCTATGTCCAGCATATCGACTCTGCTCATAGTTACAGCAGGCATTCAATTCCTGCTGACAGCATTTTAATGCACGAATGTCCACGACTCCTTATAGATTGCATATCTCAGCAACACTGCCAATTGCGTGTAAATATGAAATAATTAGAGTGAATCATACGCAGTACATTCTCCAATTCCTCGTCAATTCCATCGTAAATCTCCACCCCACAATCACATGACCCGCATCACCATCCCACCGAACTGAACCACCGACCAACACCGACCACCAACACGGCCAACGGACTACCTCCCAACAATCAAAATGGTCGACATCGTCCCCCTCTCCAGCTACCCCAGCTACATGGATCTCCTCCCCGCGATCCAAACCTGCAACATCACCAACCTCCCGGAAAACTACTTCCTAAAATACTACCTCTACCACGCCCTCACATGGCCCCAACTCTCCTTCGTCGCCGTCGTGCGCCCCAAAAATGGACACCCCAAGGGTAGCACATCCGGCATAGCCGGGACGGTCAGCGGCGAGTACCCGAAAGTAGTAGGGTACGTGTTAGCGAAAATGGAAGAGGAGCCCACGGACGGACTGCAACATGGGCATATCACCAGTTTGAGCGTGATGCGCACACATCGGCGATTGGGAATTGCGGAACGGTTGATGCGGATGAGTCGTACGTTGCCTACCTTTGGAGTTTAAGGGAAATTGAGGAGAAAGCTAATGCTAAACAGAACGCGCAATGGCGGAATCGCATCGCGCGAGTTACGTTTCGCTGCACGTGCGTGTATCCAACACTGCGGCGTTGAGGCTATATCGCGATACGTTGGGCTTTGAGGTTGAAAAGGTGGAGAGCAAGTATTATGCTGATGGGGAGGATGCTTACGCGATGCATTTGAAGCTTGAGGACCAGTGGTTGGATTGGAAGGCCATTGAGAAGCGGATTGCTGCTGAGGAGAAGGCCAAGGGTGGGGAGGAAGATGATGGATGAGGGGGAGGCTGTGGGTGATTTGGGGAAGAAGGATGATGGGGAGGAGAAGATGGTTAAGGTCAAGGTTGGAAGGGGGTTGGGGGTTGGGGATTTGGTGGAGAGGAATGAGAGTCAGGTTTGATTCTTGGGTTGAGATGATGGTATAGAAGAGAGGGTGCCCAGGTGGATGTGGATATCCATTTATTCGGATCTATGTGTGAGATGAATGTACATATAGATGAATGCTAACTCGTCTGAATCGTAAATCGTGACCAGGTTAATTGAGTGACGGCTCAATTGCTGTCCTTTTTAGACTTGTCTTTATCACTCTCGGCTTTTTGCTTCTTCGCATTCCGCGTCAGCATCTGCTTGAGCTTTGACTTCTTATCTGGTACCCCAACCGGGGCATCATGTAAACTTTTCTGAGAGACAGACGAGGGTGTAGCTATAGCACCGGACACACTGGCTTCCGAGCTCGCATCGGAGCGTAGATGGGTGTGCTGGGGACGAAAAGCTTGAGCCATGGGCGCAATTGGGCTCCGTGTCGGGGGACGGAATGCAGGATCTTCAAGGGTAATATTGGCCATCCGTCCATCAAGCAAGATCTCATCTTCAGCCTTGTTATTTTCCGGTGCCGGTCCATGGCGCAGACGGTTTTCCCGGGTACGTCTCCTATCGCGCTGTTCTTCACGGGCACGGCGGACAATGTCTCGGAATGCTTTTCTGGTAGCGCGCATTTCCTCTTTCATTGCTCGTCGCTCGGCGGCATCACGCTGTTGCTGTTCGGGTGACTCCCATCGTCCCCAATCACTGCTGTCTGGTTGGGAACTTTGTTCCTGGTGTCCGTGACGCCAATTCCGACGTCCAGATGTGCGAGCTTCGCGACGAGATTCTTCAAGAAGAGATAGTTGTCGTCGGAGGTCAACTGCAGCCTCGTATAGTGTGCGATCATGCCGGTCATGTAGAGACTGGAGCTGGGTGCGGACTGTGGCTAGGTCTGAAGTGTCGAGGTCCGAGGTTGTAGAGAGGGAGTCGATGGAGCTGAAAGATGATTCGGAAGAGACGGAGCTGATAGAGGCGCGGCGAGAACGCTCAAGAGGCTTGCCATCGGTGTGGGGTTGGGACTGAGGTTGAGGTTGGGGTCGAGTTTCTGTACTGTGGACAGGGGTTGTATTGCTGGCAGGTGATGTGGGTGTAGACGTAGTATATGCAAGTCCAACTGTCGGGCCAGTTTGGGTAGGGCTCCAAGGAGGTTGAGGTGGATATCCAGTTGGATACACAGGTGGGTATGCGCTTAGTTTGCGGCCATTAAGCCTTGCCTGATCTTCGAGCCACCGTCCATGAGCCATCGCCTGCTCTTCAACCTGCCTACCATAATACATGGCCTGTTCTGCGAATCGTTCACCGTATTTTTGCGCCTGGGATGTAATATTTGAGATCCAGCTCAGTGCACCACTCTTGGAGGTGCCAGATGGTCCAAACTGTGGCGGTGTATAGCCCCAAGAATTCCATTGCCATGGAGCAACTCCTGGTGGTGGCGGTGGCTGTGGGTAGTATTGAGGTGGTTGGCCATTGTGTGCTCCATGTGCAGCAAATGGCGGGATGCCGTACGGAGTGCCAAAGGGCATAGGCGGCTCTGCTGCATTTGCAAAAGGGGAGAAATGAGGCATATTCCAAGAATCTGGGGATGGGGTATGTTGCCCAGCCACTGGTGATGGCGCATTGGCACTCACAGCCTGTTGACCTTCTACAGAGGCCAGAGTACCCGTGCTTTGGGTAGCCCTCGTTGCAGCCGGGTAACATCGAGGACATAGTGCAGACGTAGGCGCAGCATCACACTCACCAACATATACAAAGACAATCCGAGCTGCGCGCGGCTCAAAGAGGCATTGATTCCATTCATCAACGACAGCTGTAATCCTCGCGTGACGCTGTTCATCGGTCTCCTGTGGGCGGTCCTTGCGGTCTCGCTGGATCTCCGCGCGGAGCTGCCGGGGCAAGTGCTGCGAGGCAGCAGCCAAGCCTAATTGGGCTGGGAAAAGATACCGTAGAAAAGTGTCCCAGTCCTGCTGGGTAATTTCGTCAAAATGGGCGTTCCAGCACCGGGGCCGTCGAGGAAAGTCCTTGGCTTGACTGCGGGGGTAGATAGTCATATGATGGTGCAAAAGGCCTCGGCTGTCGTCGATGACTGTTGGCGGGCGTTGCTCGAAGTATGTGACGGCGGAGGTGAAGTGGACTGGCACAACAGAAGCCACAGAGCCAGGATTTTCCACTAGCCGTGAGCTACTAGCCTCCCGTGATTGCACATTTTCGCGCAGAGGTATGGCGGCTTGCGAATGATTGCCGTCCCTGTTCGCCGGCGCATTCAGAGGGTCTGTGGCCGAGTAAGGCGGCGGGGCCTCCTCCTCCTCCATGTTACGTATTCAACGGGGAGAGGAAAGAATGCAGTGGCCTAGCAAGTCGCAGATTAGAAGCCCATCAATGCTGATCCTGCACGGTGTGTCTAGATAGACGGGAAGGCAGCAAGATTCCGAAGGATGTCAGCACGCAGGACTTGGCGCGCATGCGGTCGCGGTAGTGGTCTTCGCGAATGCACGTTGGCGGCCTTGGTGTGATTGCATACACGGGGCTCCTAGTAAGAAGCTATTGAGAGAAGCAACCTTGAGAGATGTGAAGGTAGACAGGTTCAACGACGCCGATAAGAGATAAGCGGGATGAGGTTCCATATCTGCCGCGGAATGCGGTGAGAGGTGAGAAGTGTGTAAAGGCTAAATTCTGCTATTTTGTTGCTATGTACCAGGGTTTAACACAAAATGTCCCAATTAAACAGAATACCTGAAGAAAGGTATGATTATGCGCGACTCTATACGCAGTCCAACCCCAGCATTACTTTCCAGAGTATATACAGATGTCATGAAATAAGCAACTACCCAGGTAGCTAATCCCAAGCGCCCCAACCATCATCAGCATCCTCATCCTTCGGCTTCGTATCAATCTTCTTGGGCGCTACTGTTTTCGGCTTCGCCACTGTATTCCTGGTAGGCGCAGAATTAGTAGACGCAGATTTACCCAAACCCTTGGGCAGGGGGTTCTTCGCCTTGGTCGAGTTCTTTGCAGCCAGCCAGCCAGCGAAATCAGGTTCACCGCCATCGTCATATGGCACGGTGGTAACCTTTGTAGTGGGATCAGGAGATGAGGGGTTGGGAGAGGCCACAGCTGCAGTAAAAGGGTCTTCGTCATTTTCGTCGTCATCCATAGCGCCCCACGCGTCGAAGACGTCGTCTCCTTCGTCTTCTGGTTCCTGTTCGTGGAGGATTGGCACTGGCCGGTCGGATTGTGAGCGGCTTAGAGGGTGTCCGGGGGGACGTGATGTTTCCTTGGGAAGTTCCAATTGGGTGGAGGGAGATGATTTAGCTGGGCGAGGGACTGATGCAGGCCGCGGGATGGCTGCTTCGGCGGGTTTGGTGGCGCCGTTTGTAGGCTCGATCTCACCATCGGCGGCTGCCACTTTGTTGGTGAAAGAGGAGATGGCCCATCCAGCCCATGACTTGTCGTTTGAAGTGCCGATGCGAGCATCAGACTTGTTTGGTTCAGCAGCGGCGGTGGGTGGTATTGCCGACTCTGCCATTGTGCTGCCAAATTTCCTTATCCGCTGGAGATATAGATCGAGTGTCTTGTTCGCTTGGTCTCGGAGGAGCCTAAAACTTATGAATAAGGGAATTACAGCGTCGAAGTTGTTCAACTTACTTTTCCTTGTCCAATAGTGCCGGGCAAATGGCAGGCAGGATTTTCGCTGCACAATCCTCCTCCGTGAAAGAATCGATGGTCGCAGACAAGGCGAGAAGTCCGGCACAGCGGGCATGCACAAATGGATCCCTGAGAGCTCTCGTGAATGCAGCGATGAGTACCTTGGATCGAGTCTAGAGAGGTATTAGCATCGAAGACACCACCTATGGTGATTTGACTTACGCTTTGACCCAGGTTCTTGGCAATTCGACCGAGACAGATGGTAGTGTTCGTACGAATACCAGGTTGTTCATCATTCGCCGTACGGGCCAGAAACTTGAGAAGTTCTCCATTAATCGCTCGATCACTGAGCTTATTGATAATTGTCAAGACAGCCTTGACGGTCTGTTCTCGGACGACAGGAGCGGCATCGGTAAAACCGGAGGTCTATATGTTTGTTAGATCGCGGCAAGACAAAAGTAGCAAGTTGCAGACTGACCATTGGAGGGAAGATCTTGTCGGTGACGACCTTTTGTGAGAGATTATCGATCATCAAAGGGAGGTTGTCCAAAAGACACACGCGCAATGCTCGGTCAGGATTTCCAAACAAGCGAACAATCACTGGAGTCAACTTGGCATTAAACTCGTCTGCTGATAATTTGGCGCCAATTTTCAAAGTCGCGCTGAGCACCTTTGGTCCACCACCGCCAAACTCGACTGACTTGAGCAATTCAGGCAAGACCTTCATCTTGAAGAAATCCTCGGGGAAGTCTTCAGAGAGGTTATCAAGTTCACTGTTATCCATGTAAGCATTTGCCAACAACCACAATTTGATCAAAAGGAGAACATACTTGATGAATTCCTCTCGCTCTGTGTCACTCTTGAGACCCAAACTCTCTATATCATCGGTCAAACGAATCAAAGGTGTCTGGAAGAACCCGCCATGCTTCTTCCCCTGCTCAACAAAATGCGCAGGACTGAGTCGCAACTTCGGGTTGGCCGTGCAAAGACGCTTGTAATTCTGCTGCATGGTAGGAGGGATGTTGGTGGTCTTGCCAACCTGATCGCCGCCAGAGAATTGGCCATTGAACACTTCAAAAATCAAAATGCCCAGACCGTAAGCATCAACGGCTGCCAAAGGATGCCGCTTGATAGACTCCCAACCGCCTTTGACAACTTCTGGGGGTGTATAGCGAGCTGCATCGGGTACAAGACTGCCATATGTCTGTTGTTTTGGTCAGCATGCAATTCCAGTTAATGATATTCAGACCAAGGACTGACATATATGACGGCATCATCCTCTTTCATCGAACTCAAGATATCGAAGCCACCTAGCTTCCACTCGCCACTCTCACTTGTATAAACAGACGACGCGCGCACGGCACCGTGGACCGAGGATGCGTCTTCATTGATGAACTTGAGCGTAGACTATGCCGCGCAAAAATGTCAGCATCTACCCGAGAACCACACAAAGCATCTTACCGAAACAGTATACAAACCCCATTTCGCAGTCTCCTCACTCAGACTCCGCCGCTTGACCTGCCAGTTGAGCGGAGCAACGCGCTCAGTAATGATATACAGGTTCGATTCCGTCTGCCAGCGTATCAGCATCAGAGATCCCATAACTCACAACTGCTAATTCCCCCGCAGATTGGCGCATCCATACCTCAATCGTATCCAGAACCTTGATCACGCCAGGGTGGCGGAGAGTGCGCGACTTGCGCACAGCATTTTTAGCAAGCGGAAGACGCGATTTGTTCGCGTTGATATCAAATGTAAAGACACTGCATGCTTGACCGTCATCCTAGAATGCAACTTTATTAGCAACCAGATATAACAGCCACCAAACCAACGTCGGAGTTAACCCACCCGTTTTGTACCGTTATGCAGCGTCCAGATAGAGTCGCCGATATCGACTCGGTCACCCAGAGAGTAAGGGAACGAGCTGCCCTTGGCGATGGCGGACGCGACGGCTGATTTGAGGAAATCCATGTGCGGGTGTTGTTTGGTGGATAGGCCCCCGGGGAAGTGGGCTGGCCAATGGCCCGACACGGGGTTTGCGGGGAGGGATAGAGTTGGGAAGGAGAAAAGGTGTATCAAAGAATAGGACAATATATGCGGGCAGCAGGGTATTGAGTGCTGGATCTCGAATCTTGGATCTTCATTGTTGGCCACCTCGCGGTGATGCGCCCCGCTGGAGCCTGAGGCAGGGCTCCGCGTTTATTTCGGAGCTCCAGCTTTCCCCGATAACATTCCTCCTATTTCAACTCAACAACCACGCCATGCCTACACCGACACATCGCACGGTTCTCTAGCAGGTGAGCTACAGCCTTTTTTTACCCTCAAGCCCCCGCGACACTGTCGCCTCCAAAGATGCGAACCTGGTAAAAGGTCAGACCGCGCAAAGCCTTACCAACGGAACCCATCTCAATCACGCCGAAGGTACTGATCCCCAACGACACACGTCCACCGGTTCAACATCCTTTGCAACATACAGCTCCCGCCAACCCTTCCACCGATTTCAGCTTCTGCTGTTCACGCCTCCACCACGCTCCCCGGTTCCACTATTCCTACGCACTTTCATACTCTCTCTCCGCAGACACATGGCTAGGCAAAAGGGTCCAAGCCTTAAATCCATGGCTTTCCTACGGGACAAGTGGGCCTTGGGAGAATCCATGTGTACATCGAGGCGTGTTGTACTTCGGTATAGGCATGTCCGGCCGTTATCTGGAGTTCTTGGGTCCGCTTTTCTTCTATGAGGACCGATAAGAACTAATGGCAACGGCCGATAGAGTGGGGTGTTCATTGTGGATGCCCTGCTCTTTCTCGAACTGCGGGATGAGGGGTATGATAGAGTAGAGGGACTTGAGTGGATGTGGTGGTCAGTGTGTGGTGGAATGGGGAGGAGATTTTCTTGTTTCAATTGATGCGGTGGATGGGTGCTATGGTTAGGGTGAAGCACCGCGGTGAGATGGTGGTTCTGTCGGTTGGACTTGAATGAAGACCAATAAGAAACTGAAAAGACCTGAGGAGATTCCATTTCGAGTTCGAGTCTGGATATGTTTGAAGGATGAATGCTAACATTCGTCACAGAGTCACAGTGACAATATTGAACGGGTTTATGTGATACGGTACATCCAGAAATCGCTATTGAGCACCGATCAGATATTCAATATCATGGACTTGAGATTCTAACAATTGCTCGCTGGATTGTCGGGGTTTATCTGATTCGGTCTATTAGTCCTTTCTTGGTACAACATAAAGCTACTATCGAACCAACTGCGCTAATGGAAATGCGTCGCTTCGAACGCATTTATAGTGTTGTCAAGCCTATCAAAGAGTCTCGTATCAACGTTGCAGGAACATCCAGAAGATCCAATATCAGCCACTGAACTCTCAACCGTTCATTGTTGGTTGGATGAAGAGGTGGAGTGGCAAGTATAGCATCTCTTGCCTTGTTGAAGTCAATGTATCTACCAACCATAAGACTAGCAATGGATCTCCATTATTGAGTCACTCGAAGCCGTAGATTCGAGATGTTGGGTAAAGCAAGAGACATCAACCCACCCGACGCCATCGCCGAATTCTCGCGATAGCATCACTGAATCAGAACTAAGAGATGGCCACTTAGCCTTACGCGTTCTTTGCAAGACGTATCTCACTTTCCAAACACCCTCACTTTCTCAAACACCCTCGCTTGCAGTTTTTCTCTCTTCTAACCCCTACCTCACCTATTATCTTGCCGACTAAACATGGAACCCGAACCATCCAACGCTTTGGCGTCGGGCAAATCGAAGGTTTCTGATGCGGACGAACCTATGACCGACGTCTCTACTGCTGAGCCACCTCAGTTTCTCGCTCACCAAGGCTCCGAACAAGCTCACCGAATCTCTCACCATCATGGCTCTGAACAACACCGTTCCCCGACGTCCACATACGATGACGAAGAGATCATTCAGTCCACACTCGAAATGAAAGAGCTCGCAGCAGCCATCCGCGCCGGCGTTGAACAGGTCGTCCAAGACATCCGCGAACGGTGCGAAGCTGATCAAATCAACGTCGAGGTCCTGCTTCGCCACAACGAGAAACTCAATAACCTTGCCGATGCACTACACGAGCGACGCATAAGTATCGAGCAACATTCCCCCCGACAGTCAAAACAGCACCCGAAAAGCTCGTGCGAGATTGGTGGGCCGCCGTTAGAGACTTATGGCGAGCGGGCGGGGAGCTGGGGCATAAGTCGCACAATGTTCTTATGAAGCTGCTGGCATGGATCGATATTGCGGAATTCTCTGAGGAGCTCGAACGGATCGGACATTAATCCGTCGAGAGCAGCCTGTCACAGTCTTACCAAGCTGATTGGGTGGCACCAGACATTTACCCATAGATAGTTAACAAATGGAACACAGTCTAAATGAAGAGTTGAGGTCATTTAGATATAGTCATCTCATATTGCACCCCGAAGGAGTGCTAGCAACTACCGTGGAAGCCACACTATCCCTGCAACTGCATCACACTGCGCTTGACATCCACCTGCGCTTGGCACTTCCTCGCCAGTCAATGGGTATTCGATCATCCCCCTTCATGGTCATCACTGAAACGTATCCCATCATATGCGATGCTTACCCCACAAGCCAGTGAGAAACAAATGAGATTCATTTCAGATCACCCACAGACGCTCAATATCCACATTTGGGAAGGGAAGGGAAAGCAAAAAAGGAAAGGGGAAAAAAAGAAAAAGAAAAGAAACTGGAAGAAACCACGTCCCGACAGAGAGTATCTTCAGACCTGGGGAACCCAAGCGTCGGTATCAATTGTGATCGGATGACTCTCTGAGAAAACTCTGGGAAACATGGGAAATAACGAGGACTTGGGCTGAGGGCTGAGGGCTGAATTGTACACAATTCAGAGAAAATCCACTTGCAGGTATATTTTCAAGCCCACACCCGCGATAATTAGACGTGGTAATTATGTCCACTCATCGTATCTGCGACATGATCAGTACATGCGAGTCAGTGTATCGGGACTAAACTATACCTGTCAGTCTCGTATCAACATGTTCTTCATCAGATGGTACACGGGAGTACCAAAGTTAGCAGGAGGGATGAAGGCGGAGACACAGTCGAACCCCAGGGGTTTTGATAAATGGCTATTGTCAACGGTGCGCAAGGTTCGGTTCATGTCGCTGGGAACCAGGACAGCCATTCAATCGATCATAAGTCATGCAGTTCATTTGCCCTCGTCAGTAGGCTCAGCAGCGGACCCTGCGTTTGCCTGGGTGCCAGCCGGACCCTGAGGAGGCATCTGGGGTACCTGATTGTAGCTGTTGCTCGGAGTTCGGTGCTGGTTAGGAGAGAAATGGTGACCTTGATGCGGGCTCGAGGAGAAATGAGCCTGCTGCTGAGGGTAGCCACCACGACCCGGAGGCATGTGTCCAACTTGCTGGTTTCCATATCCAGGCTGTGCAGCCATAAACATCATAGGCTGTGGAGGCTGGCCCGACTGCGAGTTCTGGTGCATCATCATGGGCGCACCGCGACTGGGACTGGGATAGCCACTATGCGGCTGAGGAGGAGGTACATGCTGAGGATAGGCATGAGCCGGCGAAGGCGAGTACATCTGCATCTGCGGAGTGTAGGGAGACATGCCCTGGGGCACACCCATATAGGGGCCGTTGGAAGCCTGCTGCATCATCATAGGAGCTCCCATGGCTTGCGGATTCATGAACTGAGGGCCACCTTGGTACTGTCTCATGTGGGCAGGCTGCGGCCCTCCGTAAAACTGCGGCATCGGCTGTCCAAATGCGAGCTGTGCATGAGGGGCCATAGGAGAAGGGTATCCCATGTGGCTCTGTCCCATACGAGGCGAGGGGAAAACCTGCGACGCCGACGCTGACAGCTGCATACGGTGATGGTCATCCATATGACCAGGGTTAGGACCATGGGATGCTTGGTGCATATGAGGACCATTGGGAGGACCGGAGGAAGGAGGCATGCCGGGGTTGCCCTGCTGGAACGGGTAGGGCATCTGCTGCTGGGGGAGATGGGGGTTGTTCGAAGCAGATCGGCCTGGGGAGATCGCTGGCACAGTACTGGGCTGCTTGATCATCTGGTCAAAGGTCTTGTCTTGATTGGCCTCTGGCACATCCCAAGTTGGCAGAGTCTTGTAAGGAGGGGGAATGCCTCCATTGAATGACGGATAAGGCTTGTCGGCCTTCTCAGCGGCCTCGGCACTCTCTTTCTTCATGCGCTTGATGGGATTGAATTGATCATCGATGGATGGCCTCTCGGACATGGGCTGAGGCTTCTTCGAGCCAAAGAATGCAGACGGCGTAGTTGCGCGCGAAACAGAATGGTTCCGAGAGAAAGGCCGTGGACTGGCACTAGAAGCAGCAGCGGCCGCTCCAGAAGGAGTAGTGCCGGTAGTAGTAGTAGTCGTTCCAGAGGCACCGGAAGCAGCACTCGGAGTGAAAGTGCTCGCCGCAGGATTGGGCTTGAACTCCATCGCGCGGACGTTGAACTTGGACGCAGCGGACGCCGGGTGCTGGGCCTTTACAGGGCTGGTAATCCGGGGCTGATCGCTGGCAGGGCCAGTGGGAGGTTCCCGAGCATCCTGAATGGGCAGCGGAGCATGGATAGGACCCATGTTAGCACCCTTTCGTTGCTGAAGGTTGTCCTGCAGGCGATGACTGAGCATACCGGGACCGACACGACCTTGTTGCAGGGGTTGCTGGGGGAAGCGACCACCCTGTCCGGCAAGCGGACCAGTGGGGAGATAACCTTGACGCCCAGTGAACGTCTGACGGTCAGAGGGCGCAGTAGGTGGCACTGCACCGGTAGGTCCAGCAGCACGAGTCGGAGGCTTCTGCTCAGTTACAGGCGAAGCAGCCTTCGGGCTAGCCTTCTCCTCTAGCGACTGAAGCCGGCCGATGATAGCCTCTTGCTTCTGGGGATCCTTAGCCAGGATGGGCACCAGATCCTTGGGCACGGGGGTCGAGAGCTTGAAGTTCTTGGAAAATTTCATCAATTCGTTCAACTTGACCGTGCGGTCATACGACGCTTGGTTGCGACGGCGTTCTTGCATTTTCAGCTTCTCGCTGTTGGCGAACTGACGGAACTGGTCCAGCACCTCGGTCTCCACGTTGGCAGTAGCATTCTCGGGGCCGGGACGCTGTTGCTTTGCGGTGGATGCAGCAGGCGCAGGTGCTGTCTTTCCGAGGTCTATCTTCTGCTCCGTCTCAGCACTGGGCTTGGTCGCGGCAGTCGGCTGCTGCTTCTCAACAGGGGCGTTCTCCTTAGCCGGAGCCTGAGGCACAGGAGCCGAGGGCTGCTTCGTGGGGGCAATAGGCTGAGGTCCGGGCTGTCGGCGTCCGGGAGGGGTATATTTATTGGGCTGACCAGAAACGAGGGGTTGGAAGGGCTTGGCCTCTCGCTGGACACCGCTGTATTTGGATTCTTCATCCTGATCACCAGAATCAGGAGCCACCAGGCCTCTCTCTTCGCGCATGTGGGGGTTCTCGTGATCCTGACCTTCAATCTCACGCGCAATGCGAGCGGCCTCCGCCTGCTTCTGACGGTAGGTGGGATCTGAGCGGTCAATTTGGGTGGTGTAAATATTCTCATCATAGTTTGTCCTTGCGCCGAAAAGACGTTCGTTGGCCTCGAATTGATCCCAGCCCGCCGCATCACCAGCAGAGCTTTCCAGTGACATGTCCACCTCGTCCGCAGCAGGCTCCCAACGCTTGAGAGTGCGTTCCCGCATTGCCAAGTTTCCAGAAATGTCACTGTCTGTCCTGAATCCAGTTGCGCCTGTGATATGTGTCAGTCTGCGCGCTTCCCCCCAACTGAGGATCCGGCGTTCCTTACCATTAGATCCCTTGACCGACACATCTGCAGGGGACACGTTCGGCACAGCAATGTCGGCCACATCCTTGATATCGAAGACCAAACTATGCTCCGGTGCAGACCCTAGGTATGGGCTTGACGAATCACTCATGCCATTTGTCTTAGGCTGGTTCTCCTGAGATGCACGCTGCACCATCTTGAGAATAAATGATGAATCGGACGCTTCCAAGGTCGAAGACGAGAAAATGCCGGTATATTTGTCTCCACCTTTCGTGGTGATGATTGTATGCAGGCCCTAGAGTGAGAATAAATGAGTTTCGATCTCCATGCGACCGCGACAAGACCGACTTACAATGAAACTGGCAAATAAGAACACTAAACGGTCATGGGCATGGTTATCGGGAGTGTTCGACTCCTTCTGGCCCAGCTGAGGAGAGCCCGAGTGTCGAGCCATGTTTCCGTTCGTCGAATAAGAGGAGCGTTGAGTGATGGGGTTGGTGCCCTGGGTCCAGGCTTTCTGGGAGTTTGTGCGCCTATGCGGTAGAACATGTCTGTGTCAGTACGTGCAACCAACAACCAGAGGATAAAGACAAGATGAAGATTCTTGCCACGAAGTCCGAAGCATTCAATTGGCTGTATCGCGAACATAATTGTACACCAGGCCATGGACTAAGCTCGCCAGTTCGAGTGCATGCACGGAGACACAGTGGCCGAGGACAACTTGATGCGGGCAGAAGGAAAACCAAAGGCATCTGGAATTTCCGATAGGCAAGGGATTGGGGAGATGGGCGGAAGTGTCAAACTCATGGGCAGTGGGGGGAAGGGCATAGGAACATACCGCTGACCACCATCAACAGGGCTACCAGACTGTCGGCGTCCGTCCCCTTTGGTGCTGGCGCTGGGCCTCAGAGAGGGTCGGCTGGAGTTTTGTGTAGAGTTGGCATTGCCGGACGAGCTGTTCGCAGCCGACACAGAGTTCAAAGTAGAAGCCATTGATTGACTCGGAAGTCAGGGCAGGTGTCGTGGAACTTCACACGGCGGAAAGCCGCGAGGATGAGGCACTACCACAACACACCGCCTGCACAAACAGGACACGGAAGGAGGTGAGGGGGGGAAGAACCACACGCCGAACAGAAGTCGACAATGAAGGGAGAAAGGAGACGAAAGAGGGGCAGGATAGAGATGAGAAGGAGCAAAGACGAGTTTGGGGAATTGTTTGGGGAAAGTGAAGTCACGGGGGAAGGTGATGTATTGTACGGTACGGTGTGACCCTAACAGGTTCAGCTTGGAACTTCCCTTAGGAACTCCTATCTAGCACTATTCATTGGAAAGGAAGGGTTGAAGGATTGCTATAATATACTCAGTAGCTAGGTCTTTCTAGCTGGTTTTCGTCCATCTTTTAACTCTGCCTTGAATCACCCCTTTGATCAAATCGTGATATCTAATACCCTATACCCTTGGGCCTCCAACCCTGAGACAGCCCAATTGACAATGGCGTATTGGCAATACCCAAGCAGTACAGAGCACAGGATCCCTACCTATAGAGCACATAGAGCACAATAAAGATTATCTGTGGGATTTGTTATCCGAATGCACTATGTATGCACAGTATGTACTTCGTACAATCATCTGTTCTCTGTATCGATAAAGCTGTGGATCTTCTCCTAGCGCGAGATTTCAAAAGTGTACATCCAGAAACTAACCCTATCAGGCTTCCACGGTGGCCCATTCATTGATTGTGTGGACTATTAGCTTGCTTTGTTAAATGTGCCACCTAGTGTATCTTTAACATGTATATTAGGACTTGTTTTAGCTAGGGTTTTAGGTCAATAGTACATTTGCGTAACTATCTCATTAAGCTCTTGGTTGTATAGTACGAATGCAGGTGATAGTCTATCTTCCATCTATATCTTCAGATCAATATACAAGTGGATAAGCTCGGGTGGTGCCGAAAGCCTCGGCGAGTGGATTCGAGGGGCATTACGCAGGCAGATTTGGCTGATGTGCCATGGTAACATTCTCAATGGATTACTGTGCATGACGGTATCACGTGTAATTTATTCTCTTCTAAGCGCGTCGATCACGAGTGACGGGTTCGATACCGGAGGCTGGGCGTCATCCGTTGGCTTTCTTTCCCTCATCTTCTTCCCCATGTCGACTTCCAGGTATCCTGGAGATTTTGGTCAAGCTAATCTCTCCCATCCTCCTCCTGGCGACTCTATGGCCTCCAACTCTGGCCGCAGCTCCTCTGCCTCCGGGCGCTCCCAGTCCGCTAAGCATGTCGTAAGACCGAACCCCTTCATGTGACAATGAGCCATCACTGATCATCTTACCTTTAGCCTGATAAACAGATCTCCACGATCGAAAAGTGCGTAACGCACCTCCTTGTCGCGACCAAACAGCTTCTGGAGACCCTCACGCAATGGTCTCGAAAACAAGCCTCGGAGAATGATGTATCAGATGTGTATGTGCGCCTGGGATATGAATTCAATCTGGCATGTCGGGCATTCAACGCCATCGGGGTCGAGACCTCTGATTTAGGACCAGTCCCTGATGTCCTTCGCACGATCCTGGAAGACACCCTCAGCCAGGACGCATCCGCGCAAAGTCTGGACCGATACCTCCCTCAGATCCGCGATATTATTATAAACTTGCTCCATGGGTTGAAGAAAAAGCAGGCCCGTTTACGCTCTCGACAACAGCGGGAAGAAGGACGGGCCGGTATACCCGGGCGGCAAGCCAGTGCTGGAAGTCTGCCCAGTGGCCATTCGGCCATTGGCCAGCTATATGATGAAGCTGCCGCCTCGACTATGCCTAATATGCAACCCGCTACGCAATCTCCAAAACGGCCAACTCGTCGCTATGGCAGCAATGGGTCTCTGGAGGATGCCCCACCTGGCCAGCACACATCCCCAACAAGAGGCACAAGCTACACAGACCGAGGCGTCACGGCGAGAGACCCAGCAGCTTCTTACGCAAACGACTCAAGACAACTTTACGACCCCGCGGGCAGCTCAGTCCTCATCGGGGGCGCCTCCAAATTTTCCTGCTCCGCCCCCACCTCCTCAGCAGGATGATGCCCTGGGTGCTCTCCAGAGAAGCGGCGAGCTCGAACGACGAGCGTCACGTCGTTTCTCTGCCTATCAAATCCAGAAGCACTTAGGGCCATCAACAAACGGTGTTCCGGTCCTCCCTTCACAAAATTCTCCCATCCCTAACCGGGGACGTGATGTGCGCGAGTCTCTCAATGCTGTTCGCTTGCGAGGCTCGTACGTTCATTCGAGGCAGCGATCAACCAAGAGCTTTCAGGAATCTTCCAAGAGTGCACAGGCCCAGGCAGCTGCGAATGTTCCCGATGTAGTCCAAGAAGAGCAGAACAAGCCATCCGAGGCAGCTATCCCAGAAGCTACCCCAGAACCCGACAGTGAGGAAGTCTCTAGGCTTCTGCGAAACAGCCTTACGTGGAGCCAGAGACCGCTGAGGCAGCACCACCGAGCTTCCCACAACCCCCGAAAGGACCTTCTCTCGACGATGCTTTCAATCCCGAGGGAAACGATACTGCCGCCGCCGAGAAAGCTCCCGAAACACCCAAGGCAGACCGCTTTGCTGCTTCTGGCATTGTGACACCCTCATCTGTTCCTACATTTGTGGGCGAGCAGCCGTCTCCAGGGAAGCCATTGACGCTCTTCTTGCAATACAAAACTAAAATCAAGAAATACGTACTGCCGGAAGGCATTGTGGATCTTACCATTGGACGCCTACAGTTAGCTTTCATTGAAAAGTTTGCCTGGAACACACACAGCAATGGAGCTGACTTGCCCGAGATTTACATCCAAGACCCTGTCTCGGGCATCCGGCACGAGCTCGAAGACTTGAATGATGTAAAGGATCGATCCGTTCTCGTGTTGAATGTTGACAACTTGGACGAGGTCAAGAAACATTTCGATGATAGCTTGTCCGGCGTGCGCTCCATGGTGGAGAGCGTCAGGGAAGCACTTGCTGGCCAGGGGACGATTATCCAACGCGTCTCGGACCGTCAACTGGAGGCGGCGAAGGAAATGGCTCGTCTGGCCGCTGCGCCTCCCGCAGCTGCCGCAGTTGTGCCCAGCCCTCTAAGCGGTCAAAAGGCACCGATCTCTGGAAGCAACAGCCAAATAGCGGAACTCCAGAGTCTGCGCCGCGATCTTGCCGTGCTGCGGCAAACCTACTCCAACTTCACGACCGACATCACCGGCTCGATGAGCGCCGTTCGCGCCAAGGCTAGTCAAGTCAAAGCCGCTGCAGAGGAGGTGGCTCTTCCAAGCTACGAAGGCGACGCCGGTCGTGCACGTGTCAATACCGGCAAGAAGGAACTCAGTGATGAATCTGAGCGACTTGTGGCTCGTGTTGATGATCTTCAGGATCTGGTCGAGGATCTCCGGAAGGACGTGGTCCAACGGGGCGTGCGGCCCTTACCTCGGCAGCTGGAGGGTGTCAACCGAGACATCAGCACAGCCATGAAGGAGATCAAGAAGATGCAGGACTTCCTCGCCCGGGAGAAGCCCATCTGGACCAAGATCTGGGAGAAGGAGTTGCAGTTGGTCTGCGAGGAACGAGACCAACTAACCATGCAGGAGGACCTCGCGGCCGACCTGCAAGATGATTTGGAGAAGGCCGCGCAAACCTTTGCTTTGGTGGAGCAAGCAACCAAGGAACAGGCCATGGAGAAGGCCAAGGACGGCGGTGTCACTTTGCGGGCTACCTCGCGCACCCTTGGCATTGACCCGACCGTTGACCCCATGAAGGCCAAGGACGGCGTCTTGGGCGAGGTGCGTGCCTTGCAGCCAAACCACGAGAGTCGGGTCGAGGCCATCGAGCGAGCAGAGAAGGCTCGTAAGAAAGAGCTTGAGACCCGACGGATCGGCCTGTTCCAAAAGGAACTTGGCAATTTTGTCCAACAAGGCAAACTGAAAAAGAGTGGAGGTGTGGAAGAAGCCGAGCGACTGCGCAATGCCAAGGACGATCGCATCCGAAAGGAAGTGTGGGATAGGCAGCAGGCCCGCAACGCCGAAATGGAGAAGGCTGAAGCCGAAGCTGCTGCGGCCACAGCAGCAGAGCAAAAGCCCGAGGCAGAGCAGAAGCCCGAGGGTGAGGAAGAAACGGAGACTTCGGCGCCGGCTCCTGAGAGTACAGATGATGATGAGCACAAGCCAGATGTGCCTCCTAAAGAAGACCCGGAGGATGACAAGAAAGACGCCGACCCCGATGAATCCGCGCCCGACTCCTGATCTGAATCACTTCTTCTGGGTCTTCCCTTGCATTTCAATTCTCTCTGCCAACAAACGGTCCCTATCTGCTTGCATCTCCATTTCAATTTCCCTTGCTTATTTTCGTCTATACCTATGGCATCTTTTCTATAGCCCTGAGCCCTGAACCCTTTTCTACATTTGCACCTTAGCTTGCATTGATGCCACTGATTGACGATACCCTGCCACGAATCGTGGTTTGTTCCTACATGTCTTGTTCGTTTTGCAGCATGGAGTTACTAGTTGGGCCACAGGTAGTTAGCTCACTATAACCTCATTACTACCGCACCTTCCACCCGTAAAATTGCTGTATTGTTTCTACGCAACCTTTTCCACCGTTCGATGTCCGTGCATTGTTTGAGTGATTACTGCATATCCCGCTCCAATTGGATCATCAGACATATATCGCACACATATAATAACCTGTTGGGGATATGGCGAAGTTGGGATCCGCGTCCGACTGAAGTTCACTTCAATCTGCTTAGGCATTCGGAAGATCCCCGGTTCGATCCCGGGTGTCCCCATCTTTTTGCATATTTTCCTTCCAATCCATGCATGTTAGTCGAAGTTTCTGCCTCGTAACAAACTTATGCCTAGAACATTACTTTTGATAGATTATATCCTTTCATTTACTCCGGTTATTTTTTGTTCCCGAGGACGAAGAAGATTTAGATTGCCCAGAGCTTCCTTCTTCCCCAGAAATCGCGTAGTTTAATCGGGAGATTACAGACATGAACAGGATCAAAAACAAGATCTTGTGTGTGGGTAACGCAGATACCGATGATAGACCTCAATATTCAAATCATTGCTTCCTCGCATACCACTAGCAAAATCATAGCTAGTATCACTGTTATGGAGAAAGCCAGGAATACCTAACTGGTCTAGTAAGAAGAATCGACTCGAGTCTGGGGGAAAGATGGCCTCGAGGGAATCGAAGTGTAAAGAATCTAGAGAGAACGCGCGCGAAGAAAGATGCATACTAAGGTCTTGACAACGAAGGCATATAGGTGTCTTCTATACCATCAAGGGATGCGGGATGCCTACCTGGTTCGAAAACTACTTCAGGCCCTCTTTCTGGCCAGAGGACTACCTTCAATGTCTGTATTTTTATTCTTTCTTCCATCCCGGTGGCTAGTACTCTTGTTCTGCTACCACTGCATCAGTAGTACGGACTACATATTACGTTCTATACATTGTGGCTCTAGTCCCCAACGTTCACGGCATAGAGCTTTGATGAGGAGTAAATAAGAGGTGAACTAGCCATGTCCCTTATGTTGTTATAGGAATATTCCGTGAATGCATATGGCTTCTTTCCATACTGGCGTGTGATAGACCTCACTAATCAAAAGATATCTATAATAGCGCGTTGTAGCACGACTCTGAGACATTTTTATCTTCTACTCATGATCTTTATCCTTTGACTTGCAGATTGTTCGATTGAAGATATTAGGGTAAGTGTCAAATACCTACCTAAAATTTCCCCCCTCCGGCCGTCTGTGGGTAGCTGACCTGATTTTCTTCTTTCTCGCGCTTTATACCAGTTGCCTTGCTCTTGACTGCGTCCTTCTCTGCGGCTGCTTAGTGACCCTTCGCTGAAGCCAGTGACCATGGAAGCTAAGCTCAATTTTCACCTATTCGGTGGCTGCTGGATTGAGGATCCACAAGTTCCTCGGCGAGGAAGAATTTGCCAAGATCTCTCGATATCTACCGAACACTTCGGTCACACATGGAGAACGTCTTTGTTCCTGCACTCTGATATTTGGCTGAAATTTGAATAGGGCCGTAGTCACTAACCTCTAGTTTTACTACATAGATATAACTCTGCTTTCATACTTCAGTCGACGTCGACGCTCGCAGTCACTATCGAAGAAGACAAGTCGAAGAGGCCACTACCAGTCCGCGAATACGCTTAATTCCTCTATAGCGTACCAAAAATTCGACAGAAATGCAAAAAGATGGGGACACCCGGGATCGAACCGGGGATCTTCCGAATGCCTAAGCAGATTGAAGTGAACTTCAGTCGGACGCGGATCCCAACTTCGCCATATCCCCAACTACATTATAGTTTTGGCATTGTCTTCGTCCACGTGATAAGATGACATTGCTGCTGCTTTGGTGCGACAGGATAAAAGCTCTCAGCTTCTCATTTCGAATCAACAAAAGTAGGCAAATAAGGGCGAAGAAAAGGTTTTCCACTTTCTCCGGGCCTTTCGTTTGCTAGAAAACACTTCCTCCGCTCCTATGGGTGACGTGTAGTACGGTATAGCCAACTAGTGCAAGACTGGTTTAGCGAGGGCATTTAGTGACTTGAACACCTCTCTCATACACCTCTCTCATATTTCTGAGGTCATTCCGAGTAGGCAACTAATTGTTGTTTAGAACAGTGTCACTGTCTAATGGGGTGGCCTGTTAGGACGGACAGCTTGAAATTGAGGCACCATATTTCCAGTGATAGGGACGGTGCTGGGAATAGGAATGTTGGGCTTACAACTTCTGATCCCATTTTCAGTTACTGGATCGTAGGAGGTGAGATTCGCAGCAACGTCTTTGAAAGTGCCGCAATGCTCTCTTTAGAATCTACTCAACAGCCTGACTCCGAGCGCTATCATTTTCAGACGCGACTCCCAGAACAGGCAGCTTCTAGCTGTAGAGAAAATCCAGAGAGAGAAAATCCAGAGAAAGATATACGCTACCTATTAAGCAAGTGGTAAAATAGATTCGGGAAAAAATTGGAGCCACCCGGGATCGAACCGGGGATCTTCCGAATGCCTAGGCAGATTGAAGTGAACTTCAGTCGGACGCGGATCCCAACTTCGCCATAGCTCCTTATTAGGTTTAGCCTCCTTTTATGCTATTATGAGCCAGGGCACGCTAAGGACAGATAAATAAAAGTTGAATCACGTGACACAGTGAAATAGATAAAGAGAGATGAGAGATCTTCTTCCACCATCCTTTCACGAATGTCCAAAAATGGAGCCACCCGGGATCGAACCGGGACTTCCGAATGCCTAAGCAGATTGAAGTTAAACTTCAGTCGGACGCGGATCCCAACTTCGCCATAGCTCCTTATTAGGTTTAGGCTCCTTTTATGGTATTATGAGCCAGGGCAGGCTAAGAACAGATAAAGAAAAATTGAATCACGTGACACAGTGAAATAGATAAAGAGAGATGAGAGATCTTCTTCCACCATCCTTTCACGAATGTCCAAAAATGGAGCCACCCGGGATCGAACCGGGGATCTTCCGAATGCCTAAGCAGATTGAAGTTGAACTTCAGTCGGACGCGGATCCCAACTTCGCCATAGCTCCTAATTGGTCAGTTTTCTCCGGACTAGCCAAAATGGACAGCGGGAATATTTCAGTACGGAAAGATCAGCCTTACTAGCAGCCCTACTCTACTCTACTAGCAGTGTATAACTATACTCCGCTTGGTGCTATAGCTCAATCTCTCTAATTGACTAGCTTGATCACATACAGGCATCAAGACAAATCAGACAACAAGTGTCGGCGGTCCCAGCCATCCGCATTTCAGTTTTCACCGTTCACTATAAGACTACACCGTCTCCGTATTTCTTTCTACGTACCTGATCATCTTCTCCTACCACATTCAACCTCCGACTTGTTAACCTGACATATCGGGTAACTGTTCTTCTTGCGACAATCAAGCCAGGACGAGAGACTACCCAGCCCCATTTCCAACCCAACCTGTGTCACTTTCCTTAGTACCACACCCATTTTTCCACGGGTCTCGATCTGGATCTCAGATCTCTCGAAGTCTGCATCTGCATCTGGTGGGCCTGAGTTTCCATGCTGCTCTTACCATTCGGGCTATTATTGCTCGTTCCGGGTGTTGTATATGCCCATGAAGGGAATAATTCCTTAGATGCAAGGCAATCTGATTACTCGGGGGTGTTCCGTCGCAATGATGAGATCGCGCAGCGGTTGTCCAAGGACGCTGTCCAGGGCGTGAGGAAAATGAGTGACGATGAAGGGGAGAAGTTTTATCTTGAGTATTGGTCTTTCGCTGATGTCGGTGCATTGGCTGGAAATGAGAATTCTACGAGCGTTTTTCAAGACTTGCAGGGCAGAGAGGATGTCGAGAGTGCACATCCGGTATTCCTTGCCCGCTCATTTCCCCTTCAGTCTGCCTTTTCTGTGGAACCATCTGAGAGCGGCTGGGGTCTGGAGTCTAGGGATTTCAGGTGTCCTTCTGGGACAAATGCGTGCACATCTATCGGACGCTCTGATCGGTGCTGCAGCAGTGGCAGCACCTGTGAGATAGTGACGGATACGGGGTCTGGAGATGTGGGATGTTGTCCGAGTGGAGAGACTTGTTCTGGGACTATTGGATCTTGTCAAAGCGGGTATACGATGTGTTCGCAGGCATTAGGCGGCGGGTGTTGTATACCGGGGTATGAGTGTGTTCCTGGGGGATGTCAGTGCACTTCAACTCCCGGTTCTACTTCGGTCGGTGCTAACTTGATCATCTAGGTGTCTATATCTCCGTCGTCACGATTACGGTTGACTCGAGTGTGGTTGTATCCACAGAGACATGTTCCACCATTCCCCAGAGTACTCCGTCCACTCATTCCACATCGACGTCGACCAAGACCACAACCACTGATAGCCTAGTGCCTCCAGCACGACCTACAAGCCTTTCCACCCAGACTCATTCTACTACCAGCCGAGTGGATGTCTGCCCAACTGGATTCTACGCTTGTTCTGCTGTTTACCACGGTGGTTGTTGCCAGACCGGGCGAGACTGCGATACTACGTCGTGCCCGACAACTTCATCGACGACTTTCACCTCAAACGGCGAGACCATCGTTATACCCGTGACAACTGGAGGCAGGTCCAGTTTAACGGGCAGATGTGCCAAGGGTTGGTTCAGCTGCGCAGATACTGCAGGCGGAGGGTGCTGCCCGTTCGGGTTTGCATGCGGCCAGAGCTGTACGGCCACGGCGACACAGACCACTGTTGCCAAGGAACAGGCAACTCGGACGAGCAGTGGCAGTCGAGTAGAAAGGAATTGGGTGCTGATGAGTGTTTTGTACATGGCGATATGGATATAAGTAACGAATAGTTAACGAACAATGAGGTATAAACAAGTTGTTTTCGACCCCACGGGGCCGGTTAGTAATAGCCGGCAGTTCCTGCGGTGAAACTCGACGATCATCGCCGATTCTTGCCGACACCGGTGACCCCGACCTTTCTCGTCTCTCCTCTTTCTTTAGCTTTCAGCTCTCTGCTTCCTTTTTTGATTTTGGTAGGCCTTCTCGACTACGCATTTCTATATTGCGTGCTCTTCTCCTTTATCTTCGTAGATCCGCTGAACTCGTCTAGGTCAGGACCCTGTCGTCATCATGTCCGACAAGCAGCAGCCCCTTCCTTTCGTCTACCAATTCGCCGCTGGTGCGGTAGCTGGTGTGTCCGAGGTAAGTTCTCTAAGTTCTCTCTATCTGGATAATCCGAAACCCTCTATGGGTCGATTTGCGCCATCGAATGTCGTCTGTGAAGTGGCCCAGTTACTAATGCGACCATCTCCGCACGAACAGATTCTGATGATGTACGCTTCTCCTCCTTAGCTCAGATGGGCTTTGGAAACCGCATCCTGTCCATCGCGCGACATGTGAACCATACTAACTATGCGCGACATTCAGGTACCCATTAGACGTCGTCAAGACACGAGTGTAAGCATCCGATCGGAGGAATCACCCGGTGGCCTTGGGATTAACAACACCTTTCTCCGCACAGTCAGCTTCAGACCGGTGCGGCCGCCGCAGGCGCTGAGCATTACAATGGCATGTTCGACTGTTTCAGCAAGATCATCAAGCACGAGGGGTATGTCCGAATTCGGCATTGACGTCGGCTTTTGCTCCGAGACTCACCGAGCACTATCTCCACAGTTTCTCGCGCCTATACCGCGGTATCTCCGCTCCCATCCTGATGGAGGCGCCCAAGCGTGCGACCAAGTTCGCCGCCAACGACAGCTGGGGCAGCTTCTACCGGAACCTGTTCGGCGTGGAGAAGCAGACCCAGTCCCTGGCCACCCTGACGGGTGCGACCGCCGGTGCGACAGAGGCCTTCGTCGTGGTTCCCTTCGAGTTGGTCAAGATTCGTCTGCAGGATAAGGCGTCGGCTGGCAAGTACAGCGGCATGCTGGACGTAGTTAAGAAGATCGTCGCACAGGAGGGCCCTCTGGCCATGTACAACGGTTTGGAGTCTACTTTGTGGCGCCACATATTGTGGAACTCAGGCTACTTCGGCTGTATCTTCCAGGTGCGTGCGCAGCTGCCCAAGCCCGAGCCGGGCAACAAGACCCAGCAGACCCGTAACGACCTGGCGGCTGGTACCATCGGTGGTATCGCCGGTACCGTTCTCAACACCCCCATGGATGTCGTCAAGTCGCGTATTCAGAACACTACCAAGGTTCCCGGCCAGACCCCCAAGTACAACTGGGCCTGGCCTGCTGTCGGCACCGTCATGAAGGAGGAGGGCTTCGGCGCGCTGTACAAGGGCTTCATTCCCAAGGTGCTGCGTCTCGGTCCCGGTGGTGGTATCCTGCTGGTGGTCTTCACCGGTGTGATGGACTTCTTCCGCAAGATGCGCGAGCAATAAACTGGTGCTGCGGACTTCAAAATTATCCCGAGTTTGTCAATATTGAGTGCTTCAAGCTGGGCATCCATTTGACTGTTGGCCCCGATATACCCAGCTGTACTACCCTACTTTGGTGACCTGTCTGCCATTTATTTCTATGCATCAGGATAGACCAGACTAGATGGATAGAAAGCGATTCACTGTGATCATCCAACTTGATTAAAAGCAATTCGAGGAACACATGTAGATTCATTCATGCCCGCCCTCATTCCAGAGAATTGCTTCATCCTGTTCTTGTGTCAGGCTGCTCGATTCTCCTCAATAGCACGACTCCTACCACTGGATGGGTCTTCCTATTGATTTCTTCAAAACGGCCACCCGGGTGCCATATGTTGAATACATTTCTGGTATCTCTGCTAGTTGGAGTATCTTTTGTATCTCAAGCCACTATTCATCAAATTGAAACTCCTTTGGATCGCCACATAGCCATATCCGGATCTCTTCTAAAGCATTAAGGTCGTTCTCAACAACCGAGTGCTTTGTAGTTTCATCATACCATTCATAGGTGCCACCGCCGCGATCCTCCCCTATTTTCCGGCAAGAGTCGAAATCAATAATGACTGGTTGTTCACCGTCAAACATAATATTTTTCGGGTTGATATCGTTGTGGACTAGCCCTAGGGAATGAAGATGTCCAAGACCACTTCGAATTCCAGCTAGTACAGGACTGTAGTCCTTGTCCTTGGTCATTTGGCGTGAGTGTCTTGATTCCCGCTTCATCAAATGTCCGGGATTAAACTCTTGCATCAGCGTACGCTGGTATTTAGCGAAACAAAGACCAGTGATTCTGCCATTGGAAAGCTGGCAGCCCAAGTAGGTAGCAATATTTGGATGCGGGTGCTTTTTCAAGGTCTCGCAGATTTCTGCTTCCATCAGAACACGCTGCGCAATCAAGTATGGTTGAGTTCTATCATAAGAGAGCAACCAGGCCTTTTTTATGTAAGAATCAACTGGCAGCGGCTCGGGCGCAAGCGTAAATGTCGAAGGAAATTCAGGGCTGTAGGCAGATCTCGGAATTTGGATATCGTTTTTGAGGAGTTCTGGGCGGATATCCGAAGGCGATCTGAAGCGGCCTTGCAATACTGCATGGTGCATTTCGTTTTCGTTTTCATCTTTATAGACGATAGCTGTTCCCACAAATTTGAAGTCTCCATCAATTTCTTCAAAGCATTCGCTCATCTGTAGCACATGGAGTTGCTGGATGGGTGACTGAGGGGATGTCAAAGGCATTGTTTTGCTTTTAGAGCGATCAGAATCATGAGATACTTGACGAGGGTCTTAGATACCTGAAGTATATGAGTTCTTAATGACTTTGTATTGTAGGGGTGAAGCACAATCACTTGTGTTGATCTGGAAGCGAAGAACGGTACGGGTGTACCCCTATATATATGGGGTGGCCCCGGAATGAAAGACTTCTGACAGGGGCCATATCACATGTCCTACCGGAACCATTGTCTAACTAGTCATGGTCACGGTCAGAATCGAGTCATTATGAGAAACAAAGACGATATACAATGAGTAGACTTGGTTGGCTAAGTAGATTCCCGAACAGTATGCTAGTATAAGCCATGTTGTCTCCCAACAGCAGTCGGAAGAGAACCCCACAGAACCGACTATACAATATGCTGCTTGTTCCAGGAAAGAGTAAAAAGACAAAAGAACAAGGTAAAAACAAGGAGATAAAACCTCTTAGTCCTTGACGATGGCAGATGCGGCTGTTTGTCGCGGCACCACATCGCCCAGCGATTATCCCATGCCCATAGAATACCAATTATTCCGCTTTCTGAGGCACGCATGAGGCAAGTTGCAAGTAAAGCATCTCTAGCGGGTTGTATCACTATAGAGCTAGACATTAACTATGCACAAAAGAAAGCGATAAAAGGGACAGGAAAGAGAAGGCGAAGAAAGTTGATATATGACTCACTTTATGAATTTTCTTTTCCCCTTCCTCCGCAACTTCCACAGATGAAGCCGTTTAGTAATCCAGACCCGTTGCATTGGCCGCATGTTGAATCTTGAGGCATTGTGAGATAAGGTAGGTTGATTGCTATAGATAAGAGCAGCGTGGTTGATGGAAATAGGGACGAACTGGGGACATTGTCAGGTTGTTATAAGTCGGGCTGCCCATTACGCTTAGGCCCCTTTCGCAAGGATTCTCGTTTAGAACCCTTGCACAATCAACGAAAAGGAATTCGCGCAATTGCATATGACTATCTTTCCGAACAAGGATACTCGATCTGCCCGATAGGTCCAGACTAGTGCCATCTATGATTGGTAGACGCAGTGAGGGGCCGACAGCCGCTCTTAAAGCTGTCCTTTTCGCAATTCGTTTCCCCGGAACCCAGCGAAATGGCGACAGGTGACTTGAGTTTACAACGGCAGTGTCGTGTTGCTGGCTAATCATGTACTTGGGGCCAGATGTCGACTGCAATGAAGTATGCGTTGCATGTTTTCGGCGCTTTACACGCGTGGGCGCTTTTATTAAGCACGTCAAAACCCACGACTATTTGTCTGATAGGAAACGGAGATTTATGCTTGGGTTGTGCGATGACCTACGCGATAAAGCCATCTTCCAATTAGACCGAATGGCCGAGTTGCTGCAACAGTCGACGGTCGATGATCATTGGAAGGCCACAAAAAGATATATTGGGCTGACAAACCCTGTTAAAGAACTGGACTCTTCGAATTACAGCAAGAGTTTGACAAGGACATGTTCACATCTCTTCTTGCTCGTGGCTGTCCCCAGCTGGATATCTTGGATCCCCCCATTTCCTTCACCTCGCTTTACCATGGGACACAATCAGGTAGAGACAATATCGGAATATGTGCTGATACCGCCAGTCCAGTTTTTGACCCTGGGCCTCACTTTGCGTGAGAAGATGGGTGGGTGGGAATACGAGGATCCAGTCTACATTAGAATCAGCCAACGCTAAACAGGCTGTCTCTTCGGGTCATACTCAATGTGATATCCAATCTTCGGGCTTTCTCTTTGCAATTTGGCGATCTTGTCGGCGATCTGCGGCGTGCTTGGGAGAATCGCTTTTGCCCATCTCGCAATGATATCACGTGTCCCAAACTTAGTCGTAATCGGGTTGCCTTTCTTAATTTCAAACGCTACTCGCGCGTCCTGTATACTTCTACATAAATAAGTCAGGAAATGCACTCCAGATATGTCAATATATTCGACTCACATGCCACCGTGCTCAAAAAATATTTCTGAGCCTTCGTCACAGCCGAATGACTCCAAGGCAGCAAAAGGTATTTCCCACAATCCGTCGGAGGCATGAACAGCCGGAAGCCTGTATGTATGAGAACGGTCAAAGAAAGTCACTGGAGATCCGGCACTCCATAGTTGTATGACCAGAACATGTCGGCCTGCCTTCTCACCCCCGCCTCTGAACTGAAAGACATGTCCTGCATCACTATGGAACTTCTGGTAACGGGCAAGACTGCACAAAGGGAAAAAGGACTCGAGAATTGATCTTGCGCGCTGGAAACAATTAGCTAACGTCCCCAAGGTGAGATCTATAGGCAGGCCTTGTCTCCTAGAACATAACGTTCATAAAACTCTAGACCTTCCACAGATAAGTAGGTCTTTGGTCCCATTTCCGACAGAGCTCTCCCCAATTCTGGGCCCATCTCATAATAGAAGCCAGAGTCGCTAATCGCGTTGCTCGCATGCTCGAGCGAGAATTCTGTTGATGCCATAAAGTAGAGCTATATTATGATTATCAGTATATGATGCTGTTAGTCGAACATTCTCTGGTGAGAATAACTGTTGTGGCTTGTGGGAGATAAGAAGATGATATTGCTATCTGAACGGTTCCAAGCTAAACTAGCTAGACGGATGACTAATCATCCGTAACAATCTACCCGGCTCGAGAAATCGCAGTCTCCCGGCTACGACAAGTAAAAGCTTGGAAAAAAGACAAAACAAAGATTGTAAACCACCCTCAACTAGTAATTATATATAACCCGCTACATATGCCGCGGGAGTACTCTAAACGCTATAAACAACTAAACCTAGTAGCGGGTAGTCGTTATCTAAATAAAAGTGCCTAGAATAAGACAAGGAAAAGTAATAAACTATATACTTAGAATTACTAAGTACCGTTAGTATTAGTATCGCCCTCGCCTAAGGCGTTGTAGAAAAAGCGTAACTCGAGTTTGTCTTCCTCCCGCTAGTCCTTTGTATAGTCTAAAACTAAGGTAGTATTAGGCTTAGAAAGCTACCTAGAGGATATAGTCCCTTTAGTAGTAATAGCTTAAATAGTCGGGTTAGTAATAGCGATATTATTAGAAGTAGAAGTAGGCTTAGCTACCTAGGCGGCGTTTACGCCTAGGAAAACGTCCGTAAATCGACGCTAGAGGCGCTTAGTGATCTTCTCGGAGAAAGTCCTAGTAGTTGCGAAGGGTCGAAGCCGAATGAATGATCGATTGGGCTAAACCTGACAAGCTGTCTATCAGAAGCTTAGAGAGAAGGAGAGACTAGATAACAGGATGCGCCTAAAAGGGGCAGAAGGCGGAGACCCAATAGGGCAGCAGAATCCGGAACGGAACGCAGAACAACAGAAGAAGCGATAGCGGAACTATAACGGGCACCGGCCCGTTATATACCCCCCTTCTAAGGGGCAACGTAGGTTGCTATAGCGAAAGCAAACATCGGATAGATAAACAAATAAAGACATCGGACCAAAACAAAACATCGGAGCAAAATAATTAGAGATAAATAGTCGTAATAGGTTATCTAGTAGCCAATAAGGCTCTTCGGTATAGTTACCGGCATCGAAACTAGATCAGAAATATTATCGAAACTAGGATCGGACGGAAAGGTACTCTAGCCTAGTTCTAGTTCTGGTTCTAGTTCTAGTTCTAGTTCTAGTTCTAGTAGCCAAAAAGGCTCTTCGGCATAGTCGCCGGCATCGAAACTAGATCGGAAACCTTATCGAAACTAGGATCGGATAGGATCGAAAGGACTCGGGGTCGAGGACGGGACCAAAAGGGGCTCGGATCGGAGAAACTATCGGAGATAGGATTAGAGAAACTATCGGAGACCGGAAGCGGACAGAATCTAATAGAATCGGACGGAATAGAAAAAAAAATCGAGACAGGACAAAATAAGCTACTACCTTTAGCTTTAGACTAATAGGCCTACTATCTAGAATCACATCGGACTAAATAGTAAGTAGGTACGACTCGGACTATATAGCCTAAGAAGGAAGCTTCTAATATACGAAGGGTCGAAGCCGAATAAATAATCGATTAGGCTAAACCTAACAAGCTATCTATCAGAAGCTTAGAGAGAAGGAGAGACTAGATAATAGGATACGCCTAAAAGGGGTAGAAGGCGGAGACCTAATAGGGCGGTAGAATCCGGAACGGAACGCGGAATAATAGAAGAAGCGATAGTAGAACTATAACGGGCACCGGCCCGTTATATACCCCCTTCTAAGGGGCAACGTAGGTTGCTATAGCGAAAGCAAACATCGGATAGATAAACAAACAAAGATATCAGACTAAAACAAAATATCGGAGCAAAACAATTAGAGATAAATAGTCGTAATAGGTTATCTAGTAGCTAATAAGGCTCTTCGGTATAGTTACCGGTATCGAAACTAGATCGGAAATATTATCGAAACTAGGATCGGACGGAAAGGTACTCTAGCCTAGTTCTAGTTCTAGTTCTAGTTCTAGTTCTAGTTCTAGTTCTAGTAGCCAAAAAGGCTCTTCGGCATAGTCGCCGGCATCGAAACTAGATCAGAAACCTTATCGAAACTAGGATCGGATAGGATCGAAAGGACTCGGGGTCGAGGACGGGACCAAAAAGGAGGGGCTTGGATCGGAGAAACTATCGGAGACGGGATCGGAGAAACTATCGGAGACCGGAAGCGGACGGAATCCAACAGAATCGGACGGAATAGAAAAAAAAATCGAGACGGGACAAAACAAGCTACTACCTTTAGCTTTAGACCAATAGGCCTACCATCTAGAATCACATCGGACTAAATAGTAAGCGGGTACGACTCGGACTATATAGCCTAAGAAGGAAGCTTCTGATATACGAAGGGTCGAAGCCGAATAAATAATCGATTAGGCTAAACCTGACAAGCTATCTATCAGAAGCTTAGAGAGAAGGAGAGACTAGATAACAGGATGCGCCTAAAAGGGGCAGAAGGCGGAGACCCAATAGGGCGGCAGAATCCGGAACGGAACGCGGAACAACAGAAGAAGCGATAGCGGAACTGTGACGGGCACCGGCCCGTTATAGTAGTAACGGCGGTATATACCTTCTTCTCGAGTTTAGTAAGCTCGCTATTGGTATTATTTAGCTACTTTTCGGCCTTTCGTAACTAGTTAATACGCTTCTCTATACCGGGAAGTCTACTACGTAGAACCTACGCGCGCTCTATCGGTTTAGCGGCGTTAATATATCCGTCGACGTACTCTCGGAGACTTAGCTTATCCGAGTCGTACTTAGGGGGCGCTCGTTGCTTACGTAGAGATCTAAGCTCGATAGTAACTATAGCTTTAGCTTAGGATTAGAAGTAGCGGGGGTTAGCTTAGGGAATAGCTATAGCTTAGAGTTAATTAGGGTAAAACCGTACGGGTTTAGAGTAGGAGTATCTATAATATCGGTTATTCCTACGTCTAAAGCGTTATCTATAAGCTTCTAGCGCTTAGTAGGATAGGTATTATTAGACTAAAAGCGCTTACTATTCTCGGGATTACTAATAAGATTAGGGCTCGTAGCGTTAGCGTAAGGTCGGTTTATAAGCTAATTATAGTTAGAATATATATTTATCTTTATATACTTCTCCTTAGGAAAGATAAAAGCTCTAGGGTCGGTAGAGTATCGAGGAGTCTAACTATCGAAGTTAATAAGTTACGTAAGCGTAAAATCCTAGTTATAGGAAGGTAGTTCGGTTCTAAGCTAGGCGGAGAAGTAATAGTATTAGTCGCTTATAATATCTAGTTTCTTCCCCTAAGCCTCCTCTCTAATTATATAGGCGTATATACCGTTATAATCCTAAAGCTATCTAACGATAGTTTAGGTAACCTCTTAGCCCGGGCTAATCTTGTTACGGCTATATACGTTATTCTCCCCGAAGACTACTAGGCCGACTATAAAATAAGGGCTATTAGTAAGGACGGAATTATCCTTTCTAAGCGCTAAATAGCTATACTTAGTAGCGTCTTAGCGGCCGTAAAAAACGTAATACTTCTTCTAAATTACCGGAAAAGATAGACTATAAGCTTAGATACTCGGAGTAGGGTCTTATAGGATATAGGTAGACTTAATCTATCTATTCCTATCGAAAACTCTCTTATAAGCCTTTAGCGTATCCTATTTATGATATTTAATAGTAAGATAGGCGAGTTTATCGCTAAATATAATATTAGTATCCGCCGGAAGAAGGACTTTACCGTTATTATCGAAATCGATTTCGGTAAATAGAGGGAACTAGTCTAGCTATGCCTATAGGACTTATTTTTTCTTATTAAGAACGACTTAGATAGGAATATAGTTAGGGGTCTATAGGGGCCGGTTTAGATTAAGCTTAGCAATCGTAGTAAGCTTAGAATCTTACTAGGAATCCTAGTTAGGGGTCTTAGCGCGTAGGGCTAATAGTATATCGGATTTATTAATACCGACCTTAGACTTCCTAGGGGTTATGTCTTTAGCACTATCTATATTGATATAGGGGTAGCGGAATAAGAGGAGTAGAGTTGGAAAGGTAGTATAAGGTAGTATAGGGTTCGAAGGTAGTAAAATAAGAGAAATTAAGGTTGAAAAAATAAGCGCTAGCGACCTATAAGTAAACTCCGAGGAGAGTTACCGCGGCCGAAGTATAGTAGTAGATAGTAGGTATAAAGGTTATAGTAGAGAGGAAATAATATAATATAAGTTAAAGTAAGTAGAGGTAGGGAGGTAAAGAAGGAAAGATAAAATTAGCGAAAAGCTTTAATTTATAGTCGCGATAAGTATAACTTACTTACCTTATCGGGGATAATAAGCGAGTAAACGTAATAAGCGTATATAAGCGCGAAGCCTAAATAGTACGTAGGAATCGAATACGGGAAGTATTAAAATAAAGATAGTTAGAACGATATAATAATATAGCTTAGAATAGTAGAAAGTTAAAATAAATAAGTAGGAGTCTAACGACTCTTAAACTTATAGATTACTTCTTTATAGCTAATATAATCCTCTTTATTTACCTACTTATCGCGCTTAGAGGTCTAGCCTTTCTAGTAGATTAGATACTTAGTAATTTAGTAGCGTATACTATCTTATCTCGGACGGCCTAGAGTATTAACTATCCTCTTAGAGAGGATACGGTCTACCTCGAATACTTCCTCGTTGGGGAAACGTTCGTCCTACGTAGGGAGGTATTAGTCTAAATAGTCGATACGCTCCTATAGATCCCTTCCGCTTAGAGCTAGTTCTAAGTAGGCGATACTAACTACTAGATAGACTTAGGAACTAGGAGAGAAATCTAAACGATAGGCTAGTCGGCCTACTCTTTCGAGGACTTTAAATCTACCGGCGTACTTTTAAGCTAATTTTAGCGGTAGGACGTAGTTAAGGTATAAGGTATACCTATCTCTAAGCTTAAGGTAGATATAGTTACCGACTTTAAAATATATCGGCTTATAGCCGCGGTTATATTAGTCCTTTATCCTTATAGTAGCCTATACTAGGGAGTATTCTACTTCCGTATAAATAATACTTATAGGGCTTAGAGCCTATTATAGAAGCGACTATAGCTATCGGAGCTCTATCCCGTAGAGTAGCTAGTAGGGAGAGTAGTCTATTACGGCGTTTACCGAGCTATTAAGAGCCGCCTATAGGCTTAGGATTAATTCTAGCTAGGAGAGTGTTAAGATACTAGTTTGTAGGATAGTAAGCCTATCGATTAGGTAAGGTAGCGACTGTCTAAAGGTTTAAGGTAACTCGTAGGAAGAGGTAGGAATAATATATTATAATAAGAATAGAGACTAATTCTTAAAGGAATTAGGAACTATAAAATAGGAGGCCTCCTTTTATATAAGGTAGGCTAATAAATAAATATACGGTAGAGAAAAGGAAACGTAAGCAAAAGGAGGGCGCGTCGGTAGCGAACCGCCGCCGACCGATAAGGACAAAAGATAAAGGGATTTAGGAATAGCTTTAAGAAGACTTATTCCGTAATAATTATACTTCCTCCCCTAACGCCTAACCCTAGGCGTTATAAGGTTATATAATATAGGCAAATAAAGAAATTAGGAATTATATACTTATAGAATCTATAAATATAAACGTATCCTATACTTCTTCTTCTTCTACCTTTTTACTTATCTATAATATTCCTAATTTTTGCTATATATTACGGCTATTTCGAGATTCTATCTATTTAATATCGAAATATAATCTCCTATATTTCGCCTATATTAAAATAGCTAAAGAAAGTCCTATTTCGGAGGAGATACCGGTAGAGGTAGAAAACTAGGGTACTAAGGGTAAAGGTTCTAAGGTTAAAGGTTTAGAGGAGCCCTTCGGTAACGATATATTACTAGATAATAATAGAGATCTAGACCTTATTAGTATAGTTTCGCTTAAAGGTCGCCGCCCTTATTATATACGTCTCTTTACCTACGAGTTCTTCTAGTATATAGTATATTTACGCTATACCTTAACTAATTTTAAGCCTAAAGAAGGCCTTACTTTTAAAGTATAGTATATCCTTAATACTATACGATTAATCCTATATAAGTAGTATTTCGACTGTAGAGATAAATACTTTTAGGTATATTTCGCTATCCTTTTCCTAGGTAATTTTGCTAATAAGATTTAATATAGGCGCCTACTAGAATTCTAGGAGATCTATACAACTTAGGTATCCTACTATATTAGACTCGCGATAAGTTTTAGCGTAAGGATACTAAGAATACTTCTTTACGCTAGACTAAGTTAGTATAGGTTTAAATAGCTTTTGCCTAGGTTATATTTATTAGTATCTTCGACTCTTTTATAAAGACTTATTCTAGCCTTTATAGACTTATAGAAACTAAGAAGGTAAAGAAGGCTATTATAAGTAAATCTCTTCTAATTCGGTAGAGTTTTGCTAATTTTTTCTCGTAGGACGCTAACTAGAAGTATAAAGAGTTTTGCTCGTAGCGCTATCGCGAACTCGCCTCTCTTATATCGCCTCCTATCTAGGACTATTCCGGTACCTAGGAGGCGTACTATAGTAGCTACTTACTATATACCCTACTAGGGGATATTAGCTAGTACTTATAGACTAGTACTAAGTATATCTTTATAGCTTCTATTAAGAAGGTAATTAATAGTTATATCGCTTATTACCGGAAGAAAGGGGAGGTAATCGTCCCTAATTTAGAGACGGAAGAGCCTAGTACGACTAAGACCTAAGATATAGATATTATTCTTAAGGAGATTTAGGATAGTTTTCCTATTAGCCTTATAGAGTAGGTCTAGTTATATAGTAATCTTTAGGTATATAGGCAGTAGTTCGGTAGCGAATTATATTCCTTCTCCTATTTTTTAGGATAGTTTCTTCTATCTTATAGACTTCTAGAATCGATAAATTATATCTTTTGTATTAGTTATATCGTAGAAGAGAACCTATTAATTATATTCTAAAGACTACTTTTTCTATTTAACTAAGTAGTATCGTTCTCTATTAAAGGTCTTTTCGCTACGTACTTCTTTAACCTTATACTTATCTTTATCGTTAAGCTTAGATATCGGTATAGAATCGGTATTATTTCTAGGGCGTTACTTCTAGGGTTCGAGGAGGGAGATATAGAAGACGTTATAAATATAGTTATACTAACTAGGAAGAAGGAGGTAATACGCCTACTTTCCGATAGTATTAAGGACTCGGAACGGCCTAATAAATCGGGGACTTAGTTTCTACGTTGTCTTAAGTTTTAGGTTCTTAGTTAATAGTCCGATAAGGTCTCTATATTTAAAGGTCTTTAGCCTATACTCGAGGTTATATTCCTTTACCTAGGACTTAGTAAATAGAGTAAGTAGTTTATACTTAAGGTTATAGTATTTAGCTTAGGCTTCGGTAATATTACGCTAGTAGTTCGTAAGTCTTTTATAGATCTCTTAAAGTTTTTTAATTCTTACTATTATAGCTAGGATACTTCTCTCCGAAGAATCGACCTCGATCCTATAGTAGAAGTCTAGTAAATAGCCGAAGAGGGCCTAGAAGGGTAAATAGCCTATCGTAGTATTAATAGTATTATTATATATAAATTCTACTATTCTTAGTAATTACGGCTAGGTAAGTTACTCTATATTAATAAAATAGTAAAGGTAGTACTCGAGAACCTAGTTTATCTACTATATTTAGCCGTCGGTTTAGGGGTAAAATACTATTAAAAGGCGTAGTTTAACTTTAGAAAGGTAATATAACTCCGACTAGAACTTACTAGTAAAGAGCGATCTACGATTACTAATAATATCTTCTAGTAGGCTATAATAGAGTTTAATATTGTTATAGAATAATTAGACGAGGTCGATAGCTATTATCGTTATAGATATAGGAAAGAAAAGGGACTATTTCGTAAATCTATCGATAATAACAAGAATTATATTAATAGGTTAATCTTAGTAGATCGATAGAGAGAGGCCTATAATAAAATCTATTAATAATTCCGTAAATAGCTTTTTAGGGATAGGAAGTATATCTAACTTCCCGTAAGGCCTATACCGTAGAGCTATAGTACCTTAGTAAATATATATATCTAGATATATTTATTAATATCTCGGTTAATATTTACCTAGTAGTATTTCCTTTTAAGAAGTTTAGCTATATAGGTACGTCTAAAATAGCTAGAAAGAGGGTTATTATAATAGATATTTAATAGTTTTATCTATAGATTATTTCTAGTTAGGACGTAAAAACGGCGCTTATATCGAATAAGCCCTCTTAAATTAATAGACTAGTCTTTATTCCCTAGTTACTTTTCTATAATAGCGTACTTTCGCTACTAAGTCTCTAGGTCTTCGCTTTAAAGTCGCTTAATTAAGTTCTTTAATTTGTCTCTAGGTTCTTCTTAGTAGATATTTTTAATAATATAGACGTTATATAACTCTTTAGTAGGGATTAGCTATACCTAGCCTAGTTTCTCCTAGTCGTTTTTAGAAGCTAATTTAGTAGCGAAACTCTCCTATTCCGTAGCTAGGATATCTACGTCTATAGTAGGAGGCTTACTATTAAAGTAGATCTTAGCTAAGATTAAATCTTTTATATTAAGTATTTTAACTCTTATAAACTATTAATTAGATAACTACGTTTTACTTAATATTTAATCCTATAATAGACTAAATAGCTCTTAACTCTAGGAGCGTTCTTATAGTCCGAGCCCTATCGCCGAGATAGGCTATCTATAAGGTTTATTTTGCTAGAATAGTACTTTATTTAAAAATTAAATATAGATAGGAGAAGGTACTATCTAGCCTACCTCTTATTAAGTTTTAGTTATTTTATAAACGCCTAAAGATTAGAATAGTTAGATAATACTTCGATAGGAGACGTACTATCTTTAAAGTAATATCGTTAGTATTTAAAGGACTAAATAATAGCAAAAAGCTCCTAATCCGGTATACTATAGTTAACCTTTACGCTATTAAACTTCTTTAACTAAAAGGCGATAGGATACTAGACGTCTTTATCGTTAGGTTAAGAGAGGATTCTAGCTATAGCGTAGTTAGATATATTAGTCTTAAGTCTCTATAGTCTTTCTAGATTAAAGTAATAGAGAAAGGGCGCTATCTTAAGTATATTAGTTATATACTATAGATCTATAGAAATACCTTTAGAGGAGATAATAAAGCCTAAGAATTCGACTTTATCCTTATAGAAGATATATTTACTTAGTTTAGTATATAAACCTATAGATCTTATATATTTAAGGACTTAGTAGATATAGTCGGTATATAAGTTATAACTATAAAGATATATACTAGTTTACGAGAATATTTAGCGAAGGTATAGGGTTTTTTAATTATAATAGAAGGCGTTTTAAACTACTAGAGATAAGACGCTAGCGTAAGGTAGATATTAAGGTCTTATAATATTATAATTAAGAGTAGGATAGGGCTACCTTATAAGTCTAGGTCGTAATCGATAATAATATATAGGCGTTTAAAGGTTCTAACTAACCTATAGGAGTTAGTAGCGGTAATTAGGACCTTCTAGACTCTATATATAGATATAGTAAATTAGTTAATAGCCTTAATAATAGGCTTAGTTTATTTTACTTATTAGAGTTTATAGGTTTTAATAAATTAATAGCTAATAATATTAACTTCGGTATAGCTATCGAGATCTATATATATTTCGATAGTATCTTATACGTAGATTAGTATATAGAAATAGAAAGCTATCTCTACTTAAGGGTAAGGAGTCGAAGGTATAGAGCCTACTCCGACTTATTAGTATTTAGTATTTACGAGATATATCTTAGAAAATAGTTTTAAGGTCTAATAGCTAGTTTTATCGCTATTAAAGGTTAAATATAATCTTAAATTAAGAAATATCTTTAAACTTAATTTTAAATCGATCTTTATAATTAGGGTCTAAATTATAATAGTTCTAGGAACGATTTACCTAGCTATCGAGTATAGCTTTCTTAGTATAGAGTTTAACGATATATCGCTTTAGGGTAATTTATTACTTAAGTCTCTTAATAGTTTACTAAGCTAGTTAGTAGTTTTTAGTAATTTACTTAGTATTAGAAAGCCCTAGTAGACTTAGAGGCGGAACTATTAGATATACTAGGACGCTCGAACTAGTCGTAGATTCTAACGCTCTAAGCTTATAGATAATTGCCTATAGCTACGATATAGAGAATTTCCCTATCTATAGTAGGAAATAACTACTTAGTAACTATTATAGTCCGGATAGATACGCTATTAGTAGAAGAATTTAGCTATATTAACGATTGTAATAAACCGCTTACTACGGGCTATGGCGACGACGTCGTCCTAGCTTAAAAAGGATATAGATTAGGACTAG